>OY856410.1:517958405-518558405 GCA_963693085.1 Alisma plantago-aquatica | reverse complement strand
GCTTGATTTTATTCATTTGTTTTGAAAGTTTTTCATTGAAAGAGTGGTTGAAAATGCACTAAGAGCTTGGCAAGGGCATCCCATATTCTAAATGATGTTATAAAGTTGATTCACTCACAAAAATTAAAACCATTACATGTTTTAAGGAATCAAGGATGTAAAAGATGAATTTTCAGGCCAGAAGCATAAACTAGAGTTAAGCACATGTTGATGGCTAAAAGGTTTCATTTCATTAATTTACAATTTCTCCAAATGATATTTCTCACTCAAAGAGGACAATCAGTTAAGCATAGGAGTTCAATCCACATACAAATGATAAAATTCATATCATACTGGATTTTCCATGAAAAGAGCAGAACTAGAAACAACAACTAAAATAAGATAATAAAAAGGAAATAAAACTACACTACACTACTGGCCGGTTGCTCTCCCCATAAGCTTGAAATTTGCAGTGGCCTCACTACATATAAAAAACTCAAGAGGATTGAAACCGGTTACCTGTCATGGTGAATGATGGAGATGGAGGTCCATTGCTTTGATTTGAGGCTGGAAATTATTGTGCTAAGCATCTATGCCTCTTTGTCAATATATCTTTTATTTGGCCAGAAGATCGACGCGTGTGATTTGCAGTAAAAATGGTCTTTTGAACATCAATAGTGTTGGTCTCTGCATTCTCCTCTTCAAAGTAATCATAATATGATTTGGGAATGCTTTTCTCATCATCAAGAAATTTACAAATGTATTCCAGAAAAATGAAATTTGTCTTGCTTGAAGAATCATCCTATGGAGCATGTATGAATTTCTTCCTTTGAGCTTCAACATCAATGCCTACATTAGAGTCAAAAAATTCATATGATATAGTATTTGATGGTGAATAAGATTCTCCTATAGCATCTCCACTCCTCAAAGTAACCGACGGGGATGTCTCCATTGGGTTCATTTCCACTTGGTTAGGCAATGAACTGGAATGTGTGTTGTGATTGGCAAGAGATAGTTGAGCAATTTGATTCGCCAACATCCTAGTATGAGTGGAAATTCCATCCACCTTATAAGAAAGTTGTGAATTAGAATCCTTTAGCAGCTTCCTTTGTTGACGAAGCTCATCATTTTTCTGAATTTGTGTTGAACCAAAGGTCTCAAGCATTGACACCAAACTAGGCTTGGGCTGCAAATGTTGTTGTTGCTGGATGAAATTGCAGTTGACATTTTTGTTGAGCTCTGATGTCTCTTCAAATTGCGACGATGTGGCAAAACATGAAGAAGGAGTGTGTCCTGCTGCTCCACATGCATCAAAAGTTACTTCAGTAGCTTTCTTTCTAGAAATAGAGTATGAAGAAGAAGGTTGTCTACCCCAATCAAGACTCCGTTGGCAATCATTAAGTACCATGTCTTCAATAATGGCATAAGCGTCCCTGTATGATTTGTTAATTAAAGCACCATTTGTAGAAGCATCAATAGATATGCTTATAGTGTAGAATAAGCCATTATAGAAAGTTTGCAATAGAAGATAATTGCTTAAACCATGGTGTGGACAAAGACATTGAAGGTCTTTGAATATTTCTGATATGTCATACAAGGTCTCTTCATGCCTTTGAGAAAAATTGATGGTCTGATTCCTCAATTGTACAGTCTTGCTTGGTGGAAAGTTTTTGGCTAAGAAAACTTTGAGGAGTTCATCCCAGATGTTGATGGAGTTTCTTGGCAAAGAATAGGGCCATGCATTGGCTCTATCTTTCAAAGAGAAAGGGAAAAGAAGAAGACAAACTGCATCAGTAGGAACACCATCTATGTAATGACCGCCACCAAAACTGATAGCTAAATCATCACTAATAATGTGGAATAACTATAAATAGTGGATTAACAAAAATCAGGGTCATTACAAACTATCTTGAAAGTGCTGAGATATTGCAAAAAATCAGCAATGTGGAGGTTTGGATCCTCCATTGGTGTCCCTCAAAACTGGTTCTACTGTATCATCTGTATAATTGTGGGGATGATAGAAAAGTCATTTGCCTCAATTTGTGGGATAGTGATAGCCCCATTGATTTTTGTAGCAGCTGCAATAATAAAGTCTTTAAGGGGACAATCATCTTCCATTATTGGTCTTTCTTATTGAGATGGATGCTTGGGTGAAGATGGTGGCGAAGTCGTTGGTGATGATGTTTGTGATTTCTCTGGATCCGTTTGAGTTTCACTCATCTTTACTTTTTGAAGGATGCAAACATTGTGCTCAAGTTTGGGGTCCAAACATGTGAAAGGTTCAAGACTCCTTTTGGATCACCTCATATAGTCCTGCAAGTAAAGAAGGCAACTGAAGTACAAGAAAGAAAATGGAATATAAAAAAACAAGATAATGATGGTGATCATGATGGAAAGAATGATGGTGGATATGATAGATGGTGGGGTGATCTAGTCTCATTTACAATTCAACACTTCTTACACTAACAAAAATATCGATGCTCCCTGGCAACAATGCCAAAAACTTGTTAGAGTGTGTGCACAAGTTTTAATATTTATAAACTCAAACACTACCCCACAAGTATACAGGTGCGTGTAGTATTATCGAGGTCGTCCAAGGAGCAAGGTATTGCTCGGCTCAAGAGTATCGAACTTCAACAATCTAGATCATTTTAACAAGAGGGGTTTTGTTATGTTAACTATGCAATTAAAAGGAAATGAACTCAAACATAAAACACTTATATTAGGAATCAATTTGGATTAGGGATTCTGGAGGATAGGGTTTCATATCCACATCATAAAATGAAGACCAACAAAGATCAAGAACACTAGCAATAACACAAGGGAGGCATGAATCCTACACTCACCTCCCAGTAGTGTAGAACAATCCTAACTTTGTATACCACTCCCGTGGATATACTTAGTTAGGGACTACAAACCTTTGTTCCCTAACACATCCGAGCCACTCCCATGGTCAAAGTAGTACAACTAAGGTACATCTCCTTACTCCTATGCACATCTTACCAGATCATACAAAGAGAAAAAATCATACATACAAAATGGCCAACAAAGCATGTAAGAGGAATTAAACACCGATGAACCTTAGAACAATGAAACAACTAGCATTATATATATGCATTTCGTGTTCAACAATGTTATGACATGGGCGTTACTCCCCCATGCCCAAGAACAAGAGATCTACTCATCCATGGCTGTAGAAAGTAGATACAAATAGTAGAAAGTAGTGCTAGACATCATAATAGAAGGAAATAAACTTGGATGCATGTGGAAGAAGAAAGATAGACTTGGAACTCCGGTCAAGGAGTCACAAATCCATCCTTGCTTCTGGAAATTCTCCAAAAAGCTTCACTTCTGAGTAGAGAGAAGAGAATGGAAAAGATTCTTACTATAGTTGTTGGAGAAGAAGGAAGAAGAAGAAGTTTCCCTCCCGAGAAACCAACTTTTCTCCCTTGGAACACCTCGAGCTCCTCCTTGCTCTCCCTTCCTTGGTTCCCACTCCAAAAGGTCCCAAATAGTCTGTGATAATTGTCCCAAGATGGCTTGGGGTCATATATATAAGTGTGAGACAGTTAAATTCATGTTTGAGTGATATTTGTAGGTCATACGGTGTGTCTTTTATAAAAAAAAATGGCGTGTCTTATGCAATAACTGAAGTTTGGATCGAGTTCTGGGAGGTTACATGATGTGTCTTTAATAAGACATGTCATGTCTTTAATAAGGCACGGTGTGTATTTTATAAAACACGGTGTGTTGCTACAAATATGGAGTTCTACATTCAATTTCTAGGCTGAGACACAGGGTGTATTTAATATGACACGTCATGTCTTTTTAAGATGCGAGGTGTCTTTATCAGTTTCAGCAAAATTGATTTTCTGAATGTCTCGATGATTGGGGAATGTCTTTATGGATGTTATAATGGTGTTTTCTCCCTATTTTTATGCCAAATTGTTGTTTCTATAAACCAAACCATAGATCAAGTAAATACAACAATAAACATAGAAATGTAGCATGATTAAGAGTGATTATTTGGTTAAAATGATTGGGAAATGCAGCCAAAAGTTGTCCAAAATATGATATAAAATGCACACATCAAATCCCCCTAAGCTTAAATCATTGCTTGTCCTTACGCAAAAAGAGCATAGAAACCCAAATGAAGGAATTGTCAAGTTCATGCATAGATTAAATGAACTGAAAGATCTGTATATGACCAAACCAACCATGATCAACATGTTTATACTCATAGCCATCAATTCAACTTAAACACCTAAGAAAGAGATTTTTAGTTCAAAAGGGTTGGTCATAATTAAATGAATCAATCAATTAAACAACACTAAGTAGAACTTGGATGACCAAGCCGAACAATTAGTGGATGTGCAACTCAAACTCTCAACTATTAAGGATATAAATGATGATATCTTAGTTAAAATTAACAAATTTAGTTGTACTCTCCTTCTTTTCCAAAAATGATATGACAATGGATTATGGGTTTCGGCACTCAGCTGCTAATGTAGGCTTATGCACACATGGAATGCCGGTTGGGGTATTTTACCCTCTTTTAAGACATTACCACCTAACCATTGTGGCCAGATCAGACTTACACTAGGATAGAATAATATGTTGGCGCTTTAGCCATCTTCTATGGGGTATGAGGGTGAAATAAGCAAAAAGAAATTTTAATTTTTTTTGCACAACATAGGAGAGTCAACTAAATTGCAACATTAACTAGATTTCATTCGTTTGTTTTGAAAGTTTTTCATTGAAAGAGTGGTTGAAAATGCACTAAGAGCTTGGCAAGGGCATCCCATATTCTAAATGATGTTGGAAAGTTGATTTACTCACAAAAATTGAAACCATTACATGTTTTAAGGAATCAAGGATGTGAAAGATGAATTTTCATGCTAGAAGCATAAACTAGAGTTAAGCACATGTTGATGACCAAAAGGTTTCATTTCATTAATGCATTCCTTTTACAAATTTTCCACATGATATTTCTCATCAAAAGAGGACAATCAGTTAAGCTTAGGAATTCAATCCGCATACAAAAGATAAAATTCAGATCATACTGGATTTTCCATGAGAAGAGAAGAACTGTAAACAACAACAAAAAAAAAGATAATAAAAAGGAAATAAAACTACACTACACTACTGGACGGTTGCTCTCCCCCTAAGCTTGAAATTTGTAGTGTCCTCACTACATATAACAAACTCAAGAGGATTGCAACCGGTTACCTATTATGGTGAATGATGGAGATGGAGGTCCATTGCTTTAATTTGAGGCTGGAAATTGTTGTGCTAAGCATCTACGTCTATTTGTCAATATATATTTTATTTGTCTGGAAGATCGACGCTAGTGATTTGCACTAGAAATGGTCTTTTTAACATCAATGTTGTTTGCCTCTGCATTCTCCTCTTCAAAGTAATCATAATATGATTTGGGAATTCTTTTCTCATCATCAAGAAATTTGCAAATGTATTCCAAAAAAATTAAATTTATCTTGCTTGAAGAATCATCCTGTGGAGCATGTATGAATTTCTTCCTTTGAGCTTCAACATCAGTGCCTACAGTAGAGTCAACAAATTCATATGATATAGTATTTGATGGTGAATAGGATTCTCCTATAGCAGCTCCACTCCTCAAAGTAACCGACATGAATGTCTCCATTGGGTTCATTTCCACTTGGTTAGGCAATGAACTGGAATGTGTGTTGTGATTGGCAAGAGCTAGTTGAGAAATTTGATTCTCCAACATCCTAGTATGAGTGGAAATTCTATCCACCTTATAAGAAAGTTGTGAAATAGCATCCTTTAGTAGCTTCTTTTGTTGACGAAGCTCATCATTTTTCTGAATTTGTGTTAAGACAAAGGTCTCAAGCATGGACACCAAACTAGGATTGGGCTGCAAATGTTGTTGTTGTTGTTGGATGAAATTGTAGTTGACATTGTTGTTGAGCTCCAGTGTCTCTTCAAATTGTGACAGTGTGGCAAACCATGAAGAAAGAGTGTGTCCTGTAGCTCCACATGCATCAAAAGTTACTTCAGTAGCTTGCTTTCTAGAAATAGAGTATGAAGAAGAAGGTCATCTGCTCCAATCAAGACTGTGTTGGCAATCATTAAGTGCCATGTCTTCAATAATGGCATAAGTGTCCCTATATGATTTGTTAATTAAAGCACCATTTGCAGCATCATCAATATATATCCTTGTAATATAGAATAAGCCATTATAGAAAGTTTGTAATAGAAGACAATTGCTTAAACCATGGTGTGGACAAAGACATTGAAAGTATTTGAACCTTTCCTACGTGTCATACAAGGTCTCTTCATGCCTTTGAGAAAAATTGATGAGTTGACTCCTCAATTGTGTGGTCTTGCTTGGTGGAAAGTATTTGGTTAAGAAAACTTTGAAGAGTTCATCCCAGCTGTTGATGGAGTTTCTTGGCAAAGAATAGAGCCACACCTTGGTTCTATCTCTCAAAGAGAAAGGGAAAAGAAGAAGAAAAATGCATCAGTAGGAACACCATCTATCTTGAAAGTATTGAGATATTGCATAAACTCAGCAATGTGGAGGTTTGGATCATCCATTGGCGTCCCTCCAAATTGGTTATGTTGTATCATGTGTATAATTGTGGTGCTGATAGAAAAGTCATTTGCCTAAATTTGTGGGATAGTGATAGCCCCATTGATTTTTGTAGCAGCTGCAATAATAAAGTCTTTAAGGGGACGATCATCTTCCATGATTGGCCTTTCTTGTTGAGATGGATGCTTGGGTGAAGATGGTGGCGAAGACATTGGTGATGATGTTTGTGAGTTCTCTGGATCCGTTTGAGTTTCACTCGTCTTTACTTTTTGAAGGCTACAAACTTTGTGCTCAAGTTTGGGGTCCAAACATGTGAAAGGTTCAAGACTCCTTTTGGATCGCCTCATATAGTCCTGCAAGTAAAGAAGGCGAGTGAAGTACAAGAAAGAAAATGGAAGATACAAAGACAAGATAATGATGATGATCATGATGGAAAGAATGATGGTGGATATGACAGGTGGTGGGGTGATCTAGTCTCGTTTACAATTCAACACTTCTTACACTAACAAAAATATCGATGCTCCCCAGCAACGGCGCCAAAAACTTGTTAGCGTGTGTGTGCAAGTTTTGATAATTATAAACTCGAACACTACCCCACAAGTATACGGGTGTGTGTATTGTTATCGAGGTCGTCCAAGGAGCAAGGTATTTCCAGGCATAAGAGTATTGAATTTTAACAATCTAGATCTTTTTAACAAGAGGGGTTTTGTTATGTTAACTAAGTAATTAAAAGGAAATGAACTAAAACATAAAACACTTGTATTAAGGATCAATTTGGATTTGGGATTCTTGAGGATAGGGTTTTACATCCACATCATAACATGAAGAACAACAAAGATCAAGAACACTAGCAATAACACAAGGGAGGCATGTATCCTACACCCACCTCCTGGTAGTGTAGAATAGTCCTAACTATGTATACCACTCCTGTGGATATACTTAGTTAAGGACTACAAACCTTTGTTCCCCAACACATCCCAGCCACTCCTGTGGTCAAGGTAGTGTAGCTAAGGTACATCTTCTTACTCCTATGCACATTTTCCCAGATCATATAAAGAGAATAAATCATACATACAAAGTGGTCAGCAAAGCATGTAAGAGGAATTAAACATCAATGAACCTTAGAACAATGAAACAACTAGCATTATATATATGAAATTCGTGTTCAACAAAGTTATGACATGGGAGTTACTCCCCCATGCCCAAGAACAAGAGATCTACTCATCCATGGCTGTAGAAGGTAGATAAAAATAGTAGAAAGTAGTGTTAGATATCATAATAGAAGGAAATAAAATTGGATATCTGTGGAAGAAGGAAGATAGACTTTGACCTTCGGTCAAGGACTCACAAATCCATCCTTGCTATTGGAAATTCTCCAAAAAGCTTCACTTCTGAGTGGAGAGAAGAGAATAGCGAAGATCCTTGTTGGAATTGTTGGAGAAGAAGGAAGAAGAAGTTCCCTCCCGAAAAACCAACTTTTCTCCCTTGGAACACCTCCAACTCCTCCTTTCTTTCCCTTCCTTAAGTCCCGCTCCAAAAGGTCCCAAATAGTCTGTGATGACTATCCCAAGATGGCTTGGGGTCGTATATATAAGTGTGAGATAGTTAAATTCATGTTTGAGTGAAATCTACAGGTCACACGACGTGTCTTTTATAAGACACAATGTCTCTTATGCAATAACTGAAGTTTGGATCGAGTTATGGGAGGTTACACGACATGTCTTTAATAAGACACGACGTGTCTTTTATAAAACACGGTGTGTTGCTGCAAATCTGGAGTTATGCATTCAATTTTTGGGCTGAGACATGGGGTGTCTTTAATATGACACATCATGTATTTTAAGACACATGGTATCTTAATTAAGATACATGGTGTCTTTATCAGTTTCAGCAACATTGATTTTTTGAATGTCTAGATGATTGGGAATGTCTTTATGGATGTTGTAATGGTGTTTTCTCCCCATTTTGATGACAAATTGTTGTACCTATAAACCAAACCATAGAGCAAGTAACTACAACAATAAAGATGGAAAATCTAGCATGATTAAGAGTGATTATTGGGTTAAAATGATTGGGAAATGTAGCCAAAAGTGGTCCAAAATATGATATAAAATGCACACATCAATTCTCCAAAGCAACCACTAGAGTAGAAAACTTTGAGCTCAGCCCCTTCTCAAAGCATAAGATCCTCTCCTGATCTGTATAATCCATGTGAGGACAAAACCTTAGCAACTCCATAAACCTTGCTTCATACTCGTTGATTTACATGGATCCCTTCTCATCCAGATAGGTTTGAGGAAAGTACCAACTGACAAACCCCATTGGAACTCCTACCAACTGATAGTAGCACTAGGCCTCTTCTCCTCTTTAATGGCCCACCAATGGGCAACACTCCCCTTCAAAATATATACAACATACATCACCTTGTCTACCTCGGGGACATTAAGGATATTGAAGGCCTTCTTCAACTCCTTCAACCAAAGATCTGCATCCATTGGATCCGTTGTACCAACATAATCCACTGCCTCAACACATATCAACCTCTCAAAGGTCTTTCCACATCCCAAAGATTTAGCACTGGGAACAACTACCCTTGGCTGTGGTACAAGCATTTTGTCTACCATGTGCGTCATCATTGCCATGAACTGCCTAAACAAAGACTAAAAGGTAGGATTTTCCACCATGGTCGGGTCATGCTGGGGTACCTTAGGTGCCCAAACTTCTCTCACCTAATCCCTTGCACCACCTCCAGGTAGAGTAACACTTGTATCTGTGTGTGTATTTTGTGTTCTCCAGAAATCTTCTCTACTCCTCTTCTTCTTTTGCATAATAAAAAGTCACTATAATACATACTGGAGGACATTAGTTTTGGGAAATAGGGGTACAGAGTATAGTAGAGGAAACAAAACTATTATCTATTTGTATTCACATAACAACATGACTGTATCAACTACTATGAAATACGAAGGATGGTTTAGTGAGTTATACCTGGTCCTAGAGAAAGTCCAGGGACAAAACTTGCTTCAATGCAATTGTGAACTAGTAGCCCTTGGAAGGTGGTTGTACAACTCCTGGTCTCCACCACGAACAACGAACACGAACAACTTTTGCAGCGCTTCTTGTGGTCTCACCACAGACTACATGTTAGCTTTTCTCTCCAAGTAGTAGACAAAGGACTCCTGCCTCCAGATTAGTCCACACAGACCAACTAGGACTCATGTCATTCAACTAGAATAGACATGACAGAGTTGTCCCTCCTGTTGGTGTACTAGTCAATAACTTGCTCTCCCTCCAACAACGATCTCAATCGTTCTCTCCCTTGCTATCCTTCCCTTGTCAGGTAGGACTTTCTTGGGCTCTCTCAATTACTACAACTAGATAGGACAATATTTTTAGAAGTACTAATTCATAGTTGTCTATGTTATGTTTTGGGAAGCCCCCAATACCCCTCTATTTATAGGTAGGGTTTGGGCCAGGGTTCCTAGTCTGTATGGGATTGTATGGGAGTGGAAGGAATCGGAAGATCTTGAATTTTCACAACCTACAAACCATGAGATAGTCATCTAGTGACTTAGATGGTCGTCTGGTCACACGTGACCATCATCTCCGAGAGACAAACAGTCTTCTAGTAGTTTCCCAATCTCATACCAAATTGGCAATTTTTAATTCCAATTAATATCACATATTAATTTCTTGCACCCCAAGTAATGTGCAATCGAAACTATTCGGGAAACATCCAAAATATACGTTCATCCCAATTGAGCCTCTCACCCAGGCAAGACACTTGTCTCACTTAGCCAGATAGTCTTCTAGGGAGTCTGAGATGAGCCAGTCGGTTCAATCATATTGAACCAGTCAGTTCAAGCAAAGAACTTAGCCAATTCAAACTCTGATCATCTTGAAAACCCAAATGGTCATCTCAACACTTGAGACACCCATTTGGCTGTCCAAATAGCCATCTCACTCAGTGAGATGGTCATCTGGTAGTGTAGATAGACAATTCATCAATCAGTTGCATGAATTGAATATCTAAACATTTTTAATAATAAATCCAATCATCATTCAAGATAAACTCCTCTTCTAGATGAGTTCCTTTGTGTGTGACCCTACATATCCCATGTCCTGTTGGTAGTGAAATTCCATAACTAGCTTATGACATCACAAGCAGAGAGCAGTGCCTAGTCACACATCAGTGCTACCCAAGTGAATGGAAAATTGGAGAACAACTTCAACCTAGAATTTGTGCAAGGTGTTGAAGTGATTTTATAATTCCTTTGTCTCTAATATCTAGGATGAACTCAAGGCATGGATACATCTTGTCAACATTCCAACCATGTTCCTTGAACCAAGAGAAAATTATCTGAGATAATGTGACTTCAATATCATATATTGATTCACATGTGCATGTGCATGCATTTATCAGTCTCTCTTATTGAGTGGCTAGGATATCATACTCCACTAGAAGGGGCAAATCCCATATATATCACTGACAGTCTATCCCCCTGTGTCAAAGTCACCCAATCATCCCCTTTATAACAACCCATGTTTTAAGACTGCGTTTGATGATGTCAAAGTGTACCCAATGACATGTGGCGAGTGTAGTGATTTCAGGTCTAAGAATTACAATCACCACCTTCACTATGAGATGTGACTATGACCACCAATGATGGTTTCCATGTGTCACTCTCAAGGTGGGACTTTTTGATACATTGTTCCCTAACATGTATTTGTGTTCTTGGTTTGATACTGTCATATCATGACTAATGAGATTATGTCATCAACCAACCCACACTCTAGTCTTTAGTGTTACTGGTGTCTATCTACCTTCCATAGTAATAGTTCACTAGGGACATAATAAGAATGTACATATTCTTAGCATTCATATGATCTCATCCTTCCAAGTCATGTACTTGAAGACATGCATCATTGATTATTATCATTCTTTTGACATTCATAATTTTTCCTAATTATCTCATAACTGACTAAAACAGAATGAATTGGAAGCTAGCCTTTTTATGTATTAATCAAATCATGTATTGTTTTACCATGTCAATCAACACATGATTGGGTCTTTGGGCATACCTTACTAAAAGACTCCCACTTGCACTTAGAGCCAATCACCTAAGAATCCCATTCTTAAATGATCCAAACATGTCCACCATGTTTCTACTGCGCTAGTGGTGATCCAACAAGTTAGCAACACTTTGTTATTTAGTCGATATTTTGCATTTTTCTTATCTCTTTGCTCTGAGATAAAACTGTAACACCCCTGACTTGGATTATCTTAACACTAGGAGTTTTGCTTAAGTAAGTTACTTACAAACTGATTTTAATCTTTTGAAAAGTAATTAAGGCTTCTTGTGAAGTTTATTTTCAAGTTTGAGCTTAATTGCAAACTATTTGTGCATTAATTGAAAGTCTGAGTGAAATGTGCAATTTAACCAAGATGAGGGGGTTACATTGCAATATGTCACATGTTGAATGTGTTATAAGTGTTTTAGTATCATAAGAGATAGTATGATGCTAAGTGGTGGCTTGTGGAAAGCCTAAATCCCAAGTTATAATTTATGCTAGCACTATGTGCACCAATTTTGGTACAATTTGTATTTACCCAAAATATAGGGTAGGGATGCAAATTACCACCTCTAGAGTGTCCCTACTCCCTCTATGTATCTTTTAGAGGAAATATAAATAAGGAGACACTATGTTTGAGTCATCTTTGAATGATGATACTCTTGGTGATAAATGGACCAAGTAAGAATTAAAGGAAAATCATTATATGTGTTGTATCGAGTTGTAGACTTGGTAAGGAGCCCTATCAGCCAAGGAGACATAATATAAGTATTATATCGGTTTGTTGAGCCTTGGCAAAGTCCATGATTGGCAAGGCACCTCAAGGAGGTGGCCCATGATGAGTTGCAAGTTCCTTCCAAAAAGTGTATCAGATTGTCTTAATTATGAGATAAACATGAGGATAATCTTGTTTTCGCGAGTAGTTCACCACATTGCATGCTTGGTCTTTGCATACTTTCAAAAACTTTGAATTCGAGAGTTTCTTTACCAAGTCTGAGAAGCACGATTCCTACTTCAACATCAATTAGGACTCGTGCAGTGGCGAGGAACGGACGTCCAAAAATGAGAGGGTATCTGGCGTCTTCTTTTATGTCCATGATGACAAAGTCACACGGAACATAGGAATCTTTTCCCACCTTGACATGTACATCCTAAATAATTCATAATGGACGTTTGATTGAATTATCTACGAGTTGTATAGTCATGCCAGTTGGGAGAAGTTCAATAAACCCTAGCCTTTGCAAACCCTAGCCTTTTGCAAAGGCTGAGTGGCATGATGGAGATTCTAACACCAAGATCTGCCAACCCTTTCTTGCATGAAGAATCACTGATATGGCAAGAAATCCCAAAGGATCCTGGATCTTTCTACTTCTTTGGCATCTTACTCTGGATGATATCTGAAGTGGTTCTAGCTAACTTGACTGTCTCATATTCTTCAGTTATATATTTCCTGGTGAGGAGTGACTTTAAGTACTTTGTCCAGGCTGGTATCTCAGCCAGTGCATCCAAAAAGGGTATATCAACATGAAGTTTCTTCATAGCTTCTTTAAATTTATTGAACCAAGTATTAAGCTTGGTTTGCCTTAAACGAGCAGGGAAAGGTATACGATGCTTGTATATAGGGATATCATGTTCTGGTGTTTCAGTTTCTTCATCAATAGGTTTCTCAGGACCTTCCTCATATGTCTTATCAATAGTTACTGACTGTTTTAATTGAGACTCAGGTGTTGTTGAGTCTTGGACAATCACATGTTCATACTCATCTGTAATAACCACATGTGTCTTGACAGGAGGATCAGAATAGTCTTTTCCTGACCTGGTGGTGATTGCTTTCAATTGTTCAGGATGCTTAGGATTGTTCTCGGGTTGGCCAGAAAAGGCTCCAGCAGGTGGCTTCATGCTAGCTGCAAGTTGAGCTAGTTGAGACTCAATAACTTTCTGGTGGGCTTGCTGGTTAGCTATCACAGTCTGCTGCGATTGCAACATTTTCTCAAGTGTTGTTAGTTTGTCATCTGGAGAGACGGGACTGGCTTGTTGCCCTTTCTGTTGATAAGAGACTTGGTTGGGATTCTGGAACTAAGAATTGTTCTGATAATTGTTAAAGTTCCTATTCTGAAAATTACCCCTAAAATTTCCTTGATTCCCAAAATTTTGTTGCTGATTATACTGGAATCCCGGTGGGCCCCTTTGTTGATTAGTTGAACCAAGTTGTCTTGAGTTTTCCACTCCTAAAGGGTTTCCATATTGAAATACAGGATGGTTCCTATTCTGATTTGGATTGTAATATCCTTAACCAGTGATGCTATTGACAACATTGAGGTTTTCAATTTGACTATTATCACCTTGACTACAAACGTTGCTTAGAAAAACATCGTACAGAACATTGCATGCTAAAGTGGAATGATCAGTACCTTTACATGCTTCACTATACAATGAGGTAGACTTGATCTGTTCTTGTTGTTGAGGGGGTGAACATCCTCTTCCATATGTAGAAAGGGATGATTCGATATGGTCTTGCTTGGCTACTAAGAGCTTGAGGGTTTCGGCGATAGTCTTGTATTCTGGAATAACTTCAGCCATAGCTACCTTCAATACTCCTTTACCTACAGGCCTACCCCAATTAGCTTGATTTTCAGCTCAAAGGGTGACGACTCTCCATGCGCCGCCATAACTTTGACGCATGAAATTTCCTCCAGATGAGGAATCTAAAAACATTTTTATATCATCGTCCACACCCCTATAGAAAATTTTGATGAGTTGATTCTTTGGAATTCCATGGTGTGGACACTTGCGTAGAAGCTCTTTGTATCTATCCCATGCTTCAACAAGGGTTTCTCTAGGAACTTGAGTGAAATTTGTTATCCATCCCCTAATTTGATAGGTGAGAGAGGGAGGGTAGAACTTTTCCAGAAATACATTTTGAAGTTGTTCCCAAGTGGTGATGGGTTCACTTTGTAATGAATTGTACCAGCTTATTGCTATATCAACAAGTGAATACTTGAAGAGACGGAGACGAATGACATCGTCAAATACTCCATTTTGCTTTGTCATAGCACATAGATCAATAAACCTCAAAAGATGTCCATGACTGTCCTCTCCTTGTTTGCCATTGAATGGGTTGTTTTGAAGCAATGTGATCCAATGTGCCCTAATCTCAAAATTGGCAGCATTGATGGGAGGAGTTTGTACTGGATGACGAACATTAAAAACTTTGGGGATTGAGAACTCTCTAAGATCCTTTTATAGTTCTGCCGCTTGTGTTGCTTGGATATCTTCTTGAACCACAACTTTGGCTTCTTGCATGAGCCTTTCTCTTTGCGCATTAAGGGCTTGAGCTACCCATCGGGCTATTTCCTCCTCTTGAGCCATTCTTGCTTGGTTTTCTCTGTTTTGATGATGAAAGGTTCTGTTTATCTTAGGATCAAAGGTGGTAGTGAGTCCGGGACTGTTCAAACGGTGCATGCACTGGTCTTTGATGGTACCTGAGATGTAAAGATTTGAAGTAAGATTGATGGAGTAGAATGAAATTTAAGTAGATGAGCAATTGCATCAAAAGAAAACCAAATTCCTAGATTAGCCTTAAAAGAACTAGATTTGACTAACTGATTCTGTTATCCCCGGTAATGGCGCCAGAATTTTACGTAAAATATTATCGCCCTAACAAACTCACTCGGGGTTGAAATCCTCAATCTTTTACCAAAACCTTGTGCAATAATACCACCCGCAAGTGGATGACTCTTATTGCAGTATAGTTAAGGATCGAATCCCAAAGGACGACGTTTTTAAGAATCTTTGTTAATCGAATTTGATTCAAGTAAGACTAATATTTATAATGATAGATTGATTTTGAAGTTAACTAAACTAATTGCAAGAAAGTAAAGAGTAGAATTAAAATTGATCTAGAATTAATGATATGGAATCGTTGGGATGGTCTCGGGTTTCACCACCACTATACATGCAAACACATCAAACATAAAACATCCAGGCAAGATAAAACTATCCAAATAGAGATGCTGCAAAACCCCCCATACGTGCATTAGGCTTGCGTAAGCATCACCTTAGGCATCAGATGTCTCGTCACCATCTAGATCACATATTTATAGCTCCGAAGATACAAAATCCAACTAAGGTTGTGGTCCTCCCTAAGGGATGTTTAGACTATAGAAGCATCACCATAGGCTAGATGGCTCGTCCCCTCACAGATCACACACTTACGACCTCAAGGAATTCTATCAGAAGTTCTCGTCAAGGAGTCAACTGTGCTAATAGATAAGAAAGCATGCGATTAATATACAAGAAAACATTGACGATTAACAAAGACGATACCAAATCCAACTAAGGCTGTGGCCCTCTCTGAAGGATGTTTAGGCCACAGAATCGTCACCGTAGGCTAGATGTCCGGATCATACACTTACTACCTCAAGGAATCCTATCCTATTTCTAGTCAAGGATTCAACTTCGTAAATCGTCATACCGCCCTACATATAGAAGTTCTCACAACATAGGGAAGAATAAGATGAAAGCAAGTAGGTAATCAAACTACAAACATTATCAATTAACAACGAAATGGAAAGTTATATACATTGCCATGAAATGCTTAACAAAAGGACATGCTTCCATGGGTAGCGGGGCTAGTCCCCGCACCCCAGAAAAAAGGAACTACTCGCTCATGATGTGAGAAACAAGAAGAACAAGAAAGAGAGAGAAATTCACCATGAGCATGATGCAGAAGGTAGTCGCAGCTCGGTGAAGATGATGCGGTCTTCTACGTCACATCGGAGTAGATCTAGATGAGGAATGAGGGACGCTAAGACAGACCGGGTAGCCTTTCTCACTCCTCCTTCCTTCTCTTCTCGATCTCCTTGATTGTAGCTTGAGCGGCAGGTGGAATGACAGCAGCGTGAATGGAACTCGATCAGACCTGTGTATAGGTAGCCTATCATCATCCCTAAACTACCACCCAAATGAGGACCCTTCTGGTCCTATTTATAGGCTCGGGTTTGGTCCTCACATTTTTGAAGTGATTCCTCCATATGGTTTAGTTAAGTGACCATACGGTCCTGGTGTCTTTTACTGAAACGGTCTTCAGTATATTGTCATACGGTCTGGGAGATAAGACCATACGGTCCTGGTGTATTTTAATCAATTGGTCTTCAGTATATTGTCATACGGTCTGGGAGATAAGACCATACAGTCTAGGGCTCCCTTGCTCAAACCGTTTTCTATCCAAGAATCTCCAAATGGTTTTGGAAAGGATGCCTCAAAGGGTTTGGTTAGGCTATACGGTCTTCATTTGATTTGCCTTCACGCTCAAATGATCTTGTGAGACCCTTCTCATCCAAACGGTCTGGTACTATTGTTCTTCACATCTGCACACCAACTAGTCTTCAGATCGATATCTCACAATCTTGCTTCCCTCTCTAATTGGTCTTGAGCCAACGACCAAACGGTCTTGAGAACCCAGCGTCATCATGCATTCTTATAGACTGTTAAGCCCCAGCGGTCTTGGTCGCTCACGGTTTGCAGTCGTGGATGCCATCGGTCTTGGAAACATCCAAATGGTCTTGGACGACGGCTGGCCAAATGGTCTGCGCTCTCCGAACATCCAAACGGTCATCATCTTATTGTCCAAACGGTCATCGCCTCCTGTTCGGTCTTGAGTCCGGGCACTGGGCAGAGATGCAGGTTGCGATGTTACTGATTGCAGTGGAGGCGCAGGAGGATCCCGCGGCAGGTAGGGGTGGCGTTTAGTTTTGTAGGTTTCTGTGATGGCGGGAGGAAGAAGAAGAAGGGAAGCAACTATGGTAACATTGCTGTAGTTGGTGAGGTTGCAAGTTGAACGAAGAAGGTGACGATGGCAGAGGCACTAGGCGTCAGTGCAAATTGTGACTGAGGACCTTGCTACAGGTGCCATTTAGGGTTTGCAGTCGGGTGGAAGAAGAAGAAGGGAAGAAGGTAGTGGTACAAATGGTCTTGAGGACATAAACGATCTTGAGTAGGTTGCCCAACTAGTCTTGAAGACTGGTGGATATCAAACGGTCTTGAGGAGACCGATAGGGCAGGTTGAGGTCAAAACTGTTAGCCCAAATGAATGAGGACTGTAGATTCAAGATCAAATGGTGTGGAAATGCTCGCGGTCTGAGACTGTATGGATGAATGGTGAAGACCGATAGGTAGAAACCGTATGGATGAAGCCGATTGGTTAGACCGTTTGGTCAAGACCAATGGTGAGAGGATTTCAAGTGAGGGTGGACCTAGGACTGAGAAAGGTGGGCCCCACTTATGATGGTGATTGGTTGAGATGAAGATTGAATGGTGATGATTATTGTAGATTAGGGTTGAATGAAGGTGGGTGACATCTGATGGTTAAACCTCATAATGAACTGCACAAAATCAACATAAACTCAGTTAAAATCTTGATGATCGAACCAATTAAGTAATTTTGCACATTGTGATATTTAGTAAATAAAAATGGATGTATTGAATCAAAATGAGCCCAAGATGGAGATTGATTTTGATGATGAATATGCATTTATCAATGACAGTGGGGTCATATATGTGATTTCATACACTTACATTATTAAATATCACTAAAAATAGAGGTATTGTATACTAAAACTACAGTTTGACCCTTCTTGGATCGGACCAGACCGGGTTGAAAATACAATTCTCAAAATTTATGGAAGGTGACCAGACTGGATTTGAAATAGTCCAACACCCAACCCGATCAATTGAATTGTCCTATTTTATGGTCTGCATTAAAATTTGCTCACCCCAAATGGTCATAAGTAGAACCTAAAAGCAATTTTCCTGGAGTTTATGCATAGCCATGTGTACTATGTGTAGTTCTAATGTCCCTCCAAGTAGATATATATCAGTGGAAGAAAACCCTATATTGTCCATAACATGGGTCACTTGTCTTGGAGGAATATTACAAAATATGATATTCAATATAAATAAGATAAATGAAACACCATGCATGTAAAGAAGTGAAACCACCTCTCTACTAAAAATTTGAACAATAAAACCTCCAGTCCAAACACACTCTTAAGGTATCTTGGAGTGGGTGTAAATTTTCAAATCTTATTAATGATATTCAAAACAACCAAAGTATAGTGGTGGAATAAAAATATTGACTCTATTCAATTTCTCAACATGATTACAATGGTATATCCAAATCTCCCACATAGGGTTTACATGTATGATACAACATAAAGATCTAAGATAGATGGAAGTCTAAACCATAACAAATTTGTCTCCAAGCTTTAACTCTTTAAGGCAGGTCTATATATTTATGCCATGTCCTTCAAGTCCATCACCTAGGGTTGGAAGCATACACCATAAAGAAGAGAAACAATAGAAGACATCACGAAAGGCTGGTATGTGCATACTAAAAAGAAAAATTGAGAAATATATTGACCAAAGGGCATCAAGAATAAATGCTTCCCATGCAAGAGATAAGGACTACCAAAAAGGGCATAAAAGATAGGAATAATCATCACATAATAAAAGAAGATACTTGCCATAATCAAAACAACAAAGATTGTGCAATACTGGCACAAAAAGAAAGTAGGGCACACACCCCACAATCATCATCAATATCCTGCATGCATGTGAGATAAACATAGCCCTAGAATAATATAAACACAAACTCGACCAAGTCTCATAAACTTGAAACCTGATAGAGAAAGCAATACTGCCAATCTCCCAAATATATAAAATTGAGAATGGAATACTGCCAAACTCGGGTATAGAGAATGGGATACTTCCACTCTCCTCAATAAATAACAGGGAAATACTGCCCAAAAACTAATGTAATTTACACTACTCTAGTGCTACTGAATCACATAGCATGTAAAATGTAGAGGCAAGTAGAAAAGTATAGTCAGAATAATAAAATGTTGCCATCACACAATGGACAACACAATCATATAAACATCCACTTAAAAATGGGCACATATCATTATATAAGACCAACATGCACCAAGGAACAAGACAAGATTCAAGAGAATATCCAAGATTACCACAAATAAGATAGTTCACAAAAAGCATGATGTCAAAAGAAAAGAACAATGTGTATAGCCTACTGTCCATAGGACCAAGAGAATGAATAATATAGGTGAATTGTTCAACATTGAATAATAGGGGATACAACATACCCCAACTTCAGAGTTTACTCTATCCAAAACCAAATCTAGGTCCAAGCCTAGGCATCCAAAGAACCTATTAAACATATAGGTAAATTTTGTCTCAATTTCATATTCATTGTTCCAACCCTAAAACCACCTTTTTATTAATATGTGATTTAGGTTATGAAAACCATGCCCCTTTTTAATATATGTTATTCTGAGTTCAAAACATATTTTATTATATTTTTATGACTTATAAATATTTAGTTATGAATTATACAAGTTATTATTTATTTAATTAGATACATTAAAATCACCTATTATAAAATATTGTTTTTAGACAAGACAAATATCATCATTAGATAGGAAATATTTTTTTTTGAATCAAATGACTATTTATTTGTATTTCTTAGATCAGTAACCAATTACTTATGGATTTTACAAATCTGATCAATAGGAAATTAAGTAAGTGCCAAATCAGCGCTCAAAGAGAGAGAGGGAGAGCCACGCAGACTGAGCCAGCCCACTTAGAGCCACCCAAGTAAGTAGAAACTCATCCAACTCAGTCACGACTAGTGCAAATTAGATGAGAGGGAACCATGGGAAAAGACAAAGAACTAAAGCAAAGAACGGAGAGGAGGGTAGAGAGCGAAAAGCACTAGGGACTTTGTTTCCCCATGAAGAACATGCAAAACCCAAATACCATGGTGTGATCTCTGAGCTCCAGATCTCGAACCAAAGAGATTCATGTCAAGGTGTCTGAAGGAACTGTGTTCTTAAGACAACTCCGATCTCAAAGAACAAACTCATGAAGAAAATAGTCACCTAAAACTCGAGAACCACATTTACTAGAGAAACCAGGAGGATTGGATAGAGAGAGTGAGCCAAAGAAGAACTCAAATAAAAGCAGAGAATGAACTGTCATCCAAAACTGAAGCGAAAGGGCTGATAAAACCATCGAGAAGATGACCACATATCACTAATTACCAAGACGATCAGAAGCCAAAAGAAAAGGGAAAAATAGCTATACCCGCTAATCGAGCAAGTTGAAGGTGTTTGAAGCAAGCCCACACCTACAAGAACTGACCCGACCAAGAAGAGTCATTGTTGAACACGAAAACACCACTGTTGAGGTTGCCGTCTCTGGAGCAGGAAGTTGGGTTGGGAAAGGGGGTATCAGGGCAGTTGGGGCCAAAGGGGTGATGGCAAACGATTGTTGGGTGATCAGGGGTCATGGGGAAGTAGGTATATATAGGACTTGGCCCATGATTCAATGTGGAAGCCCAAAAAACAAGAAATATAGATGAAACGGGAAAGCTCTAGTTGACCCATCGATTTAGAGGAGAAAACCTATCCAAAGTAGGGATCCCCGAAATCGGAAAGAGACAAGGATTGCAAAAAGAAATTCGGAAATCACGAGGAGGAGAGGACAAGAAGAGATTAGATTCTAAATATCTTCATTACTATGTGGGAAATTAAAGTCCTACTCATACTAGGATGGGAAGGGGAGATGGAAGATGGCTCTAGGGCCATCGATCAGATCCACAAAAAAGGGAAATAAACACGGGCCAACTAATGGTTTGGAAAATAAAGAAAATGAAAGTAAATCTGTGTGACAAATCAAATTCGAGAACTATATGAAATCAGAGAAAAATAAACGTGACAACTATTTAAATCTGCTTTAAACTAAAGTGAAATCCAATTAATGCATATATTTTCTCTTTACTCAATTAAGGGTTCTAGACTTAACCAACATAAGCCAAATTTTGCACATAAGTTAAGCTAACCATGTAGATTTTGATTGTGGAGTTAGATTTTCCTTTTGAGAATTGTTAATGTACTTATTATCCGAAACTTAGTTTCTCTCTCCTGATGCATTTAGGGTTATCCAAATTAGGTGAAACTTCTTCCTTAAGTTATATTTGATATTTTGAATACGAATTTGGCTTTACTTCCATATTTTGTTGTCATAAACACATTTATTTATCTGTTATGTCTTTTATGCACTTTCTCTCTCCTATGCTTAACCTAATATTTCAAGGTTGTCCAAAATAGATGAAAATTGGCATGTAGGCTTATATTGATTAGTATATTTTGAATTTGAAGTCTATTTTCACTTTTGAGAATTTTTACATGTTTATGTCATATGGCCCATTAATGGCCCATTAACTATATTACTTAACCAATTAAGTCTGTTATCTTCTAATTACCCTCCAAATAAGTTATGTGACATTTTAGACTACATTAGGGTGATATATTCATGCTTTATCTTCAAAGGATCACACTAACCTAAATCTTGTTTGGTCAAACCCAAAAGGCCAAAGTTCTAGGGTAGGGTCTAAGATCTGTTATGTTACAACACTCCACCCGCTAAAAGGATTTCATCCTCGGAATCTATTGATCCAAATATCAACAACCAACTACTCTTCACCCCTTAAAAAAGGTTCAACCTAACAAGTAAAACTAATCAACATTTAGGGTTACCCACATATCTTTTATTTGTGGAAGTTTTAGAGATTTATGCGGTTCATGTATCCAACTAAAAGTCACCATCTAGGGTTGAGTTTTAGGTCCTTGTGTTTATAACCTACCGACCCTAAGATCCAAAAAGTCATAGGGTAGGTCAACTACACCTTTAAATCAATCCACATATCCCTAGTCACATATTCAAAGTCACAACTAGGGTTAGAACTAGGTTTAGCGGTTCACTACCAAACTTCTCATATCACTTCATTGTGACTCAGTTTAAGAAAACTTCGATAAAATACAGAGAAAGCATTTTTTCTACATATAGTATATAAGGAAAATAATTTGTTGTGAAAAACTTTTGCGATTGAAAACGGAAATCAGGGCCCAAATTCAATGTGAAAACCAAGTCACAATATCTACATATTAAGACTTCTTATCCTATTATCTCATAACCTAATTGCATCCTCAAGTCAAACCTTATTGCATCAAGAGATTCAAATCATAAACAATCAATTTGATAGGGTAAGATCACCTAAAACCCCATCATATTGTGAACATCTCATCAAGAGGGAAACTATGCAAGGTAAGGGTTCTAATTAGGGAGACAAAATTGAAATAGTTAGTTTCCGACTACCATGGGCTCTGATACCATGATGTAAAGAAGTGAAATCACCTCTCTACTAAAAATTTGAACATTAAAACCTCCAGTCCAAACTCACCCTTAAGGTATCTTGGATTAGGTGTAAAATTTTCAAATCTTATTAATGGTAATTAAAACAACCAAAGTATAGCAGCTGAATAAAAACATTGACTATATTCAATTTCTCAAAAAGGTTACAATGGTATATCCAAATCTCCCACATAGAATTTACATGTATAATACAACATAAGGATCTAAGATAGAGGGAAGTCTAAACCATAACAACTTTGTCTCCAAGCTTTAACTCCTTCAGCTAGGTCCATATCTTCATGCCATGTCCTCCAAGTCCTTCACCTAGGGTTGGAAGCATACCACAATAAGAAGAGAAATAATACAAGACATCAACAAATGCTCAAATCATTTCACTTCACTGCTAACATATATGCTATAATTGTTGTCTACAAGAGAATAAAATCAAACCTACAAAGACATAGAATTTAACATGCAAGATCTATAAGTGTCAAATTAAAAGAATATAGAAGGTTAAGCTACTATGAAAATCTAACTCACCTTGGGTAGGATCATCTAATTTAGATCTCCCCTTAAGGAATATTAGTATTTAAACTAGTTCCTTGTATGGGTAGGGCCACTTTAATAAAGTATTAGTGGGAGTTCATTATTGCGATGGCTTCTACAACCAAATTGTATTTATTGATGCCTCTAGACAAAATTTGTATTCCCTGACAATGTCAAAGTATCAATCCAAGTTAGTGATAGGTTCTTGATGATTTACTACCAAGAACTAAAATAAAATTAACCCACCTAAAAAATTGGTGTGAGCCCACATAGTAAAGAGTTTGGATGTGCTCCATTCCTTGTGATATCCTCAACAATGATCAGTTGATTTTGGTAGAGTGTCTATTTAGTTGAGTTGTTTAGTCTCTAGTATGTTAAAAATGATATGAAGGGACATCCCCTTTTTGTAGTTTTATTATTGATAGAAGGAAAACCCCCTCTCCTATAAATAGGACAAGGGAGAAGTGTACAGACTGAAGACAAACACTAATGGTCCAAGACACCATTTTACCCATTTAATAAAGATAGTAAACAAGTTAACTAAATAGACTCTTTAACACTCCCCTTCAAGCAGGAGATTTCTCGAATCCCAAGTCATATTGCAAATAGACAGATACACATATTATAGACATAGAAGCAGAAAAAGATAAACCAAGTCCATACAAGAATATTTCCTCCCTCTAGGTTAAAATAAAGCATTCATCACTCATATACTCCCTTCATGCAGATCACTCAAAGAAGGTATGCAAGCATGTTGTTGAAGCTTCTTGATCAAAATGATGGGACATATGTAGTAGTAAATAACATCAAGAAGGAGTCAAAGTTTTCATCATGGTTTCTATCATTGTAGTATAGGGAGTGCTAGTTCATAGTAGAAAAGTCCATAGAGTATTGGTTCATAGTAGAGAAGCCCAAAGAGTGTTGGTTTAGAGTAGAAAAGTCCAGAGAGTTTTGGTGCACAATAGAAAAGTTCAAAGAGTGTTGGTCCATAGTAGAAAAGTCTACAGAGTGTTGATTCACAATAAAAAAAGTCTAGAGAGTGATGACTCATAGTAGAAAAATCTAGAGAGTGATGGTTCACTATAAAAGATCAACTATCATCATTGTATATATAAATAACAATGTGAAACCCCTACCTAGTCATTTGTAAGGACCTTCTTTGATTCCTATATATAGTACCATCATTTTGTATATAATCTACTTACAATCACTATTAAGGACAAGAAACCACAAATAAAGGAAAAGAGAAGTAATATTAATCTTCAATAGGCATAGTTACAAATGTCCTCCTTAAATTAACTAGTTGATTCTCAACCCATTTATTGTTTACTTTCAACATCTTGGACAATTTTGCTTTGTCCACATCCTAATAGAATCCACTTACTAATTTTTAAAATCCATTAAGGAATCTAAGTGTACAGTTCCCCCAAAACACAATCCTAGTAATGCTAGTAATTATTCTCAAAGTGATTGTCATTTTTCAATATGGGAATATTGTACATTATTCTCCTCAAGATGTTATATTTAAAAACAACTATAAGGAACAAATGGTACATCTATTTGAACATGAATGAGAGGAAATCCAAAAACCTCTATGTTACCAACTAGGATTTATCTCTATACTCAATAGTGTATGCATCTTGAACCAATATTGTCATCTCAAGTAGGTACATATTTAAATGTGGTACCCCTTTAAGAGGAAATTCCAAGACACAACGATACAGAAAACAAAAAATAAAACTAAAGGACCAACATTTGTAAATAGTAATTAAATCTAAAAGCTCAACAAAACAATAAACATGTATGCATCTGCAAATATATTTAGAGACCAATGAGATACAATCAAGTCCCAAACTGGAAGAATGATGAATGTTGAAGACCAAAATTTTCTCCCTTACAGTCACTCAATGGTGTTGTATCACCCAAATGAGTTTTGACTATGGCATATGTATTTGTTGGAATCTTCTCCGTGCGTGAAAAAGTGTGACATAACATCTAGAACTAACACATACATGTAACTTTCTCATAAGTAATGCAGGTCGATGAGTTGTTTACAAACTAAGGGAATCTTTCTAAGACCATAATCACTTTATTTTGAAATCTCTGCATCCACACTATGGTGTATGAAGCATAAAGTTTCTTTCTTCCTATCCATTTATCTTATAGTGACAAAGTTTTGTTTGGTTCATCATAAATTACAAAATAATACATGATTAGTTCACTACTAAAGTAATGCTTGTGATCCAAAGCTCGATGGAAATCTAAATATATTACATTTCTCAAACAATACAAAGATTAATGGTGACTTCATGTACATCTCGATGAGAGGTTGTAGTTGCTAAAATACAAATTCAAAAATGAATTCAACTCATCATTGCTAAATTTCCATCTCCTCTCTAGTAGTGACAATAGCTTATCACGACTACCATAATATATCCTAACAAAACAACTTGGTGTTAGCTCACACACCTCTTCTCACACCATGGAGATTATCTAGTTCCTTTAGTCCATTAAAATGATCCATTCAAGGAGAATTCACTATCTAGATCTTAAAAAATCAAATTCTTGCCAATCCTAAAGATGGAAGAAATCGATGAAATGTTGAACATGAAAAAGGTATCAAATGATATCACAAGCTATAATGTGGGTAATCCTTGGACTTTCAAGTATCCTTTCAGGTTTATAGACAACTAGGCTAATGAAGAAAGTTTCATGGACATAGTCAGCAATGTTTGGTCAACTAACATAGAAGGCTATGCTATGTTTAAGGTGTACAAAAAACTCCAGTTAGTTAAGAAGAAGTTAATTTTCTTGGAATTAAAACTCTCTCCAAAATTATTTTTCAGATGCAAAGATTACAAAAAATCAAGCTTTAGACGTTCAAGAAAAAGCTAATGCTAATCCTTTAGATGATAATTCAGTTTCCACTACTAACATTCTTAGGAAAATGGCTCATGTTGCAACTCTCAAAGAAGACAATTTATTGAGATAAAAGTATGGAGTGTAGTGGATCAAGGATGGTGAGTCCAAAACTAATTTCTTTTATTCCTATCTTATAACCAGAAGATAGAGGAGTCATATTCGGTCCCTGAACATAGATGGTAATATTTCTTATGATCTTAACTACATCAAAAATTATGTGCATGAGTTCTATAGCTCTCTTTTCAACAACAATTGTCCTGGGGGGAGTCTTACAAGGCGATTGGAGTGGTCCTAAAATCATTGAGGTGCATAAAATGGTTCTCAGTGAATCATATTAGACAAAAGGAAATTGATGACATTATTGATAACCTGAATCCTGATAAGGCCCTGGGGCCCAATGGGTTTAATGGGGTGTTTGTCAAGAAAGCTTGTTGGATCATCAGAGTAGATGTTAGTGAGGCTATCTAAGATTTTTCAACAATGGGAAATTACTTAAAGAATCCAAAAACACATTTATTACCTTAATTCCAAAAGATATGGACAATCATGATTTGAAGAATTGGCGACCTATTGCCCTTTGTAATGTCCTCTTTAAAATCATCTCAAAGATAATGGCTAATATGCTACAATTGGTTCTTCCTGATATCATAAGTCCTAACTAATGTGCTTTTATAAAAGGACGCAATATAAAGGATGCCATTATGCTTTCTAGAGAGCTCATTCATGATTTCAAAAGTATCAATTCTAGAAACAAAATGTGCCTAGGAGTTGATTTTACAAAAGCTTATGATTTTGTTCAATGGAGCTATCTCTTCTCTATTCTTTCCAAAATGGGTTTTCCTTTGCAGTGGATTAAATGGATCAAAGAAATACTTACTTTTACATCTTATCAGGTGTTAGTTAATGGTGAACCGGGGACAAATATTAAACCTTCTAATGAAATTAGACAAGGAGACCCCATAGCTCCTTATCTATTCATTATTGTTATGAAAGGTCTTTTAGATATGTTTAAAGAAGCTATTCTTGATAAGAGGTTGAGTCCTATTAAAGCTTCATGCAGTATTTACATTTCTCATATCATTTTTGTAGATGATTTAATGGTGTTTTCTGAAGCTAGTGAAGAAAATGCTAACACCATTAGCTCCATTCTCAAGGACTTTGGTGATATGTCATACCTTGTTATAAATTCTAGAAGAAGTTCTATTATCTTTAGTAAGAATGTGCCTAAAGACGCTATCATTAATATCCTTAAGATTCCAAAAGGTTCTCTCCCTACTAAGTACCTTGGCATTCCTCTGTTTATTGGGAAACTCAGAAAACAAAATTGTGCTCCCCTGGTTGATAAGGTAAAGTCCAAACTTGAAGGTTGGAAAGCTAGATCCTTTTTGGTTGCTAGTAGATGTGAATTAATCAAATCAACTTTATCTACCTTACATATTTATTGGTCATCAACATTCCCTTTGCTGGTTCTTGTCTGTGATCAGATTGATAAGTTGTGTCGAGATTATCTTTTGGGGAAGAATGAAGAGAAATCCAACTTACACCTTGTCTCCTTGGAAAATGTTACCCATCCAAAGGCTGAGGGTGGACTCAAAATCAGGAAGACTAAAGATGTGTCTAATTGATGCTTGTTTTAATGCCTAGAATTTCACGTCAAAGAAAGACGTTCTTTGGGTTAAGTGGGTGAGTTAAAAGTACTTAAAAAGGAAAACCTTCTGGTCAGCCACTCTAAACACTAGTTGGTCTTGGTTGAGTCAGAAGATCCTGAAGTTCAGATCAATTATTTTGCAAAATGTCAATTTCATTATTGGGAATGGTTGTGACATCAGGTTATGGCTTGATCCATGGATCAAGGAGAGAGTTTTTATTGAAGATTTAATTGGCAAGGATTCATATCTAAAATTTGGGCTAGCCCATGATTGTCAGGTAATTTCTATCATTAGTAACTGTTGTTGGATGGTATTGGATAATAGAGTGAATATGAAGCTTAGAGATCTTGTTTAAAGACAACATACTCCTCTTATGTGCCATGATGTTATTACCTTTAAGGGTTGGAAAAAGACTGGCTTGAAAGATTTTGGAACGACATCTGATATTCTCTTGTGAAGAAATTCCTTTTCTTAATTGGCTCTGGAAGATTAAAGGCCCAAAATGTTTTATTTTCATATCTAGAAGGCTTTTCTAAACAAATTACCAACTGGAAAATATGCAAGAAGGATGGGGTTTCAAATTGCATCTAATTTCTTATTATGCTTCAAGGTGTATGAGGACACCAACCACCTATTGTTTGACTGCAACTATGTTAAGTGTCTATGTTCTGCTACTCTAAAGGATTTCAAGTTGGACACCTTTTGGTCAAATTGGTCCAAGGTGAGAAGACTTAATGGTGATAGAATTCTTTTGTTCTTGTTGATACATTACAGTTCTTGGAGAGAAAGGAATATATGTGTACAAATGACAGATCAAATTCAGAAGATTTAGTCTGGAACAAAATCAAGGATGATTTCCTATGCATTTCAAATTTGCGCCACTCCTGATCTAGTTTTTTTATGGAAGTAGGTCGATTTAGGTCTGGTCCTAGATGTTCCACCTCCATGTTTTTGAGCTATACTTGTACATTCCTATCTTTTCTCTGCTTCTATTTCTTTTTAGTACTCTTCCACCATAGTTGACTACCTGCTTTGTATAGATACCTAAAAAATACAAAAAAAGCCTCATGCGATTTTACTGACAAAAAAATATTATAAGATTTAACTAATTGAAATAAAGAATATTACATGTAAGCTTCTTATATCATTTTTTGCATAAGTAATTTTTCATTTGAGCTAGAAACTAACAAAATCATAAAATTATTGTAGTCAAACTATGATTATAGGTAAGTATATTTGGAATTTGTCATATACTTGGGTTTTTTCCATGTTAAGAGAATTAGGTTCACTCTAGAAACATTCTAATCATTTTACAAAGTTGTAGTTCCACAATCATTATAACTTGATCTAAGAACATTGTGTATGATTAATTTGTAGATTCTTGATTTTACAATGGGTAATATTCACACTATGGTGGAGGGCGCCTTTGATATATGCAACAAACAACAAATGGTTAGAGTATATAACTATTTATATGTTTATGTACAAGATATGTAGCATGTAACCATGTACTATATACATCAAATTGTCATATAAATAGTGGCTCTCATATCAATGTGGAGAACATGGGGTATAATCCTTCCTCAACCATTAGAAAATTTATGATTTTTGATAATTCCTCAACCAAATTTTTTATGTATACTTCGGTATGAGATATAGTTTGAGTAATCATGAACCTAAAAATACATGAAAAGAAAACCTCACTAATAACATATGATTTTTATATAAAACCATATCAACATTGTAATCTAAATGTAATATTAACCTACAACCATATAGAAATATCGATGGAGTTATGGTAGATGTAATATCAAACCAATGTCAAAGAGTTTCCTATTTGTACAGGTAGCATCGTATTTAGTCCAAATGAGAAAATAGTGAATATAAATATTAGCATTGAATTAAGTTAGTTTGCAAGAATATTCAACATTGGTCAACTTATAGATCCCTTCACCATTATTCCTTCTTATAGGCTTCAATTTATGCTAATTTAGTGAAAACTATAGGAATTGGTAAGTAAATGGTTGATATATACAATCCACCCTTTCAATGGACTAGTAACCTCTAACATTTGTTATAACTACAACGAATTCCACACAGTAACTAATATTTATGATAAAAAGAAATTATTTTAATTAGTCATGTGTCAATTTGTGAATAAAAATAGTAAAAACCAATACTTCTAGTACCTATAACTGAATGACCAATTGATTTCACCCAAGACATCTCAGTTTAATCTTCAATATCCTAAAAGTCCTAAATGTCATATACTTTCTTCCCACACAAGGATGGTATGCACCTCATACAATAAATGTTTTGTTATTTTATTTTCTATAAAAATAATAATTCATACAAATGCTAGTAATATATGAGTTTAATTTACTATTATATTTTACCCTCATATTTGTTACCTTATAGGGTATGCCATGTTTATGATACTATTCTATACTTCCATGCTGAATGAGAAATGCTTTTTTTGGAAAGGTGTAAACCTTTATTTAACCTACTCTAGAAGAGTAAGAAACAATACAATAAATGAATGCCAAAGGGTATCCACCTTTGTACCCCATGAATGAGAAAAAACAAAAACAATACAATCTTTGAATTGCACATAAAACAATAACCTAACAGATCATACACTATCACAATACTGACTGCATACAAGGTTTGATACAGACGAAATCTAGTTACATGCTTCGACAAACTGTAATTACTATCAGACAATAAAGTTGGTCATAATTAGACCAGTTTCACAATCAAACATGTGAGGTTTCATTCAAAACTCCACTTCCAGTCCTTAGACTAGATACTAACTTAGCTTATTTCCTGGATTGGCTTCTTGTTTGGTAAGGACTAACCTTCATTCAAACAACACTACTTCTTGCTTCACGTCCTACCTACAGGATAGTTGTTGATGATTTGCTTCTTGATTCTGGTACGAAGTAAAATGTATCATTTCCTTCTTTGTTTGTAAACTAGGATCATTACCTTCTTTCTCCAGACTCAAATGAAAAGTAACTTCATCTAAATCTGGGTTCACAGTTGTGTGGAAGTCCTCTACATTCATTAAAGTATCATCAGTACTCTCCCAGTTATAATATTCTTGCTGTCATCATATATGTTCTCCGCTAACATTACACCATTGTCATGTTCCTATATTCATGTCAAGGTGGCTTCTATTCTTGGCTTACATTTGCGTGTCAACACCTTGTGGGCAAATGGTATATTACTCTTTGAACAAGTAGTTGTCGCAGCAACATGTAAATCTTTATCTGTCTCTAACCTGTCATCATCTTGAAGAACATCAAAGGGTTTACTTCTTCTTTTAGGTTTATGGATGTCAGTACTAGAAACTACTTTGTTTCTGTATGGTCTGTGAGTGTGAATGTTCTTGCCATAGTATGTAAATCATTGTTCCCTCTCTAGATCCCATTTGACTCCACTATCGTCGACACATGTGTTCAACTCCTCAGTCAGAATATGGTTACTAACGAACTACAACTACTTTCAAAGTACCTTATTATTACAACAATGACCGATCATGGGCAATGTTTCATATTCGACTTTGAATTAAATACAATTTATCATTTTTGCTGGTTGAATAGGAACCGTCATAGCTATTTCAACTACCAATTGTGTAAAGTGACTCGTGGCACGTTGAATAGTATGATCATCGATCTTAATAAGTCTTCCCAACATTGAACCTATGCTCTCGAGAATAATATGATTGTAGAGGTGAAGGGGAAAATCAAGAAAATGGGCCCAAGATAAACCTAATATTGAACTATTGAGGTGATTGAAAGTGTAAAACATTGTTGGAAAATAGGCTAGATTGATAGAGAATCAAAAGATCTTTCCAACAAATAATTTTTTATATTTTTCTGAGGTTGTATGCAAAAGTTATAAATTTTGCAAAATGGACCCACCAGAATCTGAAAAACCTCAGTGTGACATTGATTTAAATCAAATTAATCTTTATGTAAATGAAAACAAAATGAGAGAAAGACTTTAAGCGTGTCTGACACATGAATCAAAATGATGAGGGTAAAATGGTCATTTATACCTAATCATGAATTGTGTGTAAGAGATAAAAATCCAAAGTCGAATTCTTGAAATAGTCCTTGTGATATTGATTAACAGATTGAACTGTCATGGGCTCCAAGGTCATTTCATGACTGGGCTTCTTCTCCATCACGAGTTGGGGGTTGAACAACTCACAAGAGTTTCTTGACATCGATCTCGGCTTCTAGATTCAAGCTATCCCAGGAAACCAAAAGTTCCAGCGGGTTCCCCACCCGGGTAAAGGCATCAAGCCAAGCCACTGGCTCTAGCATGGCCTGGAGCTCTAGTTTCCATGGCACAAGCATAGGCACTAGTCACATCCTTAGTCTTTGAAGCCAAGGACAAAATCAAGGCAAATGAGGATGAAAGATATCATCTTTTAAGGTCAAACCAAGGTCAAGAAAACATTCACATGAAGAAAAGGACCACAGTGTCCATGACTATTCAAAGAAAATTCAGAAGACACATGGGGATTTGAAGAAGAAGAAACCATAAAACTAGGTAAACACGTGCCAAAAGAGACCAGGAAATAGATTGCGGAGATAAGGCAAGGTCAAGGCATTCATTTCTGTGATTGGAAGGGCTCTAAGAAGTCATGGTGGCTGGCATAGATGATGATCAATGTTAGCCCTATAGGGTACAGTGACTCGGATCAAAATAGGGTAAATCGATGCTTGGAAAAGCACAAGGGGTCATCGTGGATCGTTTTCAATGCATCAATTGCATAGAACAAGGTTCAGGATGTGGAGGCAAGGTAGAGCTTGTAGGATACCGGAAGTGAGTTGGTTTAGAAGTTCGGGGGCACGAGAGACCCAATTGGCAATGGAGGAGAAAATCTTGGGGTTCAGTGACTCTTTTGTCACCCTAATACATGGGTGTGTGTCGCTGTGATGGCGGTGGCAACCTCCCTGTCGAGAGCCCTAATTGAGAATTTCTTAAATGGTTGGAGAGAGATGCTAAGTGAGGGCTCATTAGAAACAACAAAGTGAGTCAGATTCAATGATGAAAAAATATCATGAAATCGAGTAGTAATGAGAGAGAGGGGGCTAGCAAGGAAAGCGGTACAACACTGGCTCAGACTCACTAGAAAATGGAGGTAGTTGATGACTACTAGGTTGTTCGATTATGGATGACTTAAATTGTGTATCTAGAGGTTGTGTATTAGCAACAAGGATTAATATTGTACCTCATTTTCTTTTTAACCAAGGTGATCCTATGAGAGCATATGAGGTATTTTAGATCAACAAACTATGCTCCCTCTACCTCGGTGAGCCCATGAGATCACATCCTAGGGACATTGTGATGGAGGTTACAATTCCTCCCATAACAAAAGGAGTTTTTCTTTTGGAGGGAATTGATATCATATGATCTATCAGAAGTTCTTTGAGGTTGAGATATTTGTTCTTGATCATCCCATGCAACAAGAAGAGGCCTTTTTGGAAGCAACTCCCTTGATTGTTGTACCATCCCACAATGGTATTTTATATGATTGTTTGGATACATGGGACAAAAGGATTGGCGATTGCGCTGGTCTTTGATTTGCCCGATGTGAAGTTTGAGTGCCCTATCAAGATATACCACAAGCCACTGTAGTCAATGTTTGTTTCTCTTTCAATACAACCTCCATTGAGTTTCTTGGCCTCCTCAATGCTCATGGAAAATATGCAATTTAATTTAGAATCCATGAGTGTATGAATTTCAATCATCATCCCAAACCTAATGACTTCTTCACCACTATATTGGATTGTTTACAAAGTAGCAAAGAACTATTGTGTCAACTCCACATAGCTAATTTGTATTGTGCATAAAATCTTCCACAACCCGAAGTCCAATAGTGTGTCTTCTACTACTTCTTTGACACCAATGGCATCCATCGCTTTTTAAAAAGCACATCTAGTTTCAATGACCCTCCTTATCATGCACTTGGGATAGAGAGGGGTTACTAAGATCTTTCTCTTGCTACCTATCCCATAAGATACCCCCTTAGGAGCCTTACCAAGCCCCTTCAACCTATATACCTCAAGCATAAACCCAATGTCATCTGGCTCTAGAATCAACTCCTCGTCATCTGTATCCTCATCTTCCTCCTTATCCTCATATGTGTGTGACTTCAAACTTGTGCCAAGGTTCAGTGGCATTCTTTGCTCAGATTGCTCTGCTTGAGCATCCTCTTATTCCTCAAAACATAAATTGTCATTGAGCTGGTGGATGCTATTGTAACCTCTCCATTGCTAAAGAAGTGGAGTGGCGTGCTCACATAGAGGAGGGAGCACATGAAGAAGAAGGGGCAACATTCCCTTGCCTCGTTGTGGGTGGGTGGTGTCCTCCAGTTGTAAAGAGTCAATCAATGTGTCAACATTTGTCTTTGATGCCTCTTCTTCCTCCTCCTCATATGTGGCATTAGTGGTGTGGTGACTCCTCAGTGATGGCGTGTGAGAGCCACTCATGAATGTTGCGCGACGAAGTGAGGTGGAGATGGAGTTTGAAGATGATGGGGTGTGTGATGGAATGGAGATGTTGGAGGATGGTTTCTTGATCCACACCTTGCCCCTTGTGATTACCTAAAGGCTTTTTAAAGCTCCCTTCTTCACAAGCTTTCCTATTCCCTTCATGGTGTGGAGATGGGGTGGAGGTGAGAGATGTGTTTTTCAAAATTGCGGAAGAGGGGTGGATTGGATGTAGAAAATGGGTGGAAGTGATCCATGGAGGTGTGGTGGGGTGAGATGTTGATTGGATATGAGTTTTTGGGTGAGGAAGGTCAGATTTTGGGAGTTTTTGGGTGGTAGAGGTGGAGGTGACAATGGTGGCGGAAATGGAGATGGGGGTGATTGGTGATTTAGTGGAGATTGTTAGGTGGAAATGGTAGATAAGTGTATGGAGGATGTGAGGGAGGTGATAGGGAGGTGGATTGATGGTGGATGGTGGCTGGAGGAGGGAGCTAGGGCTGGAGAAGATTGTTAGATTGCCACCATAATTGTGGGTGTTCATGAGGTTTAGGTTAGAATGCGGGGTCATGGTTGAATAGGGGAGTTAAGTGAAAATTTTGGTGCGGTTGGGCTTCGCCACAGTCGTGGAGCGCAGCCATAATCGTGGATAGGTAATGGAGAAATGACTGTGGTGGGTGCCACAACTATAGTGGGGTGAACAGTTGTTGGAGTTTCTGACCTGGCCATGCCCCTTGAGGCTGACATGGTCATGGTGACCTTGGAGAGCCACGCCTGTGGTGGCCACCGCGGTCATGGCTATTCATTCACATTTCATCACCTCTTTCTTTGATCTTTGTTGAATTTTCCACCATGATCGTGGCCTTTGCCACACTCATTCTGAGCTACCCTTTCCATGCCCATGTCAAGCAAAATAGTTGTGGTGGTGCTCTTTTAAGTATAACACGTTCACAACAACCTCATAAAACTTTGTGCTTATCAATGCAAACATTGGGGTATCTCATTTTTCTTTCGTTATAGTTGTTTCACCCATCTTTTCTCTCTCTTTAATTTGCCACCTGTCATATCTCAAAAACTAAAGAAAAACTATCAAGAACAAGTGTGTGTGTATTTTTGGAATCATGTAAAAACAAATTAAAAGTATCAAAAAGTGAAGGTTGGGTGCAAAAGTTCCCAACCCTAGGTGGGTTGCCTCCCACTAGCGCTAAATCTTAGACAGACTTATTGATTTTTGATATAATTATCCTCATGGAACCTTCCAAGCATCTTTGTAATAGATGTCTCTTTCATGTGTATTTAAGCACATCTCTTCATCAAGGTGTTCCTCGACTAGTATCACGATGTAAAAACTTTGACTCTCTTTGTCCGGACCGACACCACAACCTTCAATCTTTGTCTATTGACCATGAATTCCCTTGTGCCTTCTTTCTCACATATCATGATGGCACCATATGGATATACATGCTTCACTAGATAAGGTCCTTCCCATCTAGACCTAAGTTTTCCAGGAAAGAACTTCATCCTTAAATTGTATAGCCATACCCATTGGTCGGTCTTAAAATTCTTCTTTTCGATCAACTTATCATGCAAGAATTTGGTTATCTCCTTGTAGGTTTTAGACAACTCATAGGCTTCATGCCTCATTTCTTCCAACTCATGGAGTTGCAATTTCCTTCTTACTCTGGGGGAATCTACATCCATGTATGTAGATTTCAAAGCCCATAATGCCTTGTGTTTCATCTCAATGGGTAGATGGAAGCTCTTACCATACACAATCTTGAATGGTGTAGTGCCAATTAGGACCTTAAATGTTGTTCTATATTCCCATAAAGCTTCATTAAGATGTAAAGACTGCGGTTCGGTCTCACCATCTTGTCAAGAATGAGATTTATCTCCTGATTGTCTAACTCAACTTGACTACTAGTTTGAGGGTGGTAAGGAGTAGCCACATGATGGTTCACACCATGTCTTTTCAGTAATCCTTCAAAGTTCTATGAATGAAGTTCCTTCCACCATCACTAATCATTGCCCTTGGCACACCAAATTGGCTAAAGATACTAGACTTGAAAAAGTCACATACCACCTTGTGATCATTGGTCCGTGTAGCAACTTCTTCAATCCACTTGGAAACATAGTCAATGGCCACTAAGATGTACACATATCCAAAAGAAGGGGGAAATGGACCCATAAAGTCAATACCCCAAAAATCAAACACCTCAACTACTAGAATAGGTGAGAGAGGCATTATGTCTCTTTTTGAGATCGTGCCCACATTTTGGCACTTCAAGAAACACTTGCAACATTCATTAGAGTCTTTGAAGAACGTCGGCTAATAGAATTCACTTTGAAGAACTTTAGCTGTTGCATGCTTTCCACCAAAATGTCCCCCACAAATGTTAGAGTGGCACATGGAGAGGATATCTTATTTCTCACTTTCAAGGACACATCTTCTTATGAGTTGTTCAGGTCAATACTTGAAGAGGATCATCCCACACATAATTATTCACCATCACAAACAATCTCTTACTTTCTTCCCTAGTCCATGTGATTGGTACTCCCCCACTTACCAAAAAGTTAGCTATGTGCTTGTACCATGGCTTGTGAGTGGAGTCAAGCAAGAAGAGTTTCTCATGAGGCATCATCTCCTTAATATGGTTCACATCATCATATGGTGCTTCAATACATGATAGGTGACCAGTTGCATAATTTCCAATCCCCTTCTTGTCAACAATTTCCAAATTGAACTCTTAGAGCAATAGGATCCAATGAATCAACCTTGGTTTAGAATCTTTCTTTGACATAAGATACTTTAAGGCTGCATGATCCATGTAGATGGTGACTTTGATTTGTAAAAGGTAATAACATAATTTATCAACAGAAAAAAGCATAGCAAGTAGCTCCTTCTCGGTGGTGGTGTAGTTTCTTTGAGCTTCATCAAGGGTTTTACTTGCATAGTAGATGGCATGCAGAATCCAGCCAATCCTTTGACCCAGCACAACCCCCACTACCATATCAAAAGCATCTATCATGATCTCAAATGGCAAAGAGAAATTTGGGGGTTGCATAATAGGAGCAGAAACTAGCTTATGCTTTAAGTGGTTGAAGGCTTCAACACACTTGTCATCAAAATTGAATTCCACAATCTTTTCTAAAAAATGGCATAACGATCTAGAAATGTTTTTGAAGTCGTTAATGAACCAACAGTAGAAACTTTCATACCCCAAGAAAGAATGGACACGTCTTACAGTAAATGGAATAGTAAGAGTACAAATTAGGCCCACTTTGGCCTTATCAACCTCAATTATAGCTTTTGAAACTCTATGTCCAAACACTATGCCTTATGGGACCATGAAATGGATTTTCTCCCAAGAGAGAACTAAATAGGCTTTGGCACATCTTTCAAGAATGACGGTGAGATGGAGCAAACAATCATCAAAGGTTTTGCCAAAAATTGAGAAATCATCCATATAGACTACAAGAGATGAATCCAACATATCTACAAATATTAAGGTCACACATCTTTGAAATGTAGATGAGACATTGCAAAATCCAAACGACATCCTCCTAATAAGCGAAAGTACCACTTGGACAAGTGAATGTGGTCTTATCCTAATCTGCTGGGTGCACTTCCACTTGAAAGTAACCTGAGTAACCATCAAGAAAACAATAGAATCTTTATCCATCAAGCCTCTCCAAGATTTGATTAATAAATGGGAGAGGGAAATGGTCTTTCTTTGTCTTTTCATTACGTTTTCTGTAGTCTACACACATCTTCCACTTAGATTGTTTTCTCACGGGTACTAACTCTCGATCTTCATTTTCAACTACATTGGTCCTACACTTCTTGGGTACAACCTGGATGGGACTCACTCAAGGGTTACTAGAAATGGGATAGAACCCAACATATAGAAACTTTACCACTTCTTGTGTTACAACCTCTTTCAGCTTTGAATTCAATCTTCTTTGAATTTGTCGAGTTGTCTTGGCATCATATTTGAGATAGACTCTATGAACATAGATGGATGGGTCAACACACACAAATCATAAATAGACCATCCTATGGCCTGAGTATTAATATTTAACATGAAAATAAGAAAACCTTCTTGTTCAGGACATAGAATAGAAGAAATGGTCACTGAGAGGGTGTCATTGGAACCTAGAAAAGCATACTTCAAGCCTTTAGGAAGAGACTTGATCTCAAGGACTAGATGTTCTTCGAGGGAGTTCTTCAAAGGTTTTTCACAAATGGACGGGATGTCCTCACTTCCAGCCACTAAGACTAGATCATATTCCTCATCCTCATAATCATCATCATCGAGAAACTCCACAATAGTTTCTAGACCCCTACCTTGGATGGCAGTCTGAATCCATGCAGGCAAGCATTCTTCTACATCTCCTCACGGAAGTCAATCAGACTACAATCTTCTTCAGTAGCACCTATTACTTCAGCTTTAGAGAGTCTTTGAAAATGTTCAATTGGATCTTCATATGCATGAATGTCACATACATGGTGCCAGTTCTCACATGAATAATTACATCAACTGTATCTAGGAAGGGTCTTTCCAAGACAATTGTCACCTTCCTTGAGTCTTTTTTCCATATCAAGAAAAATAAAATCAGAGGGAAAGAATGCATAGGTGTCATCGTCAAGCTTCACCAACACATTATCAACTCACCCTCGAGGCATCTTCACAGAACAGTCAACCAATTGTAAGGTGCAATTAGTCAATTGCAATTGTCCCATGTTCAATTTTGTTTACACATCATAGGGCATTAGATTCATGCTAGAACCCAAGTTAAGGAGTGTTTGGTCTATATGGTTAGTTTTAATATAGCAATAAATGATGGGTGTTCCATGATCTTTTCTATTTTGTGACGTGGTTGTTGTAAAACAGAACTCAATTGCTCAGTGAGCTTGACTCTTCTCAGAGTTCTTCATGTTGTCCTCCTCTTAAAGGTACACAAATCTTTCAAGAACTTTGTGTACGACGGGATTTTCTTGATGGCATCTAGAAATGGGATATTGATCCTCACTTTTTTAAAGGTTTCCATGATATCCTTGGTGTGTTTATTCTTTCTATTCTCGGTGGATGATTCCTCGAGTGCATCAGTAAAAGGGGGATTTGTGTTTATGACTGGTTCACATCAACTGAATTGTCAAGTGGTATCACATGAATCATGTATCATCACTCCAGATCACAGGATCAACCCGACTTCCTATCACGGTATCATCATCCTGAATCTTAGTATTACTACCTCGAATCACAATATCAACTCTAGCTTCACTGACTGCACTATCAACTGCTGCATCTCTTAACTTCTCCAAAGTCTTCCCACTCGTCAACACTGTCACAGCCTTTACTTGCCCATGGGTGGTAGAGGAAGAAGCTTGTGGAGGATGTTGTTGTTGTTGAGGTAGTGGTGGCATTTGGTGTGGTGAGTTTGGGTTTTGGAGAATGAATTGTGACCAAGAAGTTGTTTGTTGTAGTTGTTGTGGGTGGGTGTGATGTCCCTGGATTTTCTAAGACTTAATCTAATGTGCAACGTCCAAATTGAAACCTTGCCTCAGTGAGAATCCAAATTTAAACACCCACATTAGGCTAAGAAGAAGAAAATCTAGGGAGTCAGAAGGAAACAACAACACCACATGCACATGAACAAGAACAAAACCATACAACACATGTTCACTATTCAATATGTAATATCAATTTGTAATGATAATTCATTTTGTAATTATATGTTGAATGGTGAACATGTGTTATATGTTTTGTTCTTGTTCATGTGCATGTGCTACTGTAGTTTCCCTATGACTCCCTATATCTTCTCCTTAGCCTAATGTGGGTATTTAAATTGAGATTCTCATTGAGGTGAGGTTTCAATTTGGACATCATATATTAGATTAAGTTTTAGAAATTTTGGGGATGTCACAGGTGGTATTGTGGAGGGGGTTGATGGTATGAGTGTGGTGGAGGTGGAGTGTATTGGTAGTTGAATGATGGTTGTGGAGGTGGAGGAGCATAGGGATTAGGAGGTCCTTGGTATTGTTGAAGAGTGGGTATTTGGCCTTGTGGTGGGATATAAGCACCTTGAGTAGTGCTCACACATCTACCATCATTGTTTGGGTTGGCCATGAGTTGGGAAGTGAGTCTTACCTCCTCATGATGGGAAAGTGAAAGAGATATCTAATCTATCCTTTTCTCCAATCTTACAATGTTTTTCCCTTGAGCGGACACATCTTCATCACATCATCAAGGCTCCTTATTCTTCCAAGAACTTCCTATTCAAACTTAGAGTTGTACTTTGATCCTTGGTGCTTCCTTTGTTGCCCTTTTCCTTCATTACCTTGTTGCCTCCAAGAGAAACTTGTATGATTCCTCCATTCTGGAGTGTAGGAGTTTGACATGGGGCCTTGCTAGTTCCTATTCTTAAATGATTGCAAGGCTTACACTTCTTCACAGATTGTCACTACGACATTGGTAGAGTGACTAGAAGATCCTCCTACTTGATTCTTCATCATATCATCCAGGATTTTCATCATTTGAGGATTGACCTCATCTTTAAATGGAGCTACAGGAGGAGGGTGGACCCAATTCCTATCAAGGTGGTCTCCCTTATTTGAAGCTCGGTGGTGTGAGTTTTTAGCAAGGTGGTCAAAGAGTGGCCAAGTCTCTTCTGGAGATCTAGCAATGAATGTATTGCCACAAGAAGAGTCAACAGTAGTTTGTCTCAACTCAAGAAGTCATGTGAAGAAAGGCAGCACTAGCTTCCATAGAGGAACTTTGTGGTGGTGGCAGTCTCGTAGGACCTTTTGGAATCTTTCCCAAGGCTTCATGAAGAGGCTCATTTTCCCTTTGTAGGAAGGATGCGATGCATCTCCTCATCTGAGTTAGCTTGGAGATCAGAGAAAACTTCTTCAGGAACTCATTCTTCACTTCCATCCAAGTCACTAGCTCAGGTTTGGACATGTACCACTCCTTGGATTTTTCTTTAAGGGAGAAAGGGAAGAGGGTTCTTCTTATGGAATCATTTGTGGATGCAGGAGTGATAAAGGTGGAGAAGGTCTCCAGAAAAACTTCAATATGGTGGTACGGGTTCTCATTTTCCATCCCATAGAAGTAGGTAGGAGTCTAAGAAGGGTTGGTGGGATGGAAAATTGTTGACCCGACATTCGGTCAACAAGGGTGGCAATGGGTGAGGTGTAGTTTCCAAGAGTGAAGTATTCATGGAGGGGGCGGTTGGGTGGTGGTTGGGCATTCCCATGAGGATCTTCTTTGGCCATCTTAGCTTCTTGGTGTTGTTTGAATTGGTTCTAACGTCTTCTGCTACCTATCTTAGGGTCAAAGGGAACCAAGGCATTAAAAGTCAAACGTCTTCCAAGCATGAAAAATTGCCACCTGCACAAGTCACAAACAAGCAACAAGAGCTAAGTTTAAAAACAAGTACACAAAAGTAAGAAAAGAATAAAGAATAGCAATGAAGAGGGTATTAGGAAAAGTTAAGTACTCTAACTAGCTAGGTTGAGCATCTCAATCCATAGAAATTCTGCCAGAAAGCTTGGTATGTCCCACTAGAGGTGCACACACTAATCAATTAGACTTAACTAGTGCACCCCATGAGCTTGGAACACACTTGGGTCTTTTGAATTTATAAATCCCTAGACAAGGTCACTCACAATCCTAAAATACTCACCAGTAAGTGCATGGGGTCATGTAATAGTATAGGTAAATGGAAAGCGAGGGGTCGATCCACAGGGAGAGGGGGCACTAAAGCTAAGTTAGGATAACTATGTTCCTAAAGTAGAGTGTAGGATTTTCACAATTTGTTGGTGATTTCATTTATTATACTAATGAAGCAAGCAATTAAAAATAAGAAGTGAAACTAGATTATCAGAATCCCTAAGTTACCCTAAACAAGTTAAGTCTAATTAACAAAACCAGACAACTAAGAAAGAACAAGAGACTACAACTAAGCTACACTAGCAATGCAAGTTAACACTGAAGAGACAAGTTAAGCACTAGATCAATTAATGACCTCGATTATCACTAACTAACAAGATTAGCACTAGCAAGCTCAAAAGAGCACTAACTACCCAAGAAAGGCCTAACTATCCCAATCTAAATAATCGACTAAGAGGCAATAAAAGCAGTCAACTAAAATAGCATTAACAAGCTAAGAGAACAAGATGGGTTTCAAGAAATATTAATGAGAGGTGGGCCATTTGGGAAATGATACTAAAATAGTAGTTGGGGGTTAACATAGAATGCAAGTCTTATATATTCAATCTAGATAGCCAAACCAAACAATAAGGCAAGTGTTATTTAAGTATACCCTAAGCTACGAGTTGGGAAACTAGGGCTAGGTGTAATTCTAATAGGACTTGGCAAGTCTAGGTTTCTAGGGTAAGTGGTATTAGGGCAATTAAGATCCAAGGGTAGGAATGGGGGTGGAATTGAGGGTATTTCATCCCATATTACTCACCATCTAGACTTTAGAAAACTCTAGGCACTTGCACTAATCACTCTTACACTAACTACTTAGATTACACACTTAGTTGTTGGAGAAGGAATTTTTATGTAGGAATATAGGGTGCTTTCTAGGGATCCGCTAGTTGGAAATTCCTAAGATAGCCACATACAATCCATTTCCCCTAGAAGCTAGGAGTTTTCAATCATCATACAACAAGCAATCCATGTTTCGAAGCACAAATTACAAGTAAGATAATGGGAAATGAGATAGAAGCAAGAGACAATCATCATAGAATGGAATTATGTTCATTACAAGTTATTTTTCCCCAACATGGTATCAAAGTAACCTTTTAGCTCTAAACAACCAACCATAAAGGGCTTAGGTACTCATAATTAAGAAAAAGAGTAAAAAGGAGAGAAGAAAGAGGTATATGGCCATGGAGCTCGTGGAATATTCTTCTCCTTCACCTCCTAGATGATTTTGACCGTTCTCCCTCCTATATGGTGGATGAATGGCATGGAAATATAGGGGATTATGGTGGAAAACCTATAAAACTAAGATTTTTGGGTGGAAATGAGGAGGGAATTGAAAAGGGAGGTAGGTGGAGCTCTTGAATGCCAGGAGGGAAGGAAATGAGTGTTAGAGGTAGGTAACCTCGTATTGTGGCTGCCACTATGGTATATATAGGTGGTGGGGAGGCACTAGGGTTAGTGTCGGTAGAGTTGGAAATGTAGTGGAGAAATGGTTAGGGTTGTGAGGCCACCACGGTCGTGGTGAATGCCATGGACATGGTGGGTATATGTTGTAGAGAGGAGGTTAGGAGAGTGAAGTGGCCATGGTCGGGGTAGGTGCCACAATTGTGCTGCGTGAATGATGACGTGGTTGTGGTGCGGAGCATGGATGTGCTGGAGGAGAGGTGTCGTGTGTGGGTAAATATGCCTAGAGATCCAATAATATAATGTTTGCGAATGCATATTACATAAAAGATTTTATTAATAATAACAAAGGCAAGCTTCCAATTCATTCTGATTCACTCAATTATGAGATAATGAGGAAACATAATAAATGTCTAAAGAATGACAATTACTCAATGACATATGTCTTCAAGTACGTGACTTGAACCATGAGATCATATAGATGTTAAGAGTATATACATTCTTGTTATGCCCCTGGTTGTATGTTATTATGGAAGGAAGATACACAAAAATAATTCATAATGCTGGAGTATGAGTTGGTTGATGACAAAGTCTCATTAGTCATGATACGGTATATTAAACCAAGCACACATATACATGTTAGAGAACAATGTATCGAACATACCAAGAGTGACACATGGAAACCATACTTGGTAAGTCATGGTAATCTCTCATCGTGAAGGTAGTGATTGTGATGCTTAGACTTGAAGTCATTGCACTCATCACATGTCGTACAGTATACTTTGACATCATCCAATGTAATCCTAATACACTGATTGCTATAAAGGTGATGATTGGGTAGTTGTGACACATGGGGATAGATAGTGAGTGATGTAGATGGGATTTTTCCCTCCTATTGGAGTTTGGTATTTATGTCCACTTGATTAGAAAGAATGAGAAATGCATGTGCATGCACATGTGAATTAATATATGATATTGAGGTCACATATATCTCATACAGTATACTCTAGGTTTAAGGAACATGAATTGAACATTGAGAGGATGATGATTTCCATGCCTTGAGTTCATTCTGGATATCAGATACAAAGGAATTATGCAATTACTACAACACCTTACACAGATTGTAGGTTGAAGTTGTTCTCCAACTTTCCATTCACTTGGGTAGCATTGATGTGTGACTAGGCATCGCTCTTTGCTTGTGATGTCATAAGCTAGTTATGGACATTCACTGCCAATGTGATATGAGACCTATAGGGTCACACACATAGGAACTCATCTAGAATAGGAATTTAATCATGATTGATTATTAGATTGATTACTAAAATGTTTAGGTATTCAATTTGATCAACAAATTAGTTGACTGGACTGTCAGCTAATCAGATCAAGTATTGAGATAGTTGTTTAGGGTGTTAGGTTGATTAGAACTAAATTGGCTAAGTTTTGCATGAGTTGGGGGCCCAACCGATTGGATCAATGGGTGAACCGGTCGACTCAGGTTGGGTGAGACAACTAGTTCACCTAGTGAAATGATCAGCTCAGTCATGACAATAGAAGGTTCTGGTGACTTTCCCGAATTTGTGAGAAAAGTTGACTATTTCACTTGTTCCATTCAATTGGTACAAGAATTAATGTTGTGCATTAATTGGAAACAAAATCGCTAATTCATATACAATTGGGAAACATGGCACAATGACCTATTCGGGTTGTGAACTAACCATCTCGCATGTGAACCGGCGGATTTGGTTGCCAACTGACCAGTTCAACACTCATAGGTTGTGAAAATTCATAATATTTCAGTCTCATACACTCCCGCATTGACCGGATACCAAGACCCTAACCCCTCCTATAAATAGAGAGATATTGGGGGCTTTCCAACACACACAATTGAGAATTAGTTACTCTAACAATTGCTGTCCTCTCTGGTTGTGGTAACCAAGAGATCCCAAGCAAATCCTACCCAACTAAGGAAGGATGGTGAGAGAGAGAACAATTAAGGATCATTGTGGGAGTGTAGGTTGGTGACTAGTACACCAACGGGAGGGACAACTCATTCTTCTCTATTCTAGCCAGACGACAAGAGTTTTGGGTGGTCTCTGCAGACTTCCATAGGAGGTGGCCTTTACCCATTGCTGGGAGGACATTGTCATCCCACAATCTATGGTGAGACTGCATGAGCCACTATAGACGATGTTCCAGTCTATTGTCTTTGGTGAAGACCAGGATCTGTGTAGTCACCATTCAAGAGAAACTAGAAGATAGTTGCATTGCAATGAGTTGTAGTCGTTGGACTTGCTCCAAGACCAGGTATAAACACGTTAAACCATCTTTCCTATTTCATAGTTATTGACGCAATCCTGCTCTTATGGGAATACAGATAGATTAAATTTTGTTTATTATGCCTTACTAAGTGCCCATATATCTCAACATCATGGTCAATCTTCTCTGCTGACATCTTCTGGCCATGGTCGTGGTGGTCTTTAGCCACCACAGTCATTGTGGTGGCCAAGATCGTGGTCGTTCCTTCATATTTCATGCATAGTCCCTATTGAATTTTTACATCTTTCACCATTATCGTGGTGTTTTGCAATGGGCATGATGGAGAGCATCGACCATGACAGTGATTATGGCCACGACTATTGGAGACTAAGTGTACCACGGTCATTTTGGCAGCCATGACTGTAGTAGTTGATGTTCAAAATTGCTTGTCTCCCTGTTGATTTTGGACCATCTCGCTATGGCCCATGGTGAGGGTCCAATTGCTTGACTTTGCTTCAATCTCCTTCAAATGGTTGTTAATTTCTTTGGAGAATTTGTTTCCCACTCAAGGGGTGCTTGGAGAAGATCTAGGTCCAATCCCAGGGTGTAGAAACCCCAGGACCCCATCCTTCTCTCTCCTTTACATCCAATGCATGTACAAAATATTAAAAAATATCCAAAAAGTAGCCATAAGTGTTTTGACATGATAATTCATATTGGGGGAATTGACTTTGAATCTAACATGTTTAGATGTGATTATAATGCAAAAGGACACAAGATGAATCTCTAAAATAGGATTGCATCACTTTCAATGTGTCAAACTCGAAATCAATCGTTTCCATGCATGCTAGAACTCCCATCATATCATTCACCAAGGACATTAATTGTTTCATGCCTTAGTGAAATAATCAAGATGTTTCATCAGAGAACCCATTGGATTGTGCACCATACTTAGTCATTTTGCAAACCATGATCTTCCATCAGATTGTGGACTTCAACTAGGATGACTATCGAATCTCAAGTCGCAAGGGAAAACCATGGGTTCATCCACTACAGGGGGAACCATTGTATCCTTCACCTACTTGATGGTACCTCAGATCCTCAACATACAAGAAGAAACTATTGATCTCCACACTTAGGTGAGAAAGCCTAAGTTCTCAACCCTAGTGGGAGAGACAAGAAAAACATATGATGGTGCATCCATGCATCCAAAGGTGCAAATATATCAATCATTATGAAAAGTACTCGGAAGAACCACATGCATGTGTGAAAACTACAAATAGACCCCAAGAATTGGGAAAATTGTGTAAAAGTCCACATAAGCACATAAATTACAAAACTTAAGCAAACAAAGTCTAAATTGGACCAAATTTTAAACATAGATTTATCACCTGATATCAAAGCATAAACTAACATTTGATTAAGTAATTAAGAATCAAATTAAGTAAATCAAGAATGCTTAACCATATATCAAGGTCAGGGGTCTTACAGAACATTCCACAAGAGGGAAGTGTGTAGACAAGGCCCAATTCACATCCTCCTTAGAGTGGAAAATAATTCCATGGATCTACTAATACCACCCATTTTCTAACTCAACAACCACATGCTTATAGGTACCATATACGTGTATGAAAATATATCACTGTGTCAAGCTCCATGTCTAGTACATAATTCACAATAATCATGTGTCTCATTTTTATCACCTTTTCACGATCACATCCCATCTTTGGAATATTCTTCTCAAACAATGTCATCTTAGATATTCATATCTCACATATGTTGTTCATGTGTATGAGTTCTGAGTTCATGTTAAGTATACAACATATCATATATCAAGAATTTTAGGAATATCACACCACATTAACAAGGATATCTATTCCACCCATTATCATAATTCCCATTTCATCTTATTATTTTTATCCTATTTATAGTCCTAAATTATATTCAAGGGTTCTCATTATATAAGAAGATTCATATACGAGTTAGTTAGACTTGATAGTTTATCATTGATACAATTGATAAATCAAAAGAAAGTATGAAAGGAATTCATCACAATATACTTTAGTATCCAAATTATAAGACATTTTTATTTAATATTCACTAAAAATTATTCACATTAAATTCACATATGTAATATTACAAAGGTAGAATATTTTTTATTCAAGAGGACACATCCACAATGTGGAACTATATTTATTGATTACATAAAAACTCTCATTCTCTTGAAGATTTACACATGAAAGTCTTCATGTTATATCCATAAACACATTTTGATAGTGAGAATATAATATCATCTCACTCTTGATTTCATCACGAACATAATATCAAAATCACATACCAAATAGTAATATCATGATTAATACATAGGTAGACAACATATTATTTATTATTAATCTAAATCACTTTTAAATTTAAAATAACACCATATAATAAACCTTGTACTACAATAAGCATCAATAATTCAAATGATTACTTAATAATCTTTGAGTGACCCTTTTACCCTTCCCATTTCAATGCTATGCTAATAGGAAAATCATTCACTCCCTTGAAATATGTTGGGTCGTGATCCTTATTGAGATATAGAAACTATCAAACTCATGAAATCAACATCAGCGTACCGCTAACCTCTCATTCAACCACATAGAAAGAAGAGAGAAAAGGAGGAGAGGAAAGAACGAAATCATGGTCAACCATTGCTTCAAGGGATAGTCACCATCTAAACAAGGAGGAAGATTAAATATAGGAGAAGAAGAGGCAATGAATAACCAAAAATTCACCTCTGTGACACTTCTATATAACTGTAGAAGCTCCAATGAAAAGATCTTGATGTTTAAGCCCTAATTTTTCTCCAAAATTGCCTCTACACAACTCCTCTAGGGTGTCCTAGTATTTCTATATCTTATACCAACCTAGAATCACATGTCTAGTGATATATCTCGACAAACAAAATGCCCATTCTCAAATATTCTAGTGCAAACCCTTGAAAGTCACCTGACTACTTAAGATGCTGGACTAAAATTATGAATGTTGTTTGACTTCTCTCCAAGTTGTCTAATCATTGACGTGACCAGAACCTTGATTTCAAGTAATGTTCGACTGAATGTTATTGATTCACATCACTGGGTTTGTAAACATTAACACCAAGTTCATGCATCCTCTATGTCATAAAATGTTATTGATGATGGATTCATGTCCATAGATATGATAATATGGAAGATTCTCAAACTTGAGTGGTCTCTTGCAACCATACAAGAGAGTATCTATATTTCCAAAGGATGAAAGTAAGGTGGTGTTGGCAACATATATAGTTTGTGTAGTAACACAATATTGCATTCATATGCATCACTTTGGTGAGTGCTGATAACATCGAGACACATATCTTAAAGACAACTCAAGATATATGTGTTTGTGTTAAAAAAAATTAGATTAGTTAAATTGTTAATCTATCACCTATCTAATGATCTTGTCTAGGTTGTCTGCAAGAATCATGTGGGGGTCAAAGTATCCACATATTATAGTTGAAGCATCTAGGTCCATTCCATACCCTCTAGCATCCTACAATATCTCTCTAGTCACTCTAGGATCTTGGTAATTATGGTATATAAAAAATTTGTGCTTGATATATATAAGGCATCTTCATATATGTGTCTTTGCACGAAGGAAGGATTAAGATTCACAACACAAACCTTTATATTTGCTTCAGTTATTGAAATTTTGAGAGATAAGATCTATGCAATCATTTTGAAATGACCATTTCATTCTTATTTTTCTCCACCCAACCTATTCCAAAACTAACTCAACATCATTATATGCAGATGTACCTTCATTTTTTTTTACAAATATGTTCCTATCACCAACATCATGTATTCTATTATAGTTTGTAGTCTACTTATGTCGTTGCAATATGAGAATTTATTAAGTGTCTCTCCCTTGTGGTTCATGATAACATCCAATTTTATGGATATTCGAGTGTCTATTTTATTCCCATAATGTCATCTCTTTTATATTTTATCTATATAATTCTAATTATTTTTGGCATGACCTGACATGAAAACCTAAACTCACCCCTTCATCTACTTTGCACGGAATACACATCTCATCGATCAATGAACCTAAAGCTAGCATAGTGGCTGATGAAGATTGCAACAAGCCAATAGTCGATGATTATTCTTCATAGTGATCGAAGGAAACTACACCACCTCTTCGGTCACTATAAACTTGATGTCCCTGTGGTCAAAGAATGACACATCCTGAGTGACTGAAAAAGACCTTCTACCCTGTGACTGACAAACCTTGTGTTGTCTCTACGGTTGCCATGGATTGGCATCTCTGTGACTGAAGGACTACTTGCCTTAGTGACCGATGAGGTCATTCCTTCAACGGCCACACTCGACGGCCGTAGCTGTCGAGCATCCTCAACGATCGTCACAATTTTTGCACCCTCAATAACCAATGAGAGTTCACCACCTTGGCGACCGATGAGATCCTTATTTTAGTTACCAACCACTATAAGTAGAGATCCACTTCATTCATGAAGGAAGTTGCAACATTCCATAGATGACAAGGCATTGTTGCATTCTAGAGACATCCATTGTTCATCCCATTGGTTTTTGATATTTGAAGACAAGAGTCAGATAAGAGAGAAGATCTGCACGACCACCATCATCTTCGGCCTATCTTACGAAAGAAGGACTAGCCCTCACCATATTTCATCCTTGATCTAGATCTGAAGAAGACGTGCTCCAACCGTGGTTGTTTGTGATCGTAGTTGGTGTGTCCTCCTCCTTTGTTTCTAGATATGTTCATCTACCTGCATCTTCTTCGTTGTTATCCATCATGTCACTCCATGTTTGTAAGTCCTTAATTTTTCTCATTCCCATGAGTGGCTAAACATATTGCTTGGGTTGGGAGTAGCCACGAAGGCTCTTCCAACATGTATATACTTACATCCATTTGAATATATATACTCTCAGCAAAGATTATCTCCATGCTCTTGTTCTTAATTCTTCCTTGTATGATTAGCTACCATCTTGTGATGTTTGATTGTTAGTCCCTCGAAAGAGTAGTACTAATCTTATCTAAGTGTCATGGAGTTGCATGAATGCATGAGAATGTTGGAATACTTAAGCTAATGATCATATGGTTAGCTTTGTGGTTGTTTGTTTGTCATCTCGAGAGAGAAAGACAACCTTATAATCTAGATCTATCATAAGCTCGAGAGAGGAGGGAATATACATATATGATGATTACTTGTAATCATGTTAAGATATTGTCAGTGTGATTATTGCATGTTAGTGAGAGGCCTTAGATGGTGAAATCCAATCCATGTTCCCATCTATTTTTGTTACAAAACTCTTTATTTTTTCTCATTCTTTTGTTTTATTTACTTGCTTTGTTTTACTTCTTTTGTTACTTATTGATTGGAGTAACATCGTTTCGTCCGGAACAACAAACTTAACCTACCCCTTTTTGTTGGTGTAACCGAGCCAAGGTTTTACGTTCTTAATACTTACCACTCTTGTCCATGTGGATCGACCTCAATTTATCACAGCAAAACATGTATAATAGTTGTGGGGGCTAATTATCGGGTTATAAATTTAAAAGTCTAACTACTCTAGATTTGCTCCTTTTGGACGTGTAATTTAGGCCGGTCAGTTCACCATATATGATATGATATTAAAAAATATTATATCTAAATTGTGTTGAGAACTAGACTAAAGACTAAAGAAATAGATGTGTATTCTATTTATTTTTGACAAGTATATCACAGAGGAAACCTTTATTTTCATCAATGCTTATCATTATATTAAAACACAACAGTATCTCATTCCAATTCATAGTATACGAAGGCCGCTATTTAATCATGACTACACAAATTTCCAATGATCATATCATGTCATTTTCTTTTTTGAGTTACATGTACATCACCATATATAATCCTTAAGAATTATCTTATGTAGTCTAGAAAGTTATGATATACATATTTTGCATCTGACTTATTATAATATTAGCGCATATATTACTCTAAACAAGGGATAATGGCATACGCCAAAGAACATATTTCACAATGAAGCTATGAATATACAACTAACTAGATTCCAAGTGATAAACAAGCACTCTGAATGCGAAGCAACATATCTTTTAGAACATTGCATGAAAATAGAGGAGGTCAATTATCTCTTGGCTTGAGGTATCCTTGAAAATTCATACTATTTGATCTGCCTATAAGCTCCCTCATTGGATTTCATTTACATGAAAAGAGAATTAGGATATGTATAGCTTATAAATAGTTGAAATCATTTACTAATATTAAAAAAAATTCATCGCATTGATGAATTTAGCGTCGTAAGTATTTAAAAAATGGTAGTTCTTGTATGTTTATAAAATGATGATTAAAACAAATTCATGTGTCTAACCATTTCAAAATTGAACATCAGCACATCTGAACATCAACATATCCCTTAGTAATTCCACTATAGAAGAATTCACAATCATTTGACAAAGTTATAGTCCCATGCTCTGTATAATGTGATTAACAACAAAGTAAATATATATTTTGAACATTGTCTTTGTCACACATGTTCGTCTCTACACAAGGTGAAGGGTACATTTAATAAATGAACAACAAACTTAATCCATTAATTTATACATCATTACAGTACTACACGTCTAATGTGTATGAAATGAAGCAATTGAATCATGCGCAATACACATATACTTTTGAAGATATCCTAGCTCTCATAGTCTAGACGAAATCACGGGGTCAGATTGCTCTTCAAAAATGGGGAATTTGACGACCTTGGATAGCGCCCCAGCCAACATGTCGATGTCCTCTCTGGTATGAGCTGCAGTTAGAGTAATCCTCAGCCTGGAAATTGAAGAAAAAAAGACCTTATTAACTACTCAAATTTCGTTATATAAAATCATGTTTGTAATGGTCAAAATCGAATAGCCACCTGCAAGCATCGGGAGCTACTGCTGGAGGTCTGATGGCCGTAACATGGAAGCCAATATCAAAGAGTTGCCTACTTGCACGGAGAGCATCTTGTTCGGTTCCAATGACCAAAGAAAGTATAGGAGTTTTGGCATCGAAGTTGGTTAATCTGCAAAAGTATTCGACATAGCTCCACACTAGCTTCCTACGCCATTCTTCCTTCTTAGCTACTTCAATCGCTGCTAGTGCACCAGCAACTACAGGAACCGGTAAGGAAGTGGTGAATATGTATGGTCGACCCCTTGATTGAATGAGTAGCTTCCAATATTTACTGCAACCACAATTAATCTTATCAGTGACTAATACAGTGGGACAAAATAATTAAACTATTAACCATGAATAATTTGTTACTAACTCATAGTGAAAGCAAATCCTCCACGTACCTGCAACTAATGAACCCACCAATGCATCCCGTAGCCTTGCTTATGGTACCAACAATGATGTCAATTTGATCTTCAACACCATACAACTCTCCGATCCCACGACCATTCTTCCCACAAACTAGGGTAGTATGTGCCTGCATCAAATATTAAAATGTTAAGCTACTTTCTTTGTTATGCAGAAGAAAAGTTAAACCGAAGCGAACAGAGCATTCCGATATACATTAGTCTACATATACCTCATCGATAACCAACAAGAAGCCATATTTCTTCCGCAACTGAACCAGCTCCATCATCTGACAGAAGTCACCTTCCATACTGAATATGCTGTTCATGGATAGTAATAACAACTAGTTAGTTAATTTTGCTTTAGATGCGAGGTACACACAATTACACATATAGAAAGATTTGGAAATTCATTATTATTTTTTCTTTTGATGTGCCTACCTATCGGTAAAGACAACCTTTCTCTCATTGGTGCACTTTGATCTGTGATTTCAATGAGTCCGTAGAGAAAGTAAGTTAGTTGAGTAGAATGAAAAATATCAGCATGCGACTGTGTAAGGTTTGTGAGTATTGTCAGAGATTAATTATTGTTGTACTTACAGCAAATCGTTGAGATGATTCATGTCGTTGTGCCTGTAAACATAGACATCAGCTTCATGCATTCGTTCTACCATACGAAGCCCATCAATGATGGATGCATGGTTCAGTAAATCTGAGAAGATGGCAATCTTCTCGGACTTGGATGGTCTCTTGCCAACGGTCAAGAGAGTAGCTATACTTCCCAGTGCTGAAAGTAAGGCTGTGTTGGCAGCAAAACCAGTTGGTGTAATTACGCAAGCCTGCATTCATATTGGCCACCGGTGAGTGCTGATAACGGTGAAACACATACTTAGAAATGAACTCTAATGCGTGCGCTTAAATTTCAAGAAAAACTCTATATATATAATTGTCTACCTCCTTCCGGGTAAGGTCAGCTAGGGTATCCTCGAGAAGCCTGTGGTAGTTGGAGTGCCCACAGATCATAGAAGAAGCTCTAGGACCCATGCCATACTCTCTAGCAGCCTGTAATTTACTCTTTTCGTTAGGCCAGGAACAACTCCACGAGCGATTATATGATACAGACATGCTATATATATGTCAGGAAGAATTCCAATTTTCCAACACGTACCTTGATGGTGGCTTCTCTAACAGCAGGATGGGAGCTGAGACCAAGATAATCATTGCTAGAAAAGATAAGGATATTCTTATTCTTGGCTACCCCTTCCTGTTCCAACTCAAGTTCAACATTGGTACGGTCCCAAGGCCCGGGGCCATCAAAGAACGGGAGACCCGTAAGGCATTCATCTGCGTGATTAACTGGCTTTGGGAGGCTGATCTTGGGCAAGCTAGCCACATAGTTGGTGTTGTCCCACTTGAGGAAAGCTCTTTGTACCAGGTCCTCCCACATCTCGCTGATGTTGTCTCTGTTGGTGTTGGTGTTGCTTCCTGCAGATGCCATCTCACTTCTGGGGGTTGTTCTGCTGAATTTGCAGGCTACGGAGGTGGACGAGGTATATTTTTCGGCCTTCTCAATGAATTCTTATAGTCGATCTAAAATTGGCTTGGCTTAAAAGTCGAACAGCCAGAGGTACTTATAGCTGCTTCTCAATCGTCTAGTGCTCGATCCTGGTCAGTCCGTCAGTGCCGTGCAGCCACTGCGGTCAGTAGTCTTTGGCTCTGGCCTTCAGCTTTGAACACCCTTAACTCTCAATATGTTACTTAATTTCATGCGGGTCGAAGTCTGAGCAGCATGCGGCTTGGCTTGCCGATCGAATCTGGACCGTCAGTTGGGCGACCACCAGCTGCGACTTTCTAATTCAACCGTCGTTATTGGGCGACCACCAGCTGCGACTTTCTAATTCAACCGTCGTTATTGGGCGACCACCAGCTGCGACTGCCGCAGGCCCGTCGTATAACAGCGTACGCTCCAAAACGCTGACGGTACTTGACTTGAGGATTTGTTGTTCCTTGTTTAATATGGAGCAGGCTAGTCATCTGTGATGTCAACAAAATTCGGACCCTACTACAATTCGATAGGCAGCGACAGGTGTAAATTGATGAAGAAAGGAAAAGTCTACTCCCCATAAAAAGAGGAACAGCAAATCCTCGCTCCTCTTTGCAGGGCTGAATAAACGTGCACGGGCATTTCCATTCTTATTTCAGCTTCATTAAATATATTACTTATAAACAGATATCGTAGTAGCTGAAAACGACCATTTCTTAATTTGCAGTTTAGATGTAGGTACTCTAAACTTTCAATATTTTGAAAGTAATTACTAGATATATTTAGTAAATTTTTGCAAAGTATATATATCTTAAAAATGTTCATGCCGTACACATTCGGCTTTTATCCATAAACCATCTACTGATGTGGGACAGAAGATGCAAGCAAATAATCTGTGATGAGGGTTCTCCAAAGATCAGCAGAATGGTCCCGACGCAAAGAGAAGATTAGTTTATGTTTAGTGTATGAAGGTCACCAGTGGTCACTAGAGTTAAGTATACGATTGGCAAATGATCGTTCATTTTAAGAAATGTAATTACAATGAATCAAGCACCAACTCAGCATCAAACATAACCAAAGAGATTAATATCTATAGATAAGAGAACCCAGTTGTTCATAAATGATTACACATGTGAGATGCTCGTTAAGACATATATGATGGGTTTCCTGCGGAAGCCCTCCAAGCCTAAGAAAGCACCACACAAGATACAAGCCTAGCTTGCACGATAAAAGCGACAATAGCCTCCCAATCGATAGGCTAAAATGACAAACAGACAACCAATGAGACAACTGAATTGACGAACAAAAACGCAAAATTCTATTAAGCAACTTCACAAAGATTACAAGGATTGTCGCTCTCCCACAATCTCATGCCCACAATAGAATTTTGTACCCCACTCTCGCTCTCTTCCTTCTTGGATGTTTGTATGCCTTCCTCCTGTATTGGCACACACAATGTTTGGCGTTATTCGACACACTGAAAACCCATGGTGTCTACCTCTATTTATAGGTATAGGACATCCCCTGTAAGGAAGTAAGAGAGTTACGTCTATTCTATAAGGACTAGGAGAACGACAATAGAATAGAAGGAAATAATATTTGGACTCCACGTTGGACATTACCTTTCCTTTTCTAATATTGTTGGATTTCATTCTAATCCAATTCGGATAAGAACCAAATCCTAACAATATCCACTTTGGATCTTATCCGATGAAGTATCTGCTCCTTCAAAAAATTTTCTCCCATTCTTCTTCTATTTGCTTCTGCCCTTGGAAGCTGCTTCTGCCCTCGGAAGCACTCTACCATTACACACCTATGCGGAGTGCGTGTCGAAACATGGCTGCCTAGACCCTTCATCTGAGAGCTCCTCAAGTTGTACAGTTTGAAAAACTACACCGCCTCCACATGCAGTTGGAATAAATGTAACCTTCATTCCTTTACCCCCCCATGCCATAGGTTTGTACCTTCTCTGAGCTCCACCTACTCGTTGGTACTATGTGGTCAGTCTTGCCACGTCTTTCTTCTTTCAACAGTTGACAACTTCGCCTCTGCATCTGTTGAATTTCGTAGTCGATCTTACAGCCTCGCACGTGACTGCCCCTGAGAGTTGATGTAGCACGTTTAGAGCTCATCTCATGTGTCAATGCTTCATCTATGCCTCCAGTGGTAGAACTCCTGTTAGCTACTCCTCTTTTAGTTAGAACCTCCCCAACCAATTGATATTCTCCTTTGGACCAGGTAACCTTCATGATCACTTGCCCCTTGCATGTGACTTGCACGACTCCACCTTGCTTTGAAATATTGCAACTGATAGATTCAAGTGCCCTCTCAGATATTAGTTTCCTCTTGAGATCGGGGACATATCAGACCCCTGACAATGTGTGATGTGCTCCATCATGCATCCTGAATGTAACTGTTCCACTTCCGGTGATTTGGTAGAATTTGTCATCTGCCAGTTGAACAGTCCCACGTGCCCGATGGAAAGATCCTTCATCAAATACATATCTTTATAGACATATGATGTAGCGAGAGCCTGAATCAAATATCTACCCATGATTGGTACTTGATTTCATGACAGCTAGTGCTTCTGAATATCCTTCCACTAACGAGCAAGCTCCACTCTTCAACTGCTTCAGCATTGGACAATTTTTTAATAAGTGGCCCTCCTCGTCACATATATAGCATACGTGCTTGCATTTGCCCTTTTGATTCTTCTTTCTGTGACCCTTACTTATGTAGTTGTCGTTTGTAACAGCCAAAACATTACCACCCAAAGAGGAAGATTCAGATGTCTTCTTCAAAGACTCCACCTCCAATAAATATACAATCACCCCATTAAAGTTGAGTGTAGTCTTTCCGACAAGGATGTTCATCACTAGTTGTTCCCATGACTGTAGTAGAGATGATGCTAAGAGAACGACCTTATCGCTCTCACGGATCTTCTCCTCCATGCTAACCACTTGTGTGACAAGCTTGTTGAAGACATTGAGATGGTCGACAAACCTTGTACCTTCTTCCATGTGCAATTTGTACAGTTGCCTTTTCAGCATCCACCTATTCGTCAGTGACTTCGCCATATACAACTCTTATAAGACCTTGCATAATTTCTTTGGTGAATCTTCATTGATCACTAAATACTTTACCTCCACAGAAAGACTCAGACAGATTGTACTAATTGTCTTGCGCTCCATCATCATCCAGTCGTCTTCAGAAATCTTATCTGACTTTTCCCATTCAAGAACATTGATTAGCCCTTGTTGGACTAAGACGTCCTTCACCGTGCTTTACCAAACACTGAAGTTGCTTTTGTCATCAAATGTGTCAATATAATGACTCCCCATGTTGCTAGTCGACACCACCATTCTTCACATGCCTCCGGTGTTTTTTGATTGTCTCGTAGCAACCTTCACTTTGATACCACTTCATGGGATTTGCATGGAAGCCCTCCAAACCCAAGAGAACACCACATGAGAAACAACCCTAGCTTGCACGATAAAAGCGACAATGGCCTCCCAGTCAATAAGCCAAAATGAGAAACAAACAACCAATGAGAGAACTGAGTTGGCGAAGAAGACCACAAAATTCTATTAAGCATCTTCACAAAGATTACAAGGATTGTCGCTCTCCCACAATCCCATGCCCACAATAGAATTTCATACCCCACTCTCTCTCTTACTTCTTGGATGTCTGTATGCCTTCCTCTGTATTGGAACACACAATGTTTGGTGTTATTCGACACACGGATAACCCATGGTGTCTACCTCTATTTATAGGTACAAGACATCCCCCTGTAAGGAAGTAAGAGAGTTATGTCTATTCTATAAGGACTAGGAGAATGACAATAGAATAGGAGAAGAAAATAATGCTTGAACTTCACGTTGGACATTACTTTCCCTTTCCTAATATTGTTGAATGTAATTCTAATCCAATTCGGATAAGAACTAAATCCTAACAATATATCCTCTTGAAGATATGGGCCTAGGTGATTATGAAGAGTTACTCACTCAAAGCATCCCATCGGCTCATTTGGTCAGTTTTGGAGTGATATAAATATTTAGTTTAGATATTTTTCCTAGGTTAAGATTCTACAATGGAGACCCAAATTTCAACAACTATGTGTCTGTTCATTTCTTTCATCTTAGTTGTTGAAGAATTATGATTAGTCTTTCCCTACATCTTAACGATTCACTAATCAAATAAAGAAATGGAAATAACGAGTATATGATTTAAAAATATTTTTCAAAGATGATGATCAAGATATATATTTGTTCCATGTGTTGTTTATATTCCATGGGAACAATTAAATAGATTGTATTAGGAGTCATATAAGATCAACTTGAAAAGATTGAGTGTGATGGTTTCTCAAAGAAAAAATACAATAAAATTTATTGTTGTTGTATGATCGCTTGTTTTCTACTTGAAGACAAACACAAAAATCATGCAAATGTGAGATAACATCGTAAGAGAGGCATTCTAAGAAATCTACGATAACAATTCTATTAGCACTAACAAGCAGAATTAAAATCTCACACATGTGAGAAGTAGAAACATACAAACACATACTAGAAAATTAAACCAAACACATAAGAAAACTGAACATAAGTAAACCTAAATACTAACCCGAGTTTCCTCTATTTTCTTTTTTATAAAGAATGACGAAAACGTAGACTCACATTCCTTCCATCCATGGTGGATTTGGTAGTGGTTTTTTTAGATGTAGCTTGTCTTGACTTTATGCATATAAAGAAATGGAATTTTATCTTTTATATTGGAAACAATTCATTTGAGTTCTCCTTTGTCATATTTCAAATTCACCACATATGAGTCCAACATATAATAGTGATACGGAAACTCATTTCACAACATATTTCCTTGCAAAGATAAATGATAGATCTATTAGAAAAAAGAGAAAAAGATTATATTATTACAAATTAAGAATATTGAATATTCACACAATTACTTATATAACACAATAATGATAATAAAAAATTTCCTAATAGGAATTGATTCTTGGGAAAAAATGCTAAAATTAATGAAACAAACACATGCATATGATTTTAATACATGCCAAAAGCTAGTCTTGTCACTCGCAATAGCATGGGTCACATTGTATTAAATATTAAGGGTCATATCCACAAGAATTGAATGAAATTAAGCATATACATGATAAATAAAAGTGCGGTAAAATAAACGATTGGGTAGTTGAATTAGTTGATTTGATTTAAGAAAATAAGATCCTAAATGAACCAAACATGTGACTTGGAGTTGCAACAAGGTTTAAGAGTAATGAATATGCACTTAAATCACTTAACATGCATCTTAATGTTTCATCAAGAAAATAGTTAATCTCTCAAGAAATTACTATAATGTGAGTTCTGTAAGTGTTTTTAATGTCTCTCAACCATTATAACTTCCAATTTAAAAAAAATGATTTTCACCAAAAGAAATTCTACTCTAGTCTATATATTGAATTTGGGAATTAGAGACCTGATCAGTTACTACATTCATGTACCATAATTAATTAATACTATTTCATATGTAATCTTTTCAACCATAGGAAATCAAACTAATAAGAGTAGCTAGTGTTAAATCCCAAGAAAATGAACCAAAAACATGAAATATTTGGTTAGCTAAGATGAACAAAAGAATCAGATAAAATTCAACACTAACTTATATCCCTAGGTGATCAGATACAAAGATAAGCCTATTTATGCCAATAAATATGAGGTCCTTAGAAGATTTTGTGATGAAGATAATGTTTCCCAAGAAAAATACCAAAAAATGGAATAAACTATAAGAATAAGACGTTTATAAGGATAAAAACTAGTAGAGAAGTGAAAATCCACCGACAGGTCATCAATTCAAGAAGAATTCCACCTCCAACCTTGTTTGTACCTTCTGCTTCTTCCTTCTCTTTCTCCCTAACATCCTTCTCCTTCTTCTCCCTTTTTGTTTTTTAGTCCACATGAGTGGAAGGCCTATTTTTGGAGCCCTAGATTGACCAAAATGTATTAGAACAAACAAAATATCCCTTTCAAAATTATTTTGGTTAATATTTATGACATCGTCAACATGCACTATGACACAAAGTTTCATGCAAGTGAGAATGGCATTTATCTCGTGTGCCTAAATCAAACTTTTGGAAACTAACAGGTCAATGTCCCATGTCAAGGTTTGATGAACGTATCATACTATATATTCCCTATTTCAATACATGAATTGGTTTAAACCTTTATGCATTTGCAACATTTTAGGCATGTAGTTGCAGAATTAGTGCTACTAGTTTTTTTTTGACATCTAGACTAAACACATGTTCTTAAACCATAAATCATAAAGCTCAGTTCATCTACAACAAATTCTAACTCCATCACTGACAAATAGGACTCAAGAAATCCAAATCAACCTTCACATAGAGAATCATGATGTTCCATCTTCTACACAAGGAGTTTCTACCTTCAGGTCTTTGCTCAAGTTCAACATAGGATACGTCATGCCAAAACCATGACGTGTGATGCAAACCAATTTATGACTTCATTTAGTGCCATTTTCTCTTTAATCATATCTAGACATGAGAGAATGGATATTATTCTCACCAAACATATCATAGACAAATGACTGCTCTTTACATATTTTTCAAGTACTTGAACCACACATTGGATGGAAGGGAGAGAGTGGGTTGACCTATGATTTCTACACCCTTGTATGACCCAAGATCATCCCCAACCTACCTCAAATGGATAAGAGTCAACCCAAAGCAAAGAGAGCTATGAAGGACTTTGGACATGAAGTCCACAACAAAAACCTCAAAATAGCCCATGGCATAGATTCTCCAACTCACTGGAAAAATACAATAGTTGAGGAACCTACAACAAGTCATCCACCACGTTCATGTCAAGCAAAACAACAATGGAGTGAAAGACCCACCATGGCCATGCCATCCAAAATAGTTGTGGTGAGAAGGTTCCAAAATGATTGAGATTCAAAGAAACGACTGAGCTACTTTCCATAAAAAATACCATGGCACATGCCACACTCATCCCACCAACGAACCACCATGGTCATTGGTGACCACCAAACTCATGTTACCCAAGCACCCTTAACCCCAAAAAAACCTGATGAATCCACCATTACCACCTCACATGTTCCACTACACCATGGGCATCATCCATCGAATACACCATGGCCATGGTGGACAACTCCCATAGTTCACTTTTTTTGCTGAATTTTTTATTCTTCCCTCACTTAACACTACGCTTACCAAGCCCCTATATAACCATTGGTATAAGATGGAAGCAATGGTTAGCATGTATTACTACTTTCTAGAGCATTCGATGAGCACTTACTCTCTCCAACCTACTCCCACTCCATTTCCACCTTCTTTCACCCCAAAACCCTAGATTTCTAGGGTATTGACCATTCCAATCTACTATTAAATGATTTTAAACCACTAAGGAAGGAGGAGGACATGCATATTTAGTTGGAGGTGATGAAAAAATAATATTCACCAAGCATCCATGGATTTTCCTCTTTTACTTCTTTTTCTTTCTCACATTTTTTGTATTATGAATAATAAACCCACCTACCACCTACCCCTAGGTGGACTGTTTGGGGTTGCAAATGTGACTTTGATACCATGTTGGGGGAAATAATATGTAAACTCTATGATTTCATTTCCAACGATGCTTCTACCTTTATCTCATTTTCCATGCATTACTTTGTGGCTTGTGCTTGAAAACACATAGGTTGTAGGAGAAAATGGTGATATGTAGCTATTTTGGGATTTTGCTCGTAGGTCCAACTAGTGGATCCCTAGATAGATATCGATATTAATACACATCTATCCTTATCTTACCCCTAAGTGTGAGATCTAATAAGCTAGTCTGAAGAAACTTAATGCTATTGGAATGGATCTACTTAAAGGCTAGATGGGAGGTAACATGGGGTGTAAAAAAACCTCATCTAAATCCCCCATTACTACCCTTGGCCCCTAATTTCCCTAATTGATTCCATTCTAGAAACCTAGACTTATTAGATCTTAGTTGAATTCCACATAAACCCTAATCAAATGAGCCTCACATGGTTGGATAGGGAGTGATTGGGACTAGTTCCCCTACACACACCCTATTCCATCCATAGCTAATTAGTAGCTTAGGGTAATTCTCTAACATCATGATTGATTATTTGTTTGATAAAATAAATGGATGATTGATGATTTCATGTTATGACCCCCAACCTAGTTGATAATCACATTACCTCAAATAGCCCACACTCCCATTGGCTGCTTAAAACCCTAATTTGTGTGCTTTCTTAGATAATTCTAGTCTAAATAACTTATTTTATTACTTTCTTAGTTAATTGTCTTGTTCATGATAGTTTAAATTCCTAGTATTGTTGGTGCTCTCTTGTAGTTAGTTGTTCGTGCTCTAGTTAGTCAATTGTTAGTGTAGTGCTCTAATTGATCTTTCTTGCCTAGTTGCTAGTCTAGTGTTGCTTCTTGCCTAGTTTAGCTCATTTTTCTCTATTGTGCTAACTAGGATTGCTTTGTTAGTGTAGTTCTTAGTAATACCATTTATTTCTTACTTAATTGCAATCTTTTCTCTTGCTTAGCCTTGTAGGACTTAAATTGATAGGGTTAACTTAGGTTTTGTCCTTGTCATCTTTAATTGCTTGCTTGACCAAATTAACTTAATTCAAAACTTAAGATCAAACCCTTTAACCCTAGTATTCACATTAAGAACCTAGCACAAACAAACTAATATCTAATGCCCCATTTCTCCCTAGGGTTTGACCCCTAAATTTCCATTTTTATATACTACAATACTAACATAGTCACTTCAAGAAAGTGTTTGATATTTTTGAAGTGTGTCAATTAGGGTTACATATTTGTCAGCCCAAGTGTGTGTGTCTCATGTATACATCAAGCTTTTTGAAACCATTACTAGGGAGAATGGCTCTCGACTGTGGGCTCCGATCTCCAAACCACGAATTAATCCCGATTTAAACATGTGCGGAAGCATTCGATAACAGCGGAAGACCAAAAATTACGGGAAATTAAAACTTTTCGAGGTAAGATCTTGAAACCACAAACCTTTTCTATAAAAAGGATTTAACTGTTTACATCACTAACAAAAACTTCTTGAGTGATTATATACAACATGATACAAAACTTCTCAAGAGTTCATACTCAAAACACTCCAGGACCTGAGAATACAGAGGACACATAGGACAAACTCTATACTACATCATGAAGCAGGTTGGATCTCCACCTGAGATAACTACTGCCCCTGATGCTGCTGGGATTGGTCACCTGAGTTCTTGTCCCTCCGTCTTCGACGACCACCTAAAAAGTAGAAGTCTACGGGGTGAGACAATTATACGTAATTGCCCCAGCGAGAGTTATAACTCTCCACTAGAAGCTTTATAAACAAAGCAGGGAATAACTAAAGCAATAATAGCCTTCAAGATATTCACTAGCAGTTTTAATGATAAGCAGAGTTCAATCAATATCAAAATATGAGAACCTCTATGCTGTTTAAAGTAACATCAATCAAATAACTCGTAGATAACTCTAACAGATATACTACGCTGTTGATTATGTTTTTAAGGGAGTGCAGGGATGCATCTCACCTCTTCGACTGTGCGGTGGGGAATGATGGACTACATGAATCTACATCAACTCCTCTCACCATTTCTCTTTTAGTGAAGGAATGACGGACTACACGAATCTACATCAATTCCTCTCACTAATTCTCTTAATCAGTTAGGTACATTCAGTATTCTTATCATCTTACAATAACACAGCTATATATGAGAATACTTAAAATGTAGCAGGCCTAACTTTTCACAATCATCAGTTATTTCATCTCAAGTCATCTGCCAAGCATGACTTTGATAACATTTATGGCTCTTACAACCCATAAATTACAAAAGATGTCACTTACAGTGCATCAACAAGGGTTACTATTCATAAAGCTTAAGACATGCTTTCAATGAATATATCATGGCATTCCATACCTGGATATGCATATCATCTCATAACAACCTGCATGGTTCATTCAACAGATAATAGTAAACAATTCAACAATTAAGGATGCATTCTCAATTATGGTTTCACATGAAATTACCCTCAACTAGGGATTCACATGGAATCACCCTCAACTAGGGATTCACAAGGAATCACCCTTAACTAGGGATTCACATGGAATCACCCTCAACTAGGGATTCACATGGAATCACCCTCATCTAGGGTTAAAAACCCAAAGGTCCTGACAATAGGGGTTTATATATACATGTTTAGGGTTTCATGATCTCTCTCTTCCTAAGGATCATACCCTTAAACACCACATGAATTATATTCAAATATGAATTCATGTTAACATCATCTCAAATTGATTAGGTCATATCAACCCTTCAATCAAGAGTATACAACTCTGCTTAACATAGTGTATCAGGTCATTGGTTCAGTAAGCAATTAGGGATTCATTCCTTAATTGGTACTAGTCCCTTAGATACTTATTAGGGTTCCAACCTTTGTACCTTATTTGTTTATCATTATTATTCACCACTGGGTCGATGGATCATTTATCATCTTGATTCTCAAGATATTCAATCACATTAGACCTCCTTTACATAAAGCACCCAAATGAATTAGAGTTTCCAATGTTGGTTCCTTCAACCATTGAATTCATGGAACCATTCATCAGTTGGACCTACCCTCATACTTCAATTGAGTTAAATAGGTCAACCTTCAACTGATTTGACCCTTAGTTAACCCTCAACTGGTCATTAACTAGGGTTTTATTCAATTGAATTAGGGATTACTATTCACTTTTCATGTCTTCACCCTAAACTTAGGGTTTACTATTCACTCCATGGTGAATTGTACTCATTACATCATCATGTAAGAGAAACATCATCATTAAGGCTCCTACTTAGGATTAAGATCCATTAGATATCATAATTAGGGTTTCCATGACCTCACATAGGTGGGTCATTCCCTAATCATGCACATTCATATGTATATGAAGTATCTTACTAGAGTTTCCTCCTAAAAAGGGTACTTTCTCTCTCTAGGATACTTTCTCTTTCTAGAAATACTTCCTCTCTCCTCTCACTAGTAGATGGTGACAACACCACTCTAGATCAGGTTGAGATAAGTTTCCATTGGCTAGCATAAGCCGAAACATCAACATTATGTGATTAGGGTTTGCTTAGAACAAGGTTTTACCCTTTTAGACTCCTCAAGGGTATTTTGGTAATTTGCCACATGATCACCATCATGGGTTAACTTACTAATCACATAGTCCCTTAATGACCTAGGTTACCATTAGGGTTTAGATTGAATCACCATTGAACTGATTACATCATCAAATGGTTAAGTACAAACCATCACCAATCTCCAAACGGTTTCAACCTTCAAACGGTTTCAACCACCCAAACGGTCTTGAGACCGTTTGGCCCTCAAACGGTCTTGAGACCATTTGGAGGTGAAGACCGTTTGGAAGGGTTGACTTCCAAATCGTTTGGAGCTTCAATCGGTTTGAGGTCGTTTGGACCAATCGACCTTGAGGTCGTTTGAGCTAAAACGGTCTTGAGGTCGTTTGAGCCCAAACGGTCTTGAGACCGTTTGGCCCCAAACGGTCTTGAGACCGTTTGGTCTCAAACGGTCTTGAGACCGTTTGGACCCAAACGGTCTTGAGACCGTTTGCCCAAAAAGGGCAAATTAAACAGATTGCAAATCAGAATTTAATTCAATTCGTTTTGCTAATTGATTTGCTCATATCTCACGATTCCTTTGGAGTTAACCTCTCAAATTTTGTGGGTGATTAACCTACATAATTATGAACAAGATTCCCAAACGGTCTTCGCTTGGTCAACGGGACCAAACGGTCTTGAAGACCGGTTTCCCTCAAACGACCCTGAAACCGTTTGCCCACCAAACGGTTTGAAACCGTTTTGAGCAATAGGTGGAGGTCGTTTGATAAAGTGAAAATCTGTGGATAAGCATAGGAATTAACGCCCTTATCTTCCACCTTAAGAACAGTAGCAGTTCTTCACGTTTTTGCTTGCAAGGATGCAAGGGAAGATAGGGAAGAAGAAGATCTATCAACTATATGCATAGAAAAGATGTATAATCAAAGCATAAAGTTTAGAGTTATAAAACCCGCCTAAAGCTTGCTCCTTGAGCTCCAAGCTTTCGAGCTCCAAGACTTTAATGGCGTCCTAGAAGCTCCACAGGTCGGCCAAGGTTAATCCTCCAAGGAAGGTTGAGAAAAGATGGCTAAAAAGATAGAATTAAGTAAGCTAGCCATGAATTTGCCCTTGAATCCGAATTCTAACCATGGAATTTGGGCAAGAAGGGGAATCCAAACCTACCTTGCACCCTTGGTCGTTTCTCCTGAGCTCCAGAGCAAGGCTTGGCCGTTTGAGAATGAGAGGGAGTGAATGAAACAGGAGCAAGGTCGTTTGCTCGTTTGCAAGGGAAAGAGCTTTTATAGCTTTAGCCTATTTCTTCTTTCAAACTCAAAATTCACATCTAGGTCCCTCCTTGCTCAAGGGCACGTCCAGGCCCATCTAATCTTATGCAAATCTCAAGAAAACTCAAGATCTAAGGGTAAAGGAATCCAACCTTCAACTAGGGTACATACATGAAAGGGTTTTGTACCCATTTTAGGTGATTTCTATCACAAAGATCATTTTTCTCATCTGATTAGTGAATGATGTATCTCCTTCATCATTTCTACTCTAAATGATGACAAGAGTCATAAAAGATGTTCTAGATGGTGAAAATTACAAGTTGGACCCCTCAATTTGGGTAAATTGCACTTTACCCCAAATTAGGGTTTCTGAGCATGGGGATTGCTTCCACAGCTGCACCTTGGTGCTCAAGCTTGGGAAATCCCTCAAACTTTATCATAGACATCTTCATGATGTCTTAACATCAAAAGAACATCTCACCTTGTGAAATTTGCAAGTTCAACCCTTAAACTGGGTAATTTGCACATAGGTCCCTGCATACAACACAATGCTACAACTTTATACAAAAAGGAGCAAAATTGAAAGTAAATGTTCCTGAGGAACTTAATTTCATGCCAGGGAGTGTTCGCAAGTATAATAATTACATATTTAGGCAAAACTTCTAGGGTTAGTTCATAACCCAGGTCAGGGGTGTTACATCGACCAAGCTAGTTTTTTTTTTCTTTGACTTTTCCTAATGCCCTCACCATTTCTATTCATTACTCTTCGGGTCACTTCTACAAATTGGTTTACTAACATGTGTTATAACTCTTGGTTGTCCCTTGTGCAGGTGAAATTTAGTACATGGTTGGATGTCAAACTCTTTCTATTGATTCTTTCCTTGAGTATCCACAAATATGAAGAAGGAGGTAAGGAAACCAACACTATCAACACTAAGAAATCAAGATGGGAGACCTAAATACACACAATCATGAGGAGACACAAGAGCATCCTCCACTACCACCACTAGTGTACATTCCACTCCATGTCTACATTATGTCGAGGAACTACACTTTGCCCATTGCTAGTAGAGCATGATCAAATGTCAGGGCTGCAACTCTCCATTCCACCTGGTCTTCTTAGACTCCTTCCCACATCTATGGGCTTGAAAATGAGAACCCATAAGAGCATGTAGATGCAATCTTGGATATGATCTACTTTCATAATCGTTGAGGATTAAATCTGGATCACCTGGTTCCCCTTCTCTTAAGGACAAGGCAAAGGAGTGGTATTCATCAAAGATTGAGATTGTAACTTGTGAACCAATGAAGAAAGAATTCTTGATGAACTTCTATCTAGTTGTAAAGTTGACCCAAGTGATATGTACATCACATTTTTCATCCATAAGAAAAATGAATAGTTCCATGGGACTTGGGAGAGATTCTAGAAGATGTCAATGGATTGTCCTCATCATGAGGTTATTGTTTGGAAGTAGGTCCAATCTTTCTACATTGGGCTTTTTGATATGGGTCAAATAGTGGTAGACTCATCTTAGGAGATTTCATGGTCAAGAAACCCAAAGAATCATGGCCATTATTTGGACTCTTAGCTGAAAATTCAAGACACCATGCCTCAAGTGTGGATGTCCATTGTGATAGAAACATGACATGTGTACCTTCTCAAGACGAAGATGATTAAATCCTCAAATGGTGAAAATCATGGCCAACATTATGAACTTTATGAAGACCCGTGCGGGAGGCTCTTATATCTAATATGACCACTCCATTGAGTCTTTGTGAAGAAGTGAAAGCCCTTAAGTCCTAAGACAATCACAACAACCAAGGCCCTATGTCAAACTCTTACACTCCAAAACTGTGAAACCTCCCTAAATTCTCATGGAAGCGACAAGGAGAAGAAATACAAGAGAATACATGACAACACCAAGGACAAAGATACAACTCCAAGTTTGAGGAAGAGGTTCTTGGAATATTGAGAAGACTAGATGAAGTGAAGAAGGATGTATCTTCTCAAGGACAAAAATTAGTAGGTTGGAATAAAGAATTGATCAAAACTCATTGTCACTTGCATGTTGTGAGAAGGGGAAGCTTCCTTACCAAACCGTGGTTAACCCAAAAAACGTTGTTGGACAATGGGTGCTCCTCAAGGAACCTATATTCCACCACAAAGACAAGTGCTAACCCTATAGTAGTATTAAGGTCTCCCAAATCCTGATTCTCTACCACCACAATTCCCCTACAACTTCCAATTTCCCCCACCACCACGACCACAATACCAACAACATCCACAACAACTACCACAACCACATCAATACATCCTCAAAAATCCTAACCCACCACACCAAAGTCCACCTCAAGGTTCAAAACAGCCACCATAAGCTCCCCCTTCTTCCAATTATCAAGTGAAGGTCATGACAATATTGAGAAGTGAAAAGATTCTTTAAAAGTCTAAGAACCAAGTAGATGATGGTTTTGTGAGTGATGCTAGAGATGGAAATATGATACATGAAATATATATTGTGATGGTAAATCAAATATATACAGTGAAACTGAATGAAGATATTGTAATTCACACGATACTGATTAAGGATATTATTGATGTTGTTAATGAAAGTGAGCAGTGAATGCCATTTCCCAGTGCACTTGAAGAACCCTCCACTTATTAAAGGAAAAAACACACCTAAAACATCATGAATACCTTCAAGAAAGTGTGGATCAATTTTCCTTTGTTGGATTCTATTAAGAAAATTCCCTCTTATGCTAAGTTCCTCAAGGATATGTGTACTTTTAAGAGGAAGTCACTAGGGAAAATGCCCAAACCATCAAAGATCACTAAGAAAATGTGATCCATTGTGCAACACACCACTCCTAAGAAGAGGAAAGATATTGGTTACCCAATTATTCCTTGTTACATAGGCGCACACTACATAGACCAAGCTCTTCTTTGGATTCTATTGTAAATTTCATGCCTTATTCTGGGTGTGGTAAGATGAACTTGGGACACTTGGAGCCAGCCACCTGCACCTTGAAGTTGGTTGAACATTCGATAAATATGCTTTAAGGGAAAACTGATGATATGATGGTAAGACTTGATGATGACATATCCACCTTCTTTCATGATGATTTTAGTGTGCTTCATATGCAAAAAGACACAAGGTAAGAACCTGTTACAACCCCAATTTTTGGGTTCTTTTAGTGAGAAATGTAATTTCTCATATTAAAAATATTGGAAAAAATAATGATATAATTTCTTTTGAATAAATGAGTTTTGTTTAAAATAGCCTTGTTGGTTGCTTTTTGGGCTTTATTGGCTATTGGGCCCAATAACAAGGAAATTCGATTAGTAAATGAATAATTGAGAATTTGAGAAAAGAAAGATGTAGAAACCTCTATAAGACAAAAGAATATAATCCAAAGTTGGATTTCGTGCCTCTTGGGTTCCTTGGGTCCCAAGGAGTCCAAAGTTGCAAAGATAATGCAACAAGAAAAGAAAAGAGCAATTAAATATTTCTTTATTAAGAAAGAAATTGAAAACAATAAAATGTGGAAAATAAGTGGAAAGAGGTATAATTGAGTTATCCTTGGTGGATTTTCGTATCCTTAAGGTTCCTAATGTTAAAAAGAATTCTAATAAAGAAAATAAAAAGAGAGAGAAAGAGAAATCCTCGAAAAGAGATATTTTAAGAAGAAAGAGAAAATGCAAAATAAAAAGGGATAAATATGTGAAATAGAAATAGATAAGAGGATAAAGGCAAGTAGATATTCCCCAATATGGGAACTCGTGCCTCTAGGATTTCTTGAGGTCCAAGGGACCCAAAATAACAAGATAATGTCAAAGGGAAAATGAATACTACTTGATTTTGGATTAATTGATGAATACTCAACCGTTGGAATTTAACCTTCAAATTTAATGAACGATTAGATAATACCAAGATGGAGTTTTCCCTAAAATTTGAGAAGAAAATGCTAAACAAGGAGAGAGAAATGAATTTTCCAAGTTATCATGTTAAATTACCCTTTTAACCCATTTAAAATAATTCCAATAGAAGGGAGCAATGTTGGCCTTTGGATAACCGTGTGGACCAGAGGAGCACGAATCCAAGGGCACCTGTGCATCATCTACCCCGAGTTCCAGTGGGACTAGAAGACGATTTAGGAATTCATTTTTCTCGGTTTGGAAGCAATGATTTGATGAACTAACAAGTCCATCAGATTCGGGAGATCGTTCCGAAGGAGTTAGACCCTAACTTTGAGGGATATCATCGATGAGGGGAGAAACCCCAAACCGCAGGACTCCCAGGTCTTAGACCTATATAAGGGAGGGCACTCGAGGGTACCAGCGTCCCTAAAAACTATCCCCATTGCTGCAAAGATCGACGACGAGTGGAACGACGCTTTCAATCGCTAGTTCTGACCTGACCTACCCCCTCTGCAACCAGCGAGCCACATCAGAGTTCCAGTGAGTAGTTCAAAGTGAAGGTCAAGTTCGTTTGGGCAATTGAGCATCTCATCAGGTTCAGGAGATGATGGAGAAGCTTCTTGGCTTCTCGGATTTCCTACTGATGGCCTAGAGTTCGAAGTCAACTGGTGAGTTGATTGCATTTCATCACACAAACGAAGGTAGACGACAACCCACCACCATTCGATCGTGGTCCACGGTGGTCTCTGCTAGATCCAATGCTCCTGAGAAGGAGCGGCTTTCTTTTAGGCACGCACAACTGTGACTGTCAGATCTGAGGAGCGGACCACCTGTCCACAGATCAAGCGACCGCCTATTTTTCAGTAATTTCCTCTCTGATCCTAATAAGTTAGAAAAAGGTTTTTCTTGTAAAAAACCCGTAGAAATAGATAGAAAATGCAGATGAAGAAGTGTTATACATGAAAGTTGATCAGAAAAATATGAGCAATAAGCTAAAAATAATTTAAAAGCCTAAATCTGTGGGCTCTGATCTCCAAACCACGATATAAACACGATTTAAACGTAGCGGAAGCGGTTCGATTAACAGCGGAAGACAAACATCACTGAAAATTAAAACTTTTTGAGATAAAGCATTGAAACCATAAAACTTCCTTCATAAAAGGAGATAAACTGTTTACATCTCAGATAATTACTTCTTGAGTAATTATATACAACATGATACAAAAACTCAAGAACTCATAACCAAAATCTCAGACCAAAAGACTCCAAGACCTGAGATTACAGAGGACACATAGGACTGACTCTAACTACACCACATGGTAGGCTAAATCTCCACCTGAGATTTTACTGCTGCCCCTGGTGCTGCTGCTGCTGGGACTGGTCACCTGTAGACCTGTTCCTCCGTCTTCGACGTCCACCTAAAAAGTTGAAGTCTACGGGGTGAGACAATCTTACATAATTGTCTCAGCGAGAGTTATAACTCTCCGCCAGAAGCTTTATTATAGCACCTCAAAGAATAACTTAAGCAGTAAAAGCTTCAAAGTATTCAACATCAGATTTAATAGTAAGCATGAGTTCAACAGTTATGAAACATGAAGACATTTGCACTATATAGTGTAACATCAATCAATCAACTCGTAGTTATCTCTAACAGATATGCTACATTGTGGATTATGTTTTTCAAACATTACTTTTATGCCCTGTGGAGATGAGGTTTACCACTCATACTCGAACCAAACACTGCTAAGTGCTTCGGTATCATACTAGGTCATCGAAAGAGCCGGATTCTCATGACCTTCACCTTCCTCGGTCAGTAAGAGGATTACTTATAGGACATCTCGTGCCTCTACTATAATAGCTTACCAGGGTAATCTGGTCCTTCGCTATTTTAGAGTTACAGTGGCGTTCTGTACTCTCTTCGTCATCAGGAGATTTCATGTTTATCTTCCACTGATACGGATATCTGTGCTTTCTTCATCATCAGGACATTTCATGTTTACCATCCACTGATACGGTATAGGATTGTAGTGAAGGATTGATGGATTACACATCTACATCAAACACCTACACTAGGATGTAAGGTTCTACACATCCATATACCCCACATACTCAAAAGTATGTGATCCAGGAGTTCCCTTAGGAAAACCTATTTCACCATCATTTGATCTCTGACAATGATGGATCTATGATCAGGGCTCTACATTACACTTGATTAGTTAGGTACATTCAGTATTCTTTTAACATCATACATTGTTCTTCAAACAATAACATTAGCATAACAGCTATGAAATGAGAATACTAAATGTAACAATCCTAACTCTCATCAATCATCATTTCTCAATACATTCATCACAAGTCATCTCTAAAGCATGACCTTGATGGTATTTATGGCTCTCACAGCCCATTTAATTCATAGGTTGCCATTGACAAGGCATCAAGATATTTTACTATTCATAAAGCTAACAACATGCTTTCAATGAATATAGCATCATCATCCATACCTGGATATGATCATCTTCATATCAGAACCTGCAAGGTTAATTCAACTGATAAAAGTAATTCAAATCAAGAATTATACTTTCCACTCTTGCCATAAGAGCTAAGTTCCCTGATTCTCATCAATTAGGGTTTACTATTCACATTACATACCATCACCCTAGAATTAGGGTTTATTATTCACATTATGGTGAATTGAGCTCATAGCATCATCATGTATAAAATCATCATCATTAATGCCCTCAAGTTAGGTTAAGATTCACTAATTATCATAATTAGGGTTTCCATGATCTCACATAGGTGGATCATACCCTAATCATGCACATTCATATATATATTGAAGGTACATTACTTGGATTTCAACCATAATTGGGATCTTCTCTCTCCTCTTACTTCATAGGTGATGATTACATCACTCTAGATTAGGTTGGGTTAAGTCCTTATTGACTATCATAAGCCAAATCACTACTATCATGTGATTAGGGTTTGATTAGAACAAGGTATTACTCAATTGAACCCTTCAAGGGTATTTTGGTAATTTACCCATTGATCGTCATCATGGGTCAATTCATTAGTCATTTAGTCCCTTAATGTCCTAAGTTACCATTAGGGTTTAGATTAGATCACCATTGAACCATTTACACCTTCAAGTGATTAAGTATAAACAACCTTGAAAACCTTCAAACGGTTTCAACCTTCAACCACCAAACGGTCTTGAGACCGTTTGGTCTCAAGCGGTCTTGAGACCGTTTGACCTCAAACGGTCTTGAGACCGTTTGGGTGTGTTGACCGTTTGGGGAGAGTTGACTTTAAAACCGTTTGAAGCTTATGCGATTTGAAACCGTTTGATCTTAAACGATCTTGAGATCGATTGGTCCAAACGGTCTTGAGACCGTTTGGCCTCAAACGGTCTTGAGACCATTTGAATCCAAATGGTCTTGAGACCGTTTGGATCCAAACGGTCTTGAGACCGTTTGGTCCAAATGGGCTCAAACCGTTTGGACCTCAAAAGTGGATTAAATGTTATAAACGATTGGGGTTTTCTATATTGAAGCCTTCAATTGGCCAAATCCTTGTTAGTCACTTATCAATTGAGACAATTAGGGTTATACTTAACCAATTGGTCACTCAATTGACCCTCAATTAATATCCAATTAGGGTTGGAGTTGGTTCAATTAAGGTCTATAATCGTTCAACCATCAACACTCAACAATGTGAATCAAATTGAAGTTGATCCCATCAATTGACCTTCAATCGGGCTCAAACTTGGCCCAAACGGTCTTGGGATCATTTGGATAACCTCCAAACGGTCTTGAGACCGTTTGCCCAAGAATTTATCAAAATCTAAGTTGATTTGATAGGGGTTGAACCTTAATTAAGTCACAAATCAGCAATTTGATTATTTCAATAACCCATTGTAGTTGGGCCCTCAATTGATCAAATTACCTTAACCCTAGACCTCCAAACGGTCTTGGGTTGACACCAAACGGTCTTGAGACCATTTGGATGAGTTCCAAACGGTCTTGAGACCGTTTGCCCATCCATCCTTTGGACTCTAGTGAAACTTCATCAAGGTTTGATCTATTGAGTTAATCATCACATCAATACTTAATTGCAATATGATTTGGTACCTTTGGACCTTCAATTGGTCAAATATACTTGACCCCAGACCTCTAAACGGTCTTGGGTGATCCCCAAACAGTCTTGAGACCGTTTGGATGATTCCCCAAATGGTCTTGAGACCGTTTGGGCTAATCAACCCAAAATCACTAATTTACTCATTGGAATTTCAGTACTGATTTCAATTAGGGTTTGCCCTATTGATTAGCCTTCAACTCATGACTCGTTTGGAATTAAACCATAAAATTTGGTGAGTCATTAATCAACATCATTATGTATAGTAATCCCAAACGGTCAATGCTTGGTCGACCATCTTAAACGGTCTGGAGACCGTTTGCCCAAAAAGGGCAATTTAAACAGATTGAAAATCAGAACTTAATTCAATTGGATTTGCTAATTGATTTGCTTATATCTCACGATTCCTTTGGAGTTAACCCCTCAAATGTTGTGGGTGATCAGACTACATAATTAGGAACAGGATTCCCATACAATCGTCGCTTGGTCAACTGGACCAAATGGTCTTGAAGACCGTTTGCCTCCATGCGACCCTGAAACCGTTTGCCCACCAAACGGTTGTGCAAACCGCATGGGCAATTGGTTAGGACCGTTTAGTAAAGTGGAAATCCATAGATAAGCATAGGAATTAACGCCCTTATCTTCTACCTCAAGAACAGTAGCAGTTCTTCACGATTTTTCTTGAAAGGATGCAAGGGAAGATAGGGAAGAAGAAGAACTAGCAACTATATGCATAGAAAAAGATGTATAATCAAAGCATAAGGTTTAGAGTTATAAAACCCACCTAAAGGTTGTTCCTTGAGCTCCAAGCTTCCAAACTTCAGGTCTTTAATGGCGTCTTTGAGCTCCACAGGTCGGCCAAGGTGAATTCTCCAAAGAAAAATTGGAAAGGAATGGCTAGAAAGATAAAGCTAGGTGAGCTAGCCATGAATTCAACCTTGAAATCGAGTTTCCTCCATGAATTCAAGCAAAAGGGATGATCCAAACTTACCTTGAACTCCCTGGTCGTTCTCCTATGCTCCAGAGCTCTGCCTTAGTCGGTTTGAGCAAGGGGGATAAGTGAGGGAATGAAAGAAACGTTCCTTTGCTTGCAAAGGAAGTGATATATATATTTTGGGTGAAATTTCTCCATAAAGCTTCTACTTTATCCCATTTCTCATCTAAGTCTTTCCTTTCTTATTTGTTCGTCCCTACCCCTTATTTCTAAGGACAAACTCCTTATAAGGTCAAGAATTGAAGGCAAAGAGGATCAACCCATCACTAAAGCATACACATAAAAGGGCTATTATACATACACCTTGATTATTCAATCACAAAGGTGTTCTTTATTATATGATTATTCAAATGAAGTGACCTTTTCATCATTTCTCTTATAAATGATTCCAAGAGTCATAAAAGATATTTTAGATGATGTATTTTACAAGTTGCACCCCTCAAATTGGGTAAATTGCACTTTACACCAATTTAGGGTTTTCAAGTACAGGGGTTGCTTCCACAGCTGCACCTTGGTGCTCAAGCTTGGGAAATCCCTCAAACTTCATCAAAAACATCCTCATGATGTCTCAACATCAGAGGAACATCTCAACATGTGAAATTTGCAAGTTAATCCCTTAACTGGGTAATTTGCACATAGATCCCTGTATTACAAAACAATGCTACAACTTTATATATAAATGAGCAAAATTGAAATATATGTTTCTGAGGAACTTAATTACATGCCCAAAGTTAATCACAAGGATTTAATTACATATTTAAGCAAAACACCTAGGGTTAGTTCATAACCCAGGTCAGGGATGTTACAAATTATCCACCCCTTACAAGGATTTCGTCCCCGAAATCGATAAAACGTATTAAGAGAAAAGGGCAGGGTATTTCCTTCTCATCTCATCCTCTAGTTCCCAAGTGGCTTCTTCAACACCACGGTGGTTCCAGAGGACTTTCACAAGGCTTAAATCTTTCTTCTTTAACTTTTTAATTCTGCTATCAAGGATTGACACTGGTCCTTCCTCATAAGATATATCATCATTCAATTCTACCTCCATAGGTTGTAGAACTGACTCAGTGTCTGGGTGACATTTCTTTAGCATAGAAATGTGAAACACAGGATGTAACCTCTGTAACTCTGGTGGCAGCTCTAGTTTATAGGCTACTTTTCCAGTCCGTTCAATGATTGGATAAGGGCCCATAAATCTAGGAGCTAACTTCCCTTTCTTTCCAAAATGAAGGACTCCTTTCCAAGGTGAGACCTTGAGATACACTTTGTCTCCAACCTCAAACTCTAAGGGTCTATGACGCTTGTCAGCATAAGATTTCTGCCTATCTTGTGCAGTCTTAATTTGTTGTTGTATTACCTTAATCTTTTCTGTAGTTTGCTGCACAAGATCAGGTCCTAACAACTGATGCTCACTAGTCTCATACCAACACAAGGGTGATCTACAACGTCTACCATACAAGGATTCATAAGGTGCCATATCAATACTATGATGATAGCTATTGTTATAGGCAAACTCTATCAAGCTTAGGTGTAGATCCCAACTTTCGGTAAACTGGAGAACACATGCTCTCAACAGGTCTTCCAAGGTCTGTATGGTCCTTTCTGACTGTCCATCAGTCTGTGGATGAAAGGCCGTACTAAACCTTAACTGGGTGCCTAAATCATTATGAAGTCATTCCCAAAAACAACTTGTAAACTGGGGACCTTTGTCAGAAACTATAGTGACAGGAACTCCGTGAAAATGCACTATCTCTTGAACATACAACTGTGATAACCTTTCAGCAGAATAGGTTGTTTTGACAGGTAAGAAATGTGCTGTCTTAGTCAACCTATCTACAACTACCCAAATGGAATCATGTCCTTTGCTTGTCCTGGGTAGGCCAACAACAAAGTCCATGGTCACATGGTCCCACTTCCATTGTGGTATGGGTAAAGGTTGCATTGTTCCTGTAGGCTTCTGGTGTTCAGCTTTAACTTGCTGACACACAGGACACCTGAGAACAAATTCTACAACATCCTTCTTCATTCCAGGCCACCAATACAGATCTTTTAAATTACGATACATCTTGGTGCTCCCTGGATGCGTAGCGTACATTGAAGAATGAGCTTCTTCCAGGACTAACTTCCTCAAGTTATCCACATCCGGCACTATCATCCTCCCATGATAACATGCTACATGATCATCTGAATCATGGAAACTATCTCGCTTCTCATTTCCATACTCTGATCTAATCTGCTGAACTACAACATCAACATGTTGTGCCTCCTTAATCTGCTCTCTTAGGGTAGGTTTAATATGCATCTTAGCCATCAACCCGGCTAACAATGACACCTTCAACTGTACATTGTCTTGCCTTAAAGAGATAAGCATATCTCTCTTAGAGCATACTAAAGAGTTTAGTTGTGCTCTATCCATGGTTGATGTTGCTGATTTCCTACTCAAGGCATCTGCAACAACATTGGCCTTCCCTGGATGGTAATCAATTGTACAATCGTAGTCCTTGATTAACTCCATCCAGCGACGTTGCCTCATGTTAAGCTCATGCTGAGAGAAGATATACTTAAGGTTCTTGTGATCTGTGAAAATCTGGAATGTCTCTCTGTAGAGATAATGCCTCCAGATTTTCAATGCATGAACCACGACAACTAACTCTAGATCGTGTGTTGGATAATTCTCCTCGTGCTTCTTAAGCTGTCGGGAAGCAAAAGAAATTACTTGTTTATCCTGCATCAACACACACCCTAGTCCATTCTTAGAAGCATCACAGAAAACTATATATCCTTTACCTTGCTCAGGTAGCACAAGTATGGGTGCACTTGTCAACTTCTCCTTCAACAGCTGGAAAGATTTCTGACACTTATCACTCCAAACAAAAGGAACATCTTTCCGGGTCAACTTAGTCAAGGGTAAGGCTATAGAGCTAAAGTTTTTAATAAACCTTCGATAGTAACCAGCTAACCCCAAGAAGCTTCGAATCTCCTTCGGTGTCTTCAGTTGTTCCCATTGTAGAACAGATTCTACCTTTGTAGGGTCAACACGAATTCCCAAGGCAGATATCACATGTCCAAGAAAAGATACCTCCGGCAGCCAGAACTCACACTTGCTAAACTTAGCATACAGCTTGTGTTCTCTTAGCAAGGTCAAAGCTTGGCGAAGATGCTGCTCATGCTGCTGAGCATCCTTACTATAGATCAGAATGTCATCTATGAAGATGACAACACACTGATCAAGGAAGGGTCGAAAAACTCTATTCATGAGTTCCATGAATGCAGCTGGTGCATTGGTTAGTCCAAATGACATAACTGTGAACTCATAGTGACCATATCTTATCCTAAAAGCAGACTTGGATATGTCACTATCCTTAATACGGAGTTGATGATATCCAGACCTCAGGTCTATCTTTGAGAAGATGGTTGCACCACGCAACTGGTCAAAGAGATCATCAATCCTTGGCATAGGGTACTTATTCTTTATCGTTACTTTATTGAGTTGTCTATAATCAATGCACAACCACATTGACCCATCTTTCTTTCTAACAAACAAAACCGGAGCACCCCAAGGTGAAGTGCTCGGTCGGATAAAACCCTTCTCAAGTAACTCTTGAAGCTGTTTCTTGAGTTCTGCCATCTCGGCAGGTGCCATCCTATACGGTGTCTGGGCTATGGGTTTCATATCTGGGACCAAATTGATCTCAAAATCAATCTCCCGAGGTGGTGGTATACCAGGAAGTTCTTCAGGAAACACATCCTCGAATTCCCTGACTATGGGAACTTCAGCAGGATTGGAACTTTCCTTGGTAACATCTACCACATGGGCCAAGAATGCATAACATCCTTGCCTCAACAGCTTATCAGCAGCCATAGCTGATACAAGACAGGTGGGCAGAATCTTTCTTTCACCTTGAAAGATCCATGTGTTGCCTTCATCAGCAAACACAGCCAACTTGGATTCACAATCCAAGACAACTCTATACCTTTCTAAGGTATCCATCCCGAGGATTATATCAAATCCTTGCATATCAAGTGGTATAAGGTCCACTTGAATGCGATGATCAGAAAAGAAGAGGATGTAGGGAGAACATACCTCCTGCAAAACGGCAGACCCACTCAACGGAGTCTCTAACAACAAACTATCTGCCCTATGACTAACCGTCATATTGCAGTTACGAATCACTCTCCGAGTGATAAAAGAGTGCGTAGCACCCGGGTCAATCAGAACAGATACAACACAGGATGTAGACATATCAGAATATAAAAGTTCCATCTGACCTGCCACTACCCGTGGATTGACCACTGCATCAGGTGGGTTCATAGCATAGAACCTTGTTGTCGCCTGGTGTTGAGGTGGTGCTGATGATCCAGCTTGAGACGCTTGTCCACGTCCTCGAGCTGCTCCTTGAGATTGCCTTCTCTGAGATCCCTATTGACTCTGCCTCTGAGGTTGTGTCACACTGATAGGCCTAGATCGGCAGTCCTTCATCAAGTGTCCCACCTTCCCACAGTTGTAGCAACTCCTTTCCAGTTGTTGTGGTCTTGGTGGTCCAGTAACTGACATTGATGCAGAACTGTGAGTCTCTTGTTGAGGTAGGCTTCGTCCCTTGCCTCTACTTGGTGACCAATGAGTTTGGGAACTTGATCTGGGTGGTGGAGGGTTAGGTACAGAGAATCTCGGTTTCTTGAAATCCCTAGATGAAGAACCCTGGAACTGTGGATATCTTTTCTGGGTTTGCTTCTTCTCAACCACAGATCTCTCTATCCTTCAGACTGACTCAACGAAGGTAGAGAATCTCTCTCGGTTTTCTAAGGCAGACACAGGGGTTGATATATCAGCATTCAAACCCTTCTCGAATCTCCTGATTCTTTCCTCTTCTGTGGCAGCCATGTGCGGACAGAACCGTAGCAATTCCATGAACTTAGCTTCATACTCGCTAATGTTCATCATGCCCTGCCTCAATCTCTCAAACTGAGAGATCTTCTCATCTAGGAAGGTCTTTAGAAAATATCTATTGATAAATTCCTGACGAAACTCTTCCCACGAGAACTCTATCCCAGGTCTCTTCTACTCTTCCATGTTCCACCAGTGACCATCACTTCCTTTGAGAAGATAGACAGCATGTCTAACCTTCTCAGCCTCCAGGATATTAAGAATCCTGAAAGCCTTCTCCAACTCTGTTAGCCACAGATCAGCATCTGCGGGGTCGACAGTCCCAAAGTACTCGGTAGCTCCGACACGACGAAGTCGCTCGAACGTCTTACCGATACCTTGTCCTTCAGGCTGGGCAGGTGCCCTAGGTGCAGGCATGGGCATCTTGTCAGTTATGCGTGTCATGGCAGTCATAAACTGCCCAAACATCGTCTGAACTGCTGGGTTACCCATATCAGCTGGGTCAAACTGGGGTGGTTCAGGTGCAGGTTGTTCTATTTCTGGAACCCTTGCACCGCCTCGAGGTGTACTAGCACTACTTTCTGCCACGTACTCATCATGTGGCTATGCCATCCTTATGTATCTTCTTCTCCTGTGGAGCAGAAGATTCTATTAGATAAGGAAGAGATACTAAGGATAGACTCGACATCCTAAGTCATATGCCTATGTAGACTCAGCGAACCTAGAGCTCTGATACCACTTAATTGTGGGCTCTGATCTCCGAACCACGATATAAACATGATTTAAACGTAGCGGAAGCGGTTCGATTAACAGTGGAAGACAAAAATCACTAAAAATTAAAACTTTTTTAGATAAAGCATTGAAACCATAAAACTTCCTTCATAAAAGGAGATAAACTGTTTACATCTCAGATAATTACTTCTTGAGTAATTATATACAACATGATACAAAAACTCAAGAACTCATAACCAAAATCTCAGACCAAAAGACTCCAAGACCTGAGATTACAGAGGACACATAGGACTGACTCTAACTACACCACATGGCAGGCTAAATCTCCACCTGAGATTTTACTGCTGCCCCTGGTGCTGCTGCTACTGGGACTGGTCACCTGTAGACCTGTTCCTCCATCTTCGACGTCCACCTAAAAAGTTGAAGTCTACGGGGTGAGACAATCTTTCATAATTTTCCCAGCGAGAGTTATAACTCTCCGCTAGAAGCTTTATTATAGCACCTCAAAGAATAACTTAAGCAGTAAAAGATTCAAAGTATTCAACATCAGATTTAATAGTAAGCATGAGTTCAACAGTTATGAAACATGAAGACATTTGCACTATACAGTGTAACATCAATCAATCAACTCGTAGTTATCTCTAACAGATATGCTACGTTGTGGATTATGTTTTTCAAACATTACTTTTATGCCCTGTGGAGATGAGGTTTACCACTCATACTCCAACCAAACACTGCTAAGTGCTTCGGTATCATACTAGGTCATCGAAAGAGCCGGATTCTCATGACCTTCACCTTCCTCAGTCAGTAAGAGGATTACTTGTAGGAAATCTCGTGCCTCTACTATAATAGCTTACCAGGGTAATCTGGTCCTTCACTATTTTAGAGTTACAGTGGCATTCTGTACTCTCTTCGTCATCAGGAGATTTCATGTTTATCTTCCACTGATACGGATATCTGTGCTTTCTTCGTCATCAGGAGGTTTCATGTTTACCATCCACTGATACGGTATAGGATTGTAGTGAAGGATTGATGGATTACACATCTACATCAAACACCTACACTAGGATGTAAGGTTCTACACATCCATATACCCCACATACTCAAAAGTCTGTGATCCAGGAGTTTGTTGGTATGTATGCCCTGAGAGCCAATCATGTGATAATTGGTGGGATACATTAAGATTGATTTGATAAACATAAAAGGCGAGCTTCCAATTCTTTCTGGTTCAGTCATATGAGATAGTGATAGAACAGATTGAATGTCTAGAGAATGACAGTACTCAATGACGTATGCCTTCAGGTTCATGACCTGAACGATGAGATCATACGGATGCTAAGAGTTTGTACATTCTTGTTATGTCCCTAGTCAGATGTCATTGTGGAAGGTAGATAGACAGCAATGATACACAAGACTAGATTGTGGTGTTGGTTGATGACAGAATCTCATTAGTCATGATATAGAGATATCAAGCCAAACACATAGGTACTTGTTAGAGAACAAGGTACCAGACAGACCCACCGTGAGTTTGACACATGGAACCATGAGATGGTAGTCACAGTCAGTACTCACAGTGATGGTGGTGAGTGTGATTCTTAGACCTGAAATCACTGCACTCAACACATGTCGTTGGACACACTTTGACATCATCAAACGCAGTCCTGAAACATGGGTTGTTATAAAGGTGATGATTGGGTGGCTTTGACACATGGGGCTTTTGAGGGGTGAGTGATAGATATGGGATTTGTCCCTCCTGAGGGAGTTTGATATCCATGGCCACTTGATGAGTAGGATTGAGAAAGGCGTGCACGCATGTGTGAATCAGTATATGATACTGATGTCATACATATCTCTTCCAGTCTACTCTGAGATCAAGGAAGTGAATGAACATTGACAGGATGACTGTTCCATGCCTCAAGTTCATTCGGGATATCAGTGACAAAGGAATTATACATTCGCTGTAACACCATTCATGGATTGTAGGATGAAAGTTGTTCTCCAACTTTCTACTTTCACTTGGGTAGCACTGATGTGTGACTAGGCACCGCTCTTTGCTTGTGAAGTCATAAGTGTTATGGACTTTCACTGCCAACGTGAAATGGACCTGCAGGGTCACACACATAGGATTTAACCTGGAAGAGGAGTTTTGTCCACAAAGAAATGTTTAGATTGATTACTAAAGGAGTTTAGTAGTTCAATTAAACACTCAATCAGTCGATAGCTCAATATCGTATGGTTCAAGGTGTTGGACGCATTGATTGGAGTATCGGATTGATTGAAATCGCAATTGACTGATTTTGCCCAACCTGTGCTCCCAACCGATCGGTTCATGTGATGAACCGGTCGGCTGAGGTGCTGAACCGGTCGGCTGGAGTGTCCAGGCCGATCGGCTCATGCCCAGGTTGAAACGACCAGTTCAAGGGTTGAACCGATCGGCTCGACTGGTGCAACTGACCAGTTGGGAAAAGTCATGTCGGCAAGAATTTTCCTTTGGTTTCAAATTGCCCAATTCAATTGGAATAATATTGGTATTCGATACCAATTGGGAAAGAAACAAGGAAATTCTTTTTGAGCCGGATTAGGACCATGAACCGATCGGTTCAGGGCACCAACCGATCGGTTGGAGTGCCCCAAACGATCGGCTCAGGTCCAACCGATCGGCTCAATGGCCGAACCGATCGGTTCAGTGGTGAACCGATCATTTCAAGTTGCGAACCGGTTGCTTTTTGTGGAAAATTCTCGAACCCTTCTACTCCTGCTTTAGTCCCGCATTGCCCGGGATGGAGAACCCTGTCCCATGACTCTCATATATATATAGGGGTATTGGGGGCTTCTCAAAGTACAACTCAGTGCAACCAGTTGCTCTGCAAGTTGTCGTTCTCTCTGGTTTTGGTAACCGTGAGAGAGCCCGAGCAAGTGCTTCCCGTAAAAGGGAGGTGCAGCAAGGGAAGGACAACTACAGTTGTAACAGGAGGCAGGAGAGCGTGTTGGCGACTAGTACGTCAACAGGAGGGTGCGACTCCTTCCACTTCCTTGTGGGACAAGGAGAGTGGAGTTCCAGGTGGTCCGTGTGGACTACTACAGAGGCGGGAGGACACTGCCGCTTAGGAGGACAACTATCATCCGACAGTCCAGTACGAGTAGGAGTTGTCAGTCCCGGTGTGACCAGGAGCTGCACAGACACCGTCGAAGTCCGAAATTGAAGACCGCACATTGTGCGAGGTATTGTCGCCGAGCAAGCCTCGGGACAAGGTATGATTCCGCAAACCATCCTTTCCTATTATATAGACGTTGACGCGTTTCCTCGGTATGGGTTTGGGGAGAGAAAATTTTTGTTTCCGCTGCCTTCTCTGTCTCCCCTAAAACCCAACAGTGGTATCAGAGCCACGTCAACTGCTCTATGTTTTAGGAATATTGATATGATCGATTTTGGTTTGTCGCCTTTATTTATTGCATACGATGCGAATAATATCGGCTTTATGCATGTCCAATCCTAAATCCACAAATCCCTTATTACATATATGATATGTATTATTAATGCACTCGATACGCGTCGCCCTTAAACGAGTTTTGTGGTGGATGTGTGTAGCGTGATTATGGCCTATAAACCCCTATCTGTGTGTGGTTGTTTGTGGTTGCTTGCATCTCAGTCTGCGCACCGATCTTCCCTCTTTTATTCCTGATGTAACTCGAAATAATTCGAGATTCTTTCCTACCTTTGCTCCCCCCGAATGTAACTCGGGGTTTCCTTTTAAAGCAATGTAATAAATAGAATAGGATTTTATTTCCTGTTATGTCAAAGACCGGCGGACATCAAGACGACTGCTCAGACGGTCGGTTCAAGGAGTGAACCGATCGGTTGACCTTCCAGACGGTCGGTTCAAGGAGTGAACTGATCGGTTGATGACCGGTTCGAGGAGCAAGACGAGCGGGTGGCGGACATGACGAGATGCACGACGACCAGGCGAACCGATCGGTTGGAGGAGCCAACCGATCGGCTGGTGGCACCCAGACGACCGGCTGGAGAGTACAGATCATTCATGTGATGAGTTGATCAACTCGGATGGCAAGACACAGATGTTCATCTTGTACAGGTTGCATGTGATGTAGACCTAGATGACCGTGATTCCTCTTGGCTCGAGGAATCACATTAGGATGGCCATAATCATCGCTTTTATCGTTTTGTGCATGTTTTCTGTGGGATATAGCATGTATATGATACATACTATGTATTGTGGTGATTGGATATGTATATGTATATAAAACCAAATCCCTCATTAAAATATTAAGTTTTAGATGCCTTCCAAATGCGACACATGTGAAAAGCTTGATCGACCAAGTGTGGGCACGCCCAAGCGTGGTGCACCGTCTATCTTGTGGAAGCGTGAAGGATGAATGTGTGGGTCTTCCCAAGCAGGGTGCATATTCATCGTGTTCGTTTTGGGTCGGACTTAACAAGGTGACCTAGATAGGATCTAGCGCCTTGAGGCATGGAGATGATCATTGCAGGGAGTTGCATATGACATCTTATCAAGAGTTGCATATGATGCAATTGGCAAAAGTTGCCTACCTGAGAGATCTATGTTGTGGGTGACAGCCCAAGCTGGTCCATGACTTAGAGGATTTCAGGATCTTGCCCACTAGAAGGTTGTACACTGCAATCTTCCAAATTGATGGTGAGGGCTATCAATTTGAAGTAAAATAGTGGGAGCGATAATTAATTAAAGGCCTAATTATATCGTCAAATTTTCAAATCAATCAAATAAGTCAAAATTGAGTTTTGGACTAAAATTGCATATTTTCCTTTTTGTAGTTCAAATGGCAACAAACAACAAAAACTTTTCTTTGCGATCGGTCCTTGAAAAGGATAAGTTAAATGGGACAAACTTCCACGACTGGTATCGAACATTGAGAATTGTTCTCACTCAAGAGCGCAAGCTCTATGTCCTGGATACTCCAATTCCAGAGGAACCCGCTCCTAATGCACCAAAGGCAGAAAGGGATGCTTACAAGAAGCATTCTGATGATGCCATTGATGCAAAGTGCTTGATGCTATGTTCAATGAACCATGAGTTGCAGAGGCAACATGATAACATGGGTGTCATAGAGATGATTCTGCATCTCAGGAACATGTATGAAGATCAGGCACGGCAAGAGAGGTACAATGTTTCTAGGGCGCTGTTCAAGTGCGTCATGACAGAAGGAGATCCAGTTGGTCCTCACACACTCAAGATGATTGGGTATGTGGAGAACCTACAGAGACTGGGATTTCCACTGAGCCAAGAGTTGTCTACTGACGTGATACTGCAATCGTTGCCAGAATCTTACAGTCAGTTTGTGATGAACTACAACATGAACAACTTTGATAGGCCACTGTCAGAGTTGTTGGGCATGTTGAGGACAGCCGAGTTACAGATGAAGAAGGACAAGCCTAAGTCCGTGATGGTGATCACGAACAAGAAAGGCAAGTCCAAGCGCAAGGGCAAGGGCAAAGCTAAGAAAGGTTCTGAAGCTAGCCAGGAGTCCAAGCCATCTTCAGCTCTCAAGGCCAAGGGAGGCGTGACCAAGAATAGAAATTGCCACCATTGTCAAAAGCCAGGACATTGGAAAAGGAATTGTCCTCTCTACCTGGAAGAACAAAAGAAGAAGGAGGAGAATGAAGCCTCTACTTGAAGGTGTCATGTAAATAAACTTGTAACACTTTTTGAGATATATGATATCAAGATGTAAAGTGTAAAGCATTCTTACTTGGGGCAAGTGTTGCCTTTATAGATAGGAATACTTTAGTTTATTTTCAGCCAACAAGGCATGTAATACAGTTATGAACTGCTATTTCATACTTGCCAATAGATAGAAACACTTTATTTTTTGCATATTGTATGACAATGATGGCAATTAATAAAGAGATGTTTCAATTTATAAAGATGTGATCTTTGTGGCAATGCCTTATTTATCTTGTGATATTTGATATGCATAAGATAAGACGATACCTAAAAGTTATAGATAACTCAAACAATTTAATTAGCATTAATCATGAGAAATTCATTTCTAGTTTCCATGTGATGGATAAATCTAGACTCTTTTGGTTATAGAACCAGTAAGAGACATGAATATCTTGGACATGATTAATCAATCTTCACTAATGTAGTGGGAGAGTGATTATCCTATTAGGTATAATACATGTGATGTATTTACATACCTATTGGAATAAATGCTAATACTTCAAATGGTGTTTAGAGAAATACCAATATGAATATCTTGAAGTGTTCAAGATTATCATAAATGAAGTACAAATTTGGTAAAGTATTAATTCTTGATGAGATCAAGGAATGAAATACTTGGACCAAATGTTTGAGATCCTTATGAGTGATTATGATAGTGTATCATAGTGAACTCATGATTAAGGCATGGTGATGTCTGAATCAAGAAGGAATCATACTCTAAGGAGTTAGAGAATGATTATCAAATAACTGAATTCTTCTTAATAAAAGAACACCCCACACTAATAAAAGAAATTAAGAATCACAAGGGTTGTGAGTTCTTATATCTTGAACAGATACACCTCAATTATCTATGAGATGAGTTGTTCATGTGATGAGTCAACTATCAAGATGAATATGAGGAACCGAATCTTGAGTTATGGTTTAAAACCATTTTATCCTAAATGACTTCCATGTGAACCATAAGGTATGACCTTGATGGTAGCACTCATTGGATCATATCCATAAGTGCAGATGAGTCTTAAGTGTTAAGACACATGGATAACATTTTGAGAAGGATGATGCTTGTTGATTGCAACTTAATGGCTAAGACATTTGGCATATGGATACTAAAACCGCATTCCTATGAGGAATAAAACCAAGATGTGTACGTGACACAGCCTATAAGGTTTATGAATCCACTAATGCAAATGAAGTCTATAAGTTACAATGGACTAATCAATGTGATTGATTGAGTACAAGCAACTCAAAATTGGATCTTTATTTTGATGATATAGTCAAAGGGTTTGACTGATATGTCAAAGATAAAGAAGGGATCTGTGATTTAGTGGGAGCGTGTTCACATTCTACATATTGATGTGAAATGGAAATGTTCTAGATTGGAAATCCGAAAGTGGAAATTATCTTTAAGGAAGATAGAGATGTTTCCTATGTGATAGGAATAGAGATCTATAGAGATAGTTCTCGGAAAATCTCTTGACCTGGAAAGAGAAAGCATACATAGGGAATCTGTACTGAAGTGTTCAGTATGCACAGATTTAGTGGGAGAAAACTTGTCCATGTTACATGGAGTTAGTATCCCAAGGCCAAGTGTCCAATTCTTATGAAGAATGGGAACACTAACGATAGATATGGATCTATCGTGTATGTAATCATCCCATTATCTTGCATGTATGACATGGCAAGAATAAAATGCATTCATCATCTTGTATGTAGGACATAACAATATGATGTGCTCATCCTGATAACTCGTATGTGTGACATGACGAGTGGATGTCTGTCTATTTCCAGTAAGGGTTATTGGAATACCATGAGAACTTGATAAGTGCTTGTGAAGTACTAGTTCTATGGAGATAAGGAAGAGTTCGATGTAAAGAGTTACATTGATGCGAACTTTTGAAAGGACAGAAAATTAATCGCAATATATACATGAGATGTATAAAAGTGAAAGCTTGTTGATAATTGGAAGTGTTCCAATAAAGCCATTTAAAAGGGAAATGCCGAGTATCTATGTGATAGAGAACAGCAGTGGATACTATATGGATCTGAAAGTTCATGAGATGAACTTATATTCCACTCATTGATGACAAGTCTGGAATCCTTGATCATGCAATGTGGCTAAAGGTTAGCAAAGGAATACTAGATCGCATATTACGGCAACTCCATCTCATACGTATGACGTACATCGAATAGATGCGAGACATGCAATTTGTACATACTTTGGCAAGGTGTTGTCATTACTCACTATGTTGGCACTACAGCACAGTAACATGTGGGACATGTTTGAAGATCACTATGAATATGATTCATGGGTGATTGGCTCGCAGTGCAAGTGGGAGTCTGTTGGTATGTATGCCCTGAGAGCCAATCATGTGATAATTGGTGGGATACATTAAGATTGATTTGATAAACATAAAAGGTGAGCTTCCAATTCTTTCTGGTTCAGTCATATGAGATAGTGATAGAACAGATTGAATGTCTAGAGAATGGCAGTACTCAATGACGTATGCCTTTAGGTTCATGACCTGAACGATGAGATCATACGGATGCTAAGAGTTTGTACATTCTTGTTATGTCCCTAGTCAGATGTCATTGTGGAAGGTAGATAGACATCAATGATACACAAGACTAGATTGTGGCGTTGGTTGATGACAGAATCTCATTAGTCATGATATAAAGATATCAAGCCAAACACATAGGTACTTGTTAGAGAACAAGGTACCGGACAGACCCACCGTGAGTTTGACACATGGAACCATGAGATGGTAGTCACAGTCAGTACTCACAGTGATGGTGGTGAGTGTGATTCTTAGACCTGAAATCACTGCACTCAACACATGTCATTGGGCACACTTTGACATCATCAAACGCAGTCCTGAAACATGGGTTGTTATAAAGGTGATGATTGGGTGGCTTTGACACATGGGGCTTTTGAGGGGTGAGTGATAGATATGGGATTTGTCCCTCCTGAGGGAGTTTGATATCCATGGCCACTTGATGAGTAGGATTGAGAAAGGCGTGCACGCATGTGTGAATCAGTATATGATATTGATGTCATACATATCTCTTCCAGTCTACTCTGAGATCAAGGAAGTGAATGAACGTTGACAGGATGACTGTTCCATGCCTCGAGTTCATTCGGGATATCAGTGACAAAGGAATTATACATTCGCTGTAACACCATTCACGGATTGTAGGATGAAAGTTGTTCTCCAACTTTCTACTTTCACTTGGGTAGCACTGATGTGTGACTAGGCACCGCTCTTTGCTTGTGAAGTCATAAGTGTTATGGACTTTCACTGCCAACGTGAAATGGACCTGCAGGGTCACACACATAGGATTTAACCTGGAAGAGGAGTTTTGTCCACAAAGTAATGTTTAGATTGATTACTAAAGGAGTTCAGTAGTTCAATTAAACACTCAATCAGTCGATAGCTCAATATCATATGGTTCAAGGTGTTGGACGCATTGATTGGAGTATCGGATTGATTGAAATCGCAATTGACTGATTTTGCCCAACCTGTGCTCCCAACCGATCGGTTCATGTGATGAACCGGTCGGCTGAGGTGCTGAACTGGTCGGCTGGAGTGTCCAGGCCGATCGGCTCATGCCCAGGTTGAAACGACCGGTTCAAGGGTTGAACCGATCGGCTCGACTGGTGCAACCGACCAGTTGGGAAAAGTCATGTCGGCAAGAATTTTCCTTTGGTTTCAAATTGCCCAATTCAATTGGAATAATATTGGTATTCGATACCAATTGGGAAAGAAACAAGGAAAGTCTTTTTGAGCCGGATTAGGACCATGAACCGATCGGTTCAGGGCACCAACCGATCGGTTGGAGTGCCCCAAACGATCGGCTCAGGTCCAACCGATCGGCTCAATGGCCGAACCGATCGGTTCAGTGGTGAACCGATCATTTCAAGTTGTGAACCGGTTGCTTTTTGTGGAAAATTCTCGAACCCTTCTACTCCTGCTTTAGTCCCGCATTGCCCGGGATGGAGAACCCTGTCCCATGACTCTCCTATATATATAGGGGTATTGGGGGCTTCTCAAAGTACAGCTCAGTGCAACCAGTTGCTCTGCAAGTTGTCGTTCTCTCTGGTTTTGGTAACCGTGAGAGAGCCCGAGCAAGTGCTTCCCGCAAAAGGGAGGTGTAGCAAGGGAAGGACAACTGCAGTTGTAACAGGAGGCAGGAGAGCGTGTTGGCGACTAGTACGTCAACAGGAGGGTGCGACTCCTTCCACTTCCTTGTGGGACAAGGAGAGTGGAGTTCCAGGTGGTCAGTGTGGACTACTACAGAGGCGGGAGGACACTGCCGCTTAGGAGGACAACTGTCATCCGACAGTCCGGTTCGAGTAGGAGTTGTCAGTCCCAGTGTGACCAGGAGCTGCACAGACACCGTCGAAGTCCGGAATTGAAGACCGCGCATTGTGCGAGGTATTGTCGCCGAGCAAGCCTCGGGACAAGGTATGATTCCGCAAACCATCCTTTCCTATTATATAGACGTTGACGCGTTTCCTCGGTATGGGTTTGGGGAGAGAAAATTTTTGTTTCCGCTGCCTTCTCTATCTCCCCTAAAACCCAACAGAGTTCCCTTAGGAAAACCTATTTCACCATCATTTGATCTCTGACAATGATGGATCTATGATCAGGGCTCTACATTACACATGATTAGTTAGGTACATTCCGTATTCTTTTAACATCATACATTGTTCTTCAAACAATAACATTAGCATAACAGCTATGAAATGAGAATACTAAATGTAACAAGCCTAACTCTCATCAATCATCATTTCTCAATACATTCATCACAAGTCATCTCTAAAGCATGACCTTGATGGTATTTATGGCTCTCACAGCCCATTTAATTCATAGGTTGCCATTGACAAGGCATAAAGATATTTTACTATTCATAAAGCTAACAACATGCTTTCAATGAATATAGCATCATCATCCATACCTGGATATGATCATCTTCATATCAGAACCTGCAAGGTTAATTCAACTGATAAAAGCAATTCAAATCAAGAATTATACTTTCCACTCTTGCCATAAGAGCTAAGTTCCCTGATTCTCATCAATTAGGGTTTACTATTCACATTACATACCATCACCCTAGAATTAGGGTTTATTATTCACATTATGGTGAATTGAGCTCATAGCATCATCATGTATAAAATAATCATCATTAATGCCCTCAAGTTAGGTTAAGATTCACTAATTATCATAATTAGGGTTCCCATGATCTCACATAGGTGGATCATACCCTAATCATGCACATTCATATATATATATTGAAGGTACATTACTTGGATTTCAACCATAATTGGGATCTTCTCTCTCCTATTACTTCATAGGTGATGATTCAATCACTCTAGATTAGGTTGGGTTAAGTCCTTATTGACTATCATAAGCCAAATCACTACTATCATGTGATTAGGGTTTGATTAGAACAAGGTATTACTCAATTGAACCCTTCAAGGGTATTTTGGTAATTTACCAATGATCGTCATCATGGGTCAATTCATTAGTCATTTAGTCCCTTAATGTCCTAAGTTACCATTAGGGTTTAGATTAGATCAACATTGAACCATTTACACCTTCAAGTGATTAAGTATAAACAACCTTGAAAACCTTCAAACGGTTTCAACCTTCAACCACCAAACGGTCTTGAGACCGTTTGGTATCAAGCGGTCTTGAGACCGTTTGACCTCAAACGGTCTTGAGACCGTTTGGGTGTGTTGACCGTTTGGGGAGAGTTGACTTTAAAACCGTTTGAATCTTATGCGGTTTGAAACCGTTTGATCTTAAACGATCTTGAGATCGATTGGTCCAAACGACCTTGAGATCGTTTGAGCCCAAACGGTCTTGAGACCGTTTGGCCCCAAACGGTCTTGAGACCGTTTGGATCCAAACGGTCTTGAGACCATTTGGTCCAAATGGGCTCAAACCGTTTGGATCTCAAAAGTGGATTAAATGTTATAAACGATTGGGGTTTTCTATGTTGAAGCCTTCAATTGGCCAAGTCCTTGTTAGTCACTTATCAATTGAGACAATTAGGGTTATCCTTAACCAATTGGTCACTCAATTGACCCTCAATTAATATCCAATTAGGGTTGGAGTTGGTTCAATTAAGGTCTATAATCGTTCAACCATCAACACTCAACAATGTGAATCAAATCGAAGTTGATCCCATCAATTGACCTTCAATCGGGCTCAAACTTGGCCCAAACGGTCTTGGGATCATTTGGATAACCTCCAAACGGTCTTGAGACCGTTTTCCCAAGAATTTATCAAAATCTAAGTTGATTTGATAGGGGTTGAACCTTAATTAAGTCACAAATCAGCAATTTGATTATTTCAATAACCCATTGTAGTTGGGCCCTCAATTGATCAAATTACCTTAACCCTAGACCTCCAAACGGTCTTGGGTTGACACCAAACGGTCTTGAGACCGTTTGTATGAGTTCCAAATGGTCTTGAGACCGTTTTCCCATCCATCCTTTGGACTCTAGTGAAAATTTATCAAGGTTTGATCTATTGAGTTAATCATCACATCAATACTTAATTGCAATATGATTTGGTACCTTTGGACCTTCAATTGGTCAAATATACTTGACCCCAGACCTATAAACGGTCTTGGGTGATCCCCAAACGGTCTTGAGACCGTTTGGGCTAATCAACCCAAAATCACTAATTAACTCATTGGAATTTCAGTACTGATTTCAATTAGGGTTTGCCCCATTGATTAGCCTTCAACTCATGACTCGTTTGGAATTAAACCATCAAATTTGGTGAGTCATTAATAAACATCATTATGTACAGTAATTCCAAACGGTCAATGCTTGGTCAACCATCTTAAATGGTCTTGAGACCGTTTTCCCAAAAAGGGCAATTTAAACAGATTGAAAATCAGAACTTAATTCAATTGGATTTGCTAATTGATTTGCTTATATCTCACGATTCCTTTGGAGTTAACCCCTCATAATTTGTGGGTGATCAGCCTACATAATTAGGAACAGGATTCCCATACGTTCGTCACTTGGTCAACTGGACCAAATGGTCTTGAAGACCGTTTGCCTCCATGCGACCCTGAAACCGTTTGCCCACCAAACGGTCGTGCAAACCGCATGGGCAATTGGTTAGGACCGTTTAGTAAAGTGGAAATCCGTAGATAAGCATAGGAATTAATGCCCTTATCTTCTACCTCAAGAACAGTAGCAGTTCTTCACTATTTTGCTTGCAAGGATGCAAGGGAAGATAGGGAAGAAGAAGAACTAGCAACTATATGCATAGAAAAAGATGTATAATCAAAACATAAGGTTTAGAGTTATAAAACCCACCTAAAGGTTGTTCCTTGAGCTCCAAGCTTCCAAGCTTCAGGTCTTTAATGGCGTCTTTGAGCTCCATAGGTCGGCCAAGGTGAATTCTGCAAAGAAAAGTTGGAAAGGAATGGCTAGAAAGATAAAGCTAGGTGAGCTAGCCATGAATTCAACCTTGAAATCGAGTTTCCTCCATGAATTCAAGCAAAAAGGATGATACAAACTTACCTTGAACTCCCTGGTCGTTCTCCTATGCTCCAGAGCTCTGCCTTAGTCGGTTTGAGCAAGGGGGATAAGTGAGGGAATGAAAGAAACGTTCCTTTGCTTGCAAAGGAAGTGATATATATATATATTTTGGGTGAAATTTCTCCATAAAGCTTCTACTTTATCCTATTTCTCATCTAAGTCTTTCCTTTCTTCTTTGTTTGTACCTACCCCTTATTTCTAAGGACAAACTCCTTCTAAGGTCAAGAATTGAAGGCAAAGAGGATCAACCCATCACTAAAGCATACACATAAAAGGGCTATTATACATACACCTTGATTATTCAATCACAAAGGTGTTCTTTATTATATGATTATTCAAATGAAGTGACCTTTTCATCATTTCTCTTCTAAATTATGCCTAGAGTCATAAAATATATTTTAGATGATGTATTTTACAAGTTGCACCCCTCAAATTGGGTAAATTGCACTTTACACCAATTTAGGGTTTTCAAGTACAGGGGTTGCTTCCACAGCTGCACCTTGGTGCTCAAGCTTGGGAAATCCCTCAAACTTCATCAAAAACATCCTCATGATGTCTCAACATCAGAGGAACATCTCAACATGTGAAATTTGCAAGTTAATCCCTTAACTGGGTAATTTGCACATAGATCCCTGTATTACAAAACAATGCTACAACTTTATATATAAAGGAGCAAAATTGAAATATATGTTTCTGAGGAACTTAATTACATGACCAAAGTTAATCACAAGGATTTAATTACATATTTAAGCAAAACACATAGGGTTAGTTCATAACCCAGGTCAGGGATGTTACAAAATCTGTCTCTTTTAACAAAAGTGTATTATTTTGATAAAAAAGGTGTTAATTTGTGGTTAGAAACCCTAATTGATGATAAATGATAGATTTAATATTGAAAATAGGTTAATTCGAGCATTATTAACTTTTTTAATGATAAAGATGGATTTTAACCTGTTTTGAAGATGAATTGCAAGTTTTAGGGTTTCAAACCTAATATGATGGTTAATATGCTTAGAAACCCTAAATAGGAGAAAAAGGAAAGAAAAGCATCTATAATCCAAAATTAGGGTTTCATGTTGCTAAAAGATGACCTTAGGATCTTTTATGAAAGAAAGATGACATAATTTGGGTTTGTAAGTAATTTAATAAAAGTAGGGTTTAAAGTAATAAAAATGAAGTGGAACCCTAATTGTGATCGAAACCCTAAAAAGGACTAATAACCCTAGGAAACAACTAGGATTAATAGATCATGGTGACATGATTAATGATAGAAAATTAGATGCCTATTTCAGGACCGATTTGTGTGTGCTTGTTTGGATTTCTTGGTTGATTGGATTATTCAGTCTCAAATCTGCCTGACAGGTATGTGGTTAATTATGGTTAACCACTTTAGTTTCCCGAAGAGTTTCTCAGATGATTCATCGCATTGAATGCTACTTATCAGTTTGGATTGATTCATGCTTGCAAATCATAAAGTCACTATGATTATCACAATAATATTAGAATTGTGAATTCTCGCACCTACATGCCACCCTGATGGATGATGCCAAAGGTCAAGCCCAGGAGGGAAGGCCAATGGGCACCATGAGTGGTGACCCCAGACACCAAGCTCGGGATTGAGAAGGTGTCCTATGATATTGCATGACTAAAGGGCACCATAAAGGGTGACCCCAGGCACCAAGCTCGGGATTGATAAGGTGGCCTTAAGTCAATGGTAAAAGAGAAACCCTAGAGGGGGTATTCCAGGGTTAGGGCAAAAGTGGTGGAGAATGACACATTGAAAACTTATTTTGACTTGTTAAATTACTTTGATTGTGATAATTAGGATGTTAGCCATATTTGTGAAATTTTGGTTGTCCCCACATACTGACATATTCAATTATGCTGACTGACGTTTTGTTTGTCAGCATTTTAGGTGCAAGATTGAAAAGGACAAGCAGTAAAGTGGCATATCTAGAATTAAATAAGAACTAAGGTACAAAGAAGGATTAGTTAGAATAGACTCCAGATGTGGATAGCAGTAGATATCCAAATTTTGAAAAAGGTATGCAAAGTTTTATTTCATTACATCCTTTCAGTTTAGTTGGTAGAATTTGATAATTGTTATTGATTATTTGTTGAACCTTCGATCCTATTAATTAGGATAATGGATCTGACCTCTTTCTCTCCCTTAATTGGGGGTTACTGGGAGGCGGGGTCGTTACATTTGGTATCAGAGCCTAGGTTCCTCATTAAATAATTAATTTTTTTATTAAATTTTACAAACTTTGTAGAACCCGAGGGAGTTATTAGAGGATTTTCCAAAAGACAGAGGTGTCTAGAAAAGGATCACGTCCGGGGGCTGGCAAGATTTTCCTCCGCACCGCTAGTCAGAATACGAGGACTCTCGGATTAGTGTGACTGCCAGGCTAATGTATCAGAAATTGACTTGAAATAAGATACCTTTAGGATGCTCTCATCTTGTTCATCCCTTCTCAACTCAAATGCTATTAAGGACCTTAAGGATTAGGGTTTCCTTTCTTTTCCTCACCCTCTTGAGGTAAGGGTAAGGTTGATAACGATTAAGGAATCCTTCACCAAATTAACAAAAAGCATGTAAATAAGATGTCATGGACATAAGCTTAATAGTTTACGTGTAAACTAAATAATAGACACATGCTTAGGTCATATGACATGAGTTGTATTTTCCCTCAGGAGAGACCTGAGGCTGGACCTACTTGTCAGGAGGATGAGTAGAGAGAGTTGGTCATGGAGGCAGAGATCTCCATTATAAGTAGAGACCTGACACGTCCTCTATGGATGATGCTAACCCTAACCCTAGGTGGTGGTTAGAAAGAGAGATGGCATGATGAGTTAGATGTCATGGTAGACCTAGTAGGGGGTTTACATGCCTTTGGATGCCCATATGAGCCATGAGAGGTTGGATGACCTAGTACCTTTGGCGACCCAACCCTGGGAAGGGTCGTCCATGTTAGAGTGAAGGATAGCTCCTTCAATGATGAGGTTAGTGAAGAACCTATGGAAACCCCTTGAGCTTATAGGAGCATGGCATAGCATGCACCCAGAGTACGTTACTAGTGTAGGAAGTAGGTCAAAACCCTGGCCAGGAGAGTATGATGGATAGCTTATTAGATAAGCATAAAGAGCTATGGATAATCTTGAGCAAACATAAGTTTGAACATAGGCTTCACCCAGGTAGGGTTAAGCTAGTGAGCTTGATCCACCTTCATGGAGAGAGGACCTTTAGTGATAAGGCTAGTTGTGGAGTAGCTCTAGAGAGAGAGAGAGCAGGACCCAAGCAAGAAGGTTAGAAGCTTAGACTCTGAGATATGAGGAACAATGTGGAGTGGAGGATGATGTGACCTAAGTGGATGGTTGCGGTTGCCTCATGCATGATCCCTGGAGGCTGATGATATCGTGATTACCTTTAGAGGAACCAAACCTTAGAGAGAGGATGAGGCTTCTGGTACCTATGTGCCTATGGTATAGATGTTTACCTTCTGAGATGGGAAAAAGAGTTCCTTAGACCATGGAGAGGCTTAGTAGCAGGTGGTGAGGCCTTGTACCTAGTTGGCTGTCCTTGAGAAGGACTCCACTCTGGAGTGTTTCTTGAGTAGAAGAATGATAAGAAGTGCATGTCATACCTTGTACATGCTTGGTTCGGGGTTAGGAGGTTGAGTAGACAGTTGGACATCAGAAACGTGAACCTAGGGTTCCTAGGCCTAAGAGGGGAAGTGGTGTACCTGATGCTCATGATGAAATTTGAGTTTTTATAGATTCGAGCATGGTACTCCTCATGTTTAGAAGGAAAAGGAAACCCCTTCAGTTTAAGGTGTGTTTGATGAACCCCTTACAGCTAAGTTGGTGACATGGGAAGGTTTGTTCTTGATCCAATGTTGAGGAATGAGAACAAGTATGACCTAGCATCATTTAGTAGGTGGTCTGCTCATGCCTTAGTAGCTTGCTAGGGTTAAGCATGCTCATGTGGATGTAAACCCTAGACCTAAGCACGTTTGTGACCTTTGTTATTAGGGTGTAGTTTCCTCCCATCCTGGGAGAGGGACCCTTTTGTAGGGTGTATACCAGTTTTGTTTGTTTTGAGGTAACCCAAAGAGCTCTCAATAGGATCTTGAAAAGCTAAGTACATAGTAAGAGAATGAACATGTAGACCCATAGATAACCATCTCTAAGTGCATGTGGATGTGTTACCATGGAGGTAACTGGTATGGGGCCTGACAGAGGTAGGCAGGTCACCATGATCTCTATGAAAGGATGAAAGATAGCCCATGAATGCAGAGAGAGAGAGAGAGAGAGAGATGATGAAGGCTTGGGTAAGGTTCTAAGTTGGACATATACTATAATAGAATCCTAAGTCTATCCTAGGGTCAGGTAGGGATAAGACCGATGGAAGTAGGAGTTGCCTAATTCCCTAGTTGCACATAACCATAGGGTCGGGAGGTAACAACTATCATTGTCTGAGGGCCATGGGTTAGGATATTGATCACCTTCATGAACTCATGGGACCCAAAGGGTAGATGAGCAGGACACTCTCTGGATGCATAAGGGAAGAGGGATGTCCCCAAAAGTGTCAGCACCCTATAGACCTAGAGGAGATGACCAAGGATTGTGTGGTGACCCAAGTAGGTTCGAAATCAATTTTCCATGGAAGTGACCTTGATACCAAAATGATTGTGATGTATAGACATAAGTTGCACATTTCAATGTAGATTCGAAGGTGTACTGGCAAGGTGGGATGTACCATCTCTACTCTTGGAATGAGAAGAACTCTGTATTTGGACTACATCCAAATGCTTATTTCCTCTTATTATGGGAGTGAGAGATAGGACAGTACACATGCCATACACCAAGGATAAGGATGATGTGATGGAATGTTTCTATGAGGTATGAGGATAGAGTTGATAACATACCCTTGTGTAGTGAACGGTATGTGGATGGTTTGCAAACACTAAGAGTAATAAGGTAATCATCTTGTGAGGATGTTTTATCATGAACCATTTGGAATTTGTAAGTGGTACAAGGTTGAGTTTGATCACCATGAGGATGAGCTCAGAGTGTTCTCAATGAAGATAATAAGTGGAATACATGGAGGTGTATGTCTTCAAAATTACCTAACATCTAAGGACATGAAGTGGTAATAAATGCCCTGGTTGAGGTGCAGCTGCCTAGTTTAGCTAGAGGCTAGAAGAGGGAGTTGGGTTAGCCCTAAGTTTGAAAGAGAAGACATGTTTGGGCTAACACTCACATGTAACGAGGTCGGTTGAACAAGTTAGTAGTTGTTTGGTTAGCCAACCTAGGTCTTGATGCAATGAAAGGATGGTTGCAGAACCCCAAATACACTTCTTTGGATAGGAAGGTGATAAAACCCTGATGAGAATGGTTTAGGGTTTCTGAGGAATCAATCTTGAGGAATCATGACATACAGGAGATCATGATTTAAGATCACCATATACAGTAGTACTACCAAAATAATAAGTGACAGTAGTACTTTTGATGCCTAAGATGAAAAGTGTACAAAGATGCACGTGGCTCATCGCCATGCATGTCAGGAGGAGAAGGACGAACACCAGTAACCCAGTGTATTGATATAAAGGATAAAAAGTCCCCAAGAGGGAATGGGAGTTCATCACTATGGATGTTGTTGTAAGTCTCCCATGAACCGAGGAAGGTTGAGATGCAATATGGGTTATGATAGATCATCTTACCTAGATGACATGAGAAAGAAAGAGTGTTGTCAAGAGATGGATCCGGCTGAACTACATATGAGAGAGAGATAGTTCAACTACGCCATGATGCGAGCTCAAAAGTTCTTGAGTATAACGTAAAGATTCACTTCCATGCACTAGGAGTAGGCACATGAAGAACTTGGTATTAGTATAGTTTATCACCCCTAACTAATGGTTAGTATAATCCAGACTAGAGGGTCTGATGAGAGCATGTGTGCTCATTCGGGTAATACATAGAGACAGTTCGTGTCCTCTGTAAGATTTGATGATAACCACCATAGCCAGTATCAGGATGTAAAGAAGCTTTGTAAGGGAGGTTGTGTCGGTCACCACCTCATTAAGATGATGTGGTAAAGGGACCTCGCGAAGGTCAGAAAAGGACCACAGTGTGCAGATAAAGTCGCTTTGATCGTACAATGGCTGAAAGAGAGCCCAGAGGTGACATGAGTCATGATCTGATGCAAAGCATACTGACATGCAGTTCACTGTGGGAGAGTATGTGACGTGAAAATCCAACCCCTCTAAGTTATAGCTAAGAGAGCTGAGTCCCCACTGCATGGTTCATTTGAGATGGATTGGTGAAGATGGTTGTAATTAGCCTTACTCCTCAGGATAGCATGATGTATAATGTGTTCCATGAGTCTCATCTAGAGCACTATGTGAGGTACCCAAGCCATGTGTTGAGCCCTGAACCTATTCAACTTTTGAGAGGCTGAAAAGTGTTGAGTCACCTATGAGGGTACGATATACCAAGATAAGAAAGAACTCAGATGAAAGAATACAAAATGATGAAGGTTCTTGGGAAGCACCATGGAAAGGGTGAGGCCACATGGGAGGCATGATGGACATAAGGAAAGGCTTATCCTATTTGTTTGTTTGCTTGATGGAATTTTGAGGGCAAAATTCCTATAAGAGGGGAAGGATGTTACAACCCCAATTTTTGGGTTCTTTTGGTGAGAAATGTAATTTCTCATTTTAAAGATATTGGAACAAATAATGATATAATTTTTTTTTGAATAAATGAGTTTTGTTTACAATAGCCTTGTTGGTTGTTTTGTGGGCTTTATTGGTTATTGGGCCCAATAACAAGGAAATTCAATTAGTAAATGAATAATTGAGACTTTGAGAAAAGAAAGATGTAGAAACCTCTATAACGCAAAAAAATATAATCCAAAGTTGGATTTCGTGCCTCTTGGGTTCCTTGGGTCCCAAGGAGTCCAAAGTTGCAAATATAATGCAACAGGAAAAGAAAAGACCAATTAAATATTTCTTTAATAAGAAAGAAATTGAAAACAATGATAAAATGTGGAAAATAAGTGGAAAGAGGTATAATTGAGTTATCCTTGGTGGATTTTCATATCCTTAAGGTTCCTAATGTTAAAAATAATTCTAATAAGGAAAATAAAAGAGAGAGAAAAAGAAATCCTTGAAAAGAGATATTTTAAGAGCGTTGTTGGAGATTATATCTCTTGCTGGGACATGGGTCTCACCCTTGTGGTTTGCCACATCTTTTTAGGCAATAGGAAGTGACGAAAACAAACATGTTGCAGTAAAGAGGAGATATAGTAATGAATCTTTGAGAAAGTAGATTAGATGTCTAGTGTGTCCTAGAGTCATCCATGTACTCTCATGTCCGGGTGAGAAAAATTTGTATATGGTGTTTCAAACAAATCACACTTTTGTTAACATATTAATGCTTATTTGTGTGGCATATACAAATTTTGTTCTCCTGTGTATATATGTTGTGGCTAAGATGATAGAATAATTTGTATCAAATTCTTGGCATAGAATGGATATAAGAAAGATGTTGGGTTCTTATGCAAATGTTTCTAAGCGGGTGTTGATATTGAAATCAGTTTAATTTGTCCATATTTTTGGGTATGTGATTAATTAGTGATCGGTTGTGTTTTATATTTTGAATAATCTTGTTTAGTGTAATGGGTTCTCACATTGAGGACATGTGGGAATTTGACTACGTTGACTTCAAAATTTCGGTCTTTAAGTGCAATTGGGTTGATAACACTAAAGGAGTTGTAATAGATGAATCAAACTTCAAGACATTTTGGAACTTCTAGAAAATATTGTCCCCACATACAAAATTTCAAAATTCAAAGAAATGTCTTTGCAGAGGCAAGAGCAACAAAATGGGCAGCCAAGCCTTTTTAAATGGAGAATCCCAATGATCTAAAGACAAAATCTGAAGATGAAGAATACGACATCATCACATTCCTAATAATGATGTGTTGGATACAACATAAGAGGGAAACATAATCATCAGCTAAAAACCCAAATATATCAAATGCAAATGGAGCGAAATGATGATTGTTAGTTTCACATGCAACACCATGTGTTATGACCCACGTTGAGGTTAGCCAATAAATACCTCAATTAACATGAAACACCTTGATTAGTGTTGATCATATTATTAAATAGCATGGTTGATTAAGATAAGCTAAGTCATGAATCAATAGTTGAGATTTACTCATATGAGGTAATTAATGATGATATCAATGTTGATTATAAAGTTCATTAAGTTGAATCAAGTAAGCACAGATGCAATTTGAGCTTTGATCCAGTGAAACAGTGTAATCAGTATGATTTCATGCCTTGAGTAGGTAGAGGAGTTCGTTCTTGAAATGGTGCAAAAGAAATCATCTAAATCGGACCCCCGAGGCCATAGTTATGGCATTTTTGCGAATATTGGACTTGAGATGCAATTTCTCCAATTTTGTTTTTCACTCCTTTAAGAGGGTCGGCTACCCCTCTTTTCCTTTACTTCTATCCCGATAAAACAGGATTTCGTCTTCGTCAGGTTGAGCGGCGCCTAACGCCCGATCATCCGCGGCAAGGGGGGGATCTATGGGGCGATTTTGAGCGCCCATGGCATCGCGTAGCTGCGCCTACCTCCGCCCACTCCTCTCCTTCTCTTCTTCCTTGTCCTCCATGCCCTAGAGGTGCCCTTTAGCCACCGATCTGTTGGGCGACGCCCCAGCAAGAAGCTGCTACACGGCAGTCGTAGCAACGAATTAGGGTGATTCAACCGGCGGTCTACCTCCCCTCTTCCTCTTCTTCTTCTATTTTCTCCACTCCACCCGCCTAGCCTAGCAGGCTGCCCTGCGGCTTTGGCTGACGGCCAAGCTGCAGCAGCTACTGCTTCGTATGGCCAGGGAGATCACTGGGTGCACCCAGTTGTGTGGGAGGGAGCAGCTTGGAGTTTCCGTGGAGTTTAGGTCATGAATCCATAGCCCTAGCTACAATTTGGCTACCGAAGAAGTTCTCCGCCGATCTGCTGTAAACGTAAAGCAACTGGGTGTGAACAGGACTTTTACAAGGTTGAAGACAACCTAGAAATCAGCCGGAAACCGGCCCTGGGCATATCTCCAGACGACCAAATCGCTGTGAGTAGGGTTTCATTCATTTATCATTAATAAACTCAGGCGTTTGAATATTTTCTGTTTTGTGTGCGAAATCGCTGTGAGTAGGGTTTCATTCATTTATCATTAATAAACTCAGGCCTTTGAATATTTTCTATTTTGTGTGCAAATTACGCTGATAACAGGCGTTACCAGGCGTCGGGCAGCGTTTGGCATCGCCCGACTTTTTATTTCATAAGCTGCTTCTAGACGCTGTCATATGATTGAATTTAGCATTTGAACAGTATGGATTGAATCAGTAGATTTATATGGTTCATTGGAACCTAAATTGCTCATTTGAATGTTGAAATTAGAAATTCATGTCTGAAAATGGTATGGTTTGGGTATGAACCCAGACAATGAGGATTTCTGATAAATTATCAGATGTACGATTTCAAAGTTGATATGAATAAATAAAAATATGCAAGAAAACCCTAATTGCATATATTTTTTGACGTTAATATGTGTAAATTGATATTTACATGAAATGGCACATTTCTCTGAAATATTACCAGAAATTCTCAAGTATTGTTATTAAATTGTGTTGTGATAGGTAATTAACTCTTAATCGAGTTAAGTGATGCACAAACCAGGATTAGGGTTAATGTGCACATTTTTCGAGAATTTTAGAGAATTGACAAATGTTGAGTATGATTATCATATGTGAAGTAAATTTCTTTAATTTGTGCAATAAGATGTTCAATTGCGTAAATTCGCTATGTATGTGCCAAATTGAAATAAGTTGGGTTATTTATGCATTTCTAATTTGTCTGAATGCATGGTATGAGAATTTCTCAGAAATTACAATGATTTGAAATATATTGCTCTGTCAGTTTAGAATGACAGTGTATTGTGATTTGATCTGAAATCAGTAAATGTGGTATCATGTAGAAAACAGAGATTTGGAACAAGAACCTGAGTTATGTAATTCATATTAAAGTCTTTTTATAATATTAAAATAATAGACTTAGGTGCCCCAACACCGTAGAACCCCATTGCGCGGTCTGTACCTTTGGGGTAAAACGGTCAGCCCTGGGGATACACCCATGCATCAGAGACTTAGAGACCCTCCGACTGTGCACTACAGGTTGCGGGAGGAGTCCAGAGCACTCAGAGTTAGTGCAGTGAGGCCTTGTGAGCCTGAGAGTCCTGTGCAGACCAGGACGAGAAGTCAGACTTAGCATTTCCCGGGTGTGTCGCTAAGTCTTGTATGGTGGGATCGTAGTTCGCTACAGATCTTCATATGCAGAGTGCGCTGCATATGTTTGGGGCATAACTAAAATGTAATCGTATAGGATCACAGTAAATTTAATATGTTAAGAGTTTAGAACTTCTGTGTTAATTCTCAATAACTGTTTTATTGATTCAAGATATGTAGTTTTTGATATTTTATGCTTTACAGTTATGCGATATTTGTTGTTGTATAGAAATGTGATTATTATTTGTAAAATCTGCTATGTCATTAGAACTGCCATGTATAGTATTGCACTTATGCCTTATTTCAATTATATATATCTGATGAGTTGTTTAGTGATAGCTAAATGAAAAACTATTCACTGAGCGTGTAGGCTCACTCCTCTACTCAAACATTTTCAGGTCAGCGACAGTTCCAGGAATCTGAAGAATCTTACCACCCTAGTCAGTAGAAGGTATATGTAGTTAGTTAGATAGTGGTCTCTTAGTCCTTTCCCCTCGGTCCTTGGGACATGGTGTGGAGAGAGAGTGTGTTTAATATATAAATCAGTTTTGTAATTAACTGTCAACTTTATATTCCGCATGTAAATGTAATATGATGATTACTCTGTTTATGTTTCTAGCAAGTAAAATTTGAAATGCCTCCGCAAGTTGTGTAAGTTTCAGTATTTAAGTAATTTGTAAGATTTTCCTGTTGGTATGTTTAATGTGACTAAGAAAAGAAAATATTAAGTGTGGTTTTTGTGAGACGTGTTAATCCTTCTTACGCCCTAATCTCATGATTAGTGGGTAATGTGAGATCGGGGTGTAACAGTTTTGGTATCAGAGCATAGGTTGAGTACATGGTTACTCTAAGTCAAGGTCAGGGGACGACAAGAGACCAATAGGATTAGGACTTAGGTGTCTTCCTTCTAACTGTAATTTTCTAACAGGAAGTGTACTGTTATAATATTGTAGATGGCAGGAAGAGGATGTGGTCACGATAACCAAGTAAAGAGTTTAGGTTGAGTCGTTAAGAATCATTAGGATCAAAAGATAAAGTTATAAGTGAGGCAAATAGTAAGTGATGTGTTTTTAGCTCTGGGAGGTCTGAGTGTTTAGATACCCTGGCCAGGTGTCTGAGTACTTAGATTGACCAGTATCAAGCTACTCTGTCTATTCTTCTCTGGATGCCCTGGCCAGGTATGCCGAGGAAGGATAGGCTAGAGAGAAACCCTAGAAATCTTAGGGTTAAGAAACTGGAAATTAATGCAGGAGTATGAGATTAAGCATACGATGTGATACAACTCTTGCTTTATATTGCTTATTTGATTGGAAATCACTAGAAATGCCCTTATATGTATGAATTAAATTTTCAGTTTGTAGAATTAATATGATTCTTTTATATGGTTGTGTCATGAAGTGATTTATTTATTGTTTTTTAATTCTTTGTATTAAGTAGACCAGAAGTTATGTTTAAATGAGTTTGCCCTAAGTGGATATTCTTTCCACATGTTTGAGATAATAGGAGTTGGTTAATCCTGAGTAGCTCTTGGCTTCAGGACTACAGGTTCGGCCTGGTCCGGCTGGCAGGATGCGTTACTGGGATCTAACGACTCTTATTAAAAATATAATAAAAGTAGATTCTGGATAATTTAGACCCGAATCATGGTGAAAAATGTATATACACTAAGATGTTGAGATATAAGAGAAAGATTAGAACAACTAAGAATTAGTTGGAACTGATATCGGAGACCCAACATTGGGGCCTCATATGAGCAATCCTTAATTAGAAATAAAGGAACACAATATAAGGTTCAGACTAAATTTAATGATTAGTGTTATATGATCTCTAAATATGAGAATATGGAAAAGATATGAGAAACGTATGTAAGGACTAAGATAGTAAGAATCAACTTTGGAATGGATCATGTAATAGAGTAAATATACGTTTATGCATTTCAAAGCAAAAGGGAAAATAGAATAAAGGAGTTAAGTATACAATAAGTACATAAAAATAAAGAGCCTTATGTAAATCATAAGACCAGGATAAGAAATTTAGTTGAATCAAGAGAAATGTTAGAAATGATGACCTTGATTAAGAAATGAGGATTACATGACATAATTGAGAGTATGGAATGTATATCTTTGTTATAAAGTTTAATACATTCATACATACTACCTTTGGATTCTAAGTCCCTATGGACTAACAAACTAGTTCCAAAAATAAAGAATAAATGCGTAATTTTGAGAATGAATGCATAATATATGATACATAGCTACCATGGTAGAGACGTCTAAGTGAATGAAACAATGACACACAATATGATGATGAAACCCTAGCAGGGTAAATTGAGAATGTAACTTATCTGGACGTTCAAGTAAGAGGAAGGAAATTCCAGTGATAAGATAAGGAAGACTTGAGTAAAACTTATGAGATCTAAAGTTTGATTTCAAACTAAGGAAGCAAAGTCACATCATAATAATGCTATGTTACTGATAAGGACCAAACCCTAGAATGTTTAGAGTTGAAGTAGTTCAAGGGATGTCGCTAGTGATTTGACCTTGAATACTAGCATCTCTATAAAACAAAATCATGAGATTTGCACTATGAAAAGTAAACTAGTATTGATAGTAATCCAGGGTTTAAAGGTAGTTAATCTGAAAGGTAGATAAACAATATGAAAATGATTCAGAGAAAAGAGTAAGATACAAATTTGAAATGTAACAAATGTGTTTGAAACAAAAGGAGAAATACAATATAAGTGAAGTGCGGTATGAAATAAATTCTTACAGTAATAATAAGAATGAGGAATAATCTATTCTTACCTTGTGTGTTTCAATTTTTGGGATGTTTATTCTATATGATCAAAATGAGAAGGATAAGTAACAAGAAGTAAGTAGCATAGAATGAGGAGAATTACTCGTCACATGATCTGGAATTAGTTGTTGTAGTTCATGCTCATACGACATGATGTTACTATCTTTATGGTGAGGTGTGCCAGGTGTTTATAGATCATAAGAGCTTGAAATATATATTTACCCAGAAGGATCTGAATCTTAGACAGCGGAGATGATTAGAATTGATTAAGGATTATGATATAATGATAGATTATCATCCTGGAAAAGTGAATGTGGTAGCAGATGCCCTCAGCAGGAAGTCAAGTTCAACAACTGATGCATTCTCTATGGCATGTTTCAAGAGAGACCTGCTAGTAGAAATGCGGAAGTTGAACATAGACTTTGGGGTGACAGAACAGAGTGGTTTGATTGCACAGATGCAAGTCAAGCCTACTTTTTATGATCAAATTAAAGAACTTCAGCAGAATGATAGTGAGTTACAGCAGATCATGCAGGATATGACAACGGGAAAAAGACCGGGGTTCAGGTTTTCCGATGACGGATTGCTATATCTGCATGACAGGTTGTGTGTACCTAGAGATGGTGATTTGAAAGAATATATTCTTGAGGAGGCACATGCATCGATGTATGCTATACATCCAGGTAACACTAAAATGTACAGGAATCTCAAGGAATTGTACTGGTGGTCAGGTATGAAAAAGGATGTAGCTGAATATGTGGCTAGATGTAGTGTGTGTCAGCAAGTTAAGGCTGAACATCAAAAACTTGCAGGTACTTTGCAATCTCTTCCTATACCAGAATGGAAATGGGAACATATCACAATGAATTTTGTGATAGGGTTACCCAGGACACCTAGAGGTTGTGACTCGATATGGGTGATTGTGGATAGATTGACTAAATCTGCTCACTTTCTTACTGTTAAGTCAACCTTTGATGTCTCGAAATTTGCTAAGATATTCGTGGATGAGATAGTCAGGTTGCACGATATCCTGAGTTCACATCCAAGTTTTGTAATCAGTTGCATTGTGCTTGGGGCACAAAATTAAGATTCAGTACAACTTTTCACCCGTAAACGGATGGTCAGTCCGAGAGGACCATTCAGACTCTTGAGGACATGTTGAGAGTAGTTGAAAGCTGCTCAGGATAAATAGAAGAGTTACGCTGAGAAGAAGCGTTGATCTCTTGAGTTTTAGGTTGGTGATGAAGTGTATTTGAAGGTTTCACCATGGAAAGGAGTGTTGAGGTTTGGCAAAAGAGGCAAAATGATTCCTAGGTTTATGGGCCCGTATCCTATCATTGAGAGGATTGGACCTGTAGCCTATAAGTTGGATTTGCCATCTGAGTTGGCTAATCTATATGATGTATTTGATGTATCGATGTTAAAGAAGTGTTACCCTGGTCCAGAGGAGATAGTGGGCCCCGAACTCGTACAACGCAGACCTAATATGTCCTATGTCGAGGGACCAATACAAATAGTTGATCGGAGAAATCAAGGAGCTCAAGAATTGAGATACCGTTAGTGAAGGTTTTGTGGAGAAACCACAACCTAGAGGAAGTCATGTGAGAGTTTTGGGTCAGATATGCGAAACAAGTTTCCTTTTCTCTTTTAGGAATTTCGGGACGAAATTCTTATAAGGGAGGGAGATTGTTATGACCCACATTGAGGTTATCCAGTAAATACCTCAATTAACATGAAACACCTTGATTAGTGTTGAGCATATTATTAAATAGCATGGTTGATTAAGATAAGCTAAGTCATGAATCAATAGTTGATATTTACTCATATGAGGTAATTAATGATGATATCAATGTTGATTATAAAGTTCATTAAGTTGAATCAAGTAAGCACAGATGCAATTTGAGCTTTGATCCAGTGAAACAGTGTAATCAGTATGATTTCATGCCTTGAGTAGGTAGAGGAGTTCGTGCTTGAAATGGTGCAAAAGAAATCATCTAAATCGGACCCCCGAGGCCATAGTTATGGCATTTTTGAGAATATTGGAATTGAGATGCAATTTCTCCAATTTTGTTTTTCACTCCTTTAAGAGGGTCGGCTACCCCTCTTTTCCTTTACTTCTATCCCGATAAAACATGATTTCGTCTTCGTCAGGTTGAGCGGCGCCTAACGCCCGATCATCCGCGACAAGGGGGGCGGGAATCTATGGGGCGATTTTGAGCGCCCATGGCATCGCGTAGCTGCGCCTACCTCCGCCCACTCCTCTCCTTCTCTTCTTCCTCATCCTCCATGCCCTAGAGGTGCCCTTTAGCCACCGATCTCCTGGGCGGCGCCCCAGCAAGAAGCTGCTACACGGCAGCTGTAGCAACGAATTAGGGCGATTCAACCGGCGGTCTACCTCCCCTCTTCCTCTTCTTCTTCTATTTTCTCCACTCCACCCACCTAGCCTAGCAGGCTGCCCTGCGGCTTTGGCTGACAGCCAAGATGCAGCAGCTACTGCTGCGTATGGCCAGGGAGATCACTGGGTGCGCCCAGTTGTGTGGGAGGGAGCTGCTTGGAGTTGCCATGGAGTTTAGGTCATGAATCCATAGCCCTAGCTACAATTTGGCTACCGAAGAAGTTCTCCGCCGATCTGATGTAAACGTAAAGCAACTCGGCGTGAACAAGACTTTTACAAGGTTGAAGACAACCTAGAAATCAGCCGGAAACCGGCCCTGGGCATATCTCCAGACGACCAAATCGCTGTGAGTAGGGTTTCATTCATTTATCATTAATAAACTCAGGCCTTTGAATATTTTCTGTTTTGTGCGCGAATTACGCTGATAACAGGCGTTATCAGGCGTCGGGCAGCGTTTGGCATCGCCCGACTTTTTATTTCATAAACTGCTTCTAGACGCTGTTATATGATTGAATTTAGCATTTGAACAATATGGATTGAATCAATAGATTTATATGGTTCATTGGAACCTAAATTGCTCATTTGAATGTTGAAATTAGAAATTCATGTCTGAAAATGGTATGGTTTGGGTATGAACCCAGACAATGAGGATTTCTGATAAATTATCAGATGTACGATTTCAAAGTTGATGTGAATAAATAAAAATATGCAAGAAAACCCTAATTGCATATATTTTTTGACGTTAATATGTGTAAATTGATATTTACATGAAATGGCACATTTCTCTGAAATATTACCAGAAATTCTCAAGTATTGTTATTAAATTGTGTTGTGATAGGTAATTAACTCTTAATTTAGTTAAGTGATGCACAAACCAGGATTAGGGTTAATGTGCACATTTTTCGAGAATTTTAGAGAATTGACAAATGTTGAGTATGATTATCATATGTGAAGTAAATTTCTTTAATTTGTGTAATAAGATGTTCAATAGCATAAATTCGCTATGTATGTGCCAAATTGAAATAAGTTGGGTTATTTATGCATTTCTAATTTGTCTGAATGCATGGTATGAGAATTTCTCAGAAATTACAATGATTTGAAATATATTGCTCTGTCAGTTTAGAATGACAGTGTATTATGATTTGATCTGAAATCAATAAATGTGGTATCATGTAGAAAACAGAGATTTGGAACAAGAACATGAGTTATGTAATTCATATTAAAGTCTTTTTATAATATTAAAATAATAGACTTAGGTGCCCCAACACCGTAGAACCCCATTGCGCGGTCTTCACCTTTGGGGTAAAACGGTCAGCCCTGGGGATACACCCAGGCATCAGAGACTCGTGTCCAACAAATACCGAATGTCTTGGTGACACAAAGTCTGAGAGGTAGGATCCCGGTCAGCCCTGGGGATACGCCCAGGCATCGGAGATCCGAGAGAATGTCCCGGTCAGCCCTGGGGATACGCCCAGGCATCGGAGACTTAGAGACCCTCCGACTGTGCACTACAGGTTGCGGGAGGAGTCCAAAGCACTCAGAGTTAGTGCAGTGAGGCCTTGTGAGCTTGAGAGTCCTGTGCAGACCAGGATGAGAAGTCAGACTTAGCATTTCCCGGGTGTGTCGCTAAGTCTTGTACGGTGGGATCGTAGTTCGCTACAGATCTTCATATGCAGAGTGCGCTGCATATGTTTGGGGCATAACTAAAATGTAATCGTATAGGATCACAGTAAATTTAATATGTTAAGAGTTTAGAACTTCTGTGTTAATTCTCAATAACTGTTTTATTGATTCAAGATATGCAGTTTCTGATATTTTATGCTTTACAGTTATGCGATATTTGTTGTTGTATAGAAATGTGATTATTATTTGTAAAATCTGCTATGTCATTAGAACTGCCATGTATAGTATTGCACTTATGCCTTATTTCAATTATATATATCTGACGAGTTGTTTAGTGATATCTAAATGAAAAACTATTCACTGAGCGAGCAGGCTCACTCCTCTACTCAAACATTTTCAGGTCAGCGACAGTTCCAGGAATCTGAAGAATCTTACCACCCTAGTCAGTAGAAGGTATATGTAGTTAGTTAGATAGTGGTCTCTTAGTCCTTTCCCCTCGGTCCTTGGGACATGGTGTGGAGAGAGAGTGTGTTTAATATATAAATCAGTTTTGTAATTAACTGTCAACTTTATATTCCGCATGTAAATGTAATATGACGATTACTCTGTTTATGTTTCTAGCAAGTAAAATTTGAAATGCCTCCGCAAGTTGTGTAAGTTTCGGTATTTAAGTAATTTGTAAGATTTTCCTGTTGGTATGTTTAATGTGACTAAGAAAAGAAAATATTAAGTGTGGTTTTTGTGAGACGTGTTAATCCTTCTTACGCCCTAATCTCATGATTAGTGGGTAATGTGAGATCGGGGTGTAACACCATGCTTGCATACTTTTTGTATAGCAGCGTCACAAGGTACATGTCCTGTTTTGAAGTGGTTAAAACTACCGATCATTGGAGATACCCCAGTAAGATCAACACAAGTGTGATTTCCTTCAGACCAATCATATAACAAGATCTCAGCAAGCCTCTAGGTGTGTAAGCCATCACGACATGTCCCAAGAAAGGCGAATGAAGCTTCTTTCAAGGATTTTATACCAACACGATATATAATGTCAAAAAGAGCATCTTGAACAACATCATGGAGGAACTTGAATCTCGGGCAGATACAATAGTGTACAACATGATCACCAAAGGAATCAAGCTCTACAGAATGACAAAGGGGGAAAACCTCTCATGCTTCTAAAATTTCTTATCTCTTTGTTTGGATATATCTCTACATCTACTCATAGCTTGATCTATCTTGTGTATCTTTTGGTATCTCTTGCTATGATCTAGATCCTACTAGTAGTTCTAACTTGTGATAACATCTACTGATAGTTCATATACATGTAGTTCTAGCCTTGTTTATAATTGGTATCTTTGCTCATCTAGTCGTATTTCACTATATGCTATGATTGTATCTTGTCTCATACATGCTCAAGCTTGTTCCTTGAATTGCATATCTACTATATTGAGTTGCTTGCATAACATTGTGATGCAGGATACATAGATCCACGTTATATGTAGAAATTGGAGTATTTTTTTTATTTCTTGCAACTTTTGCTCCAGTTTCAGTTTTTGGTGTAAGACTAGTGTTTTTTATGCAGAAACGGCCTTCTGAGAAAGGCTCATCGCTTTGCCATGAGCCCTGATACTTTTTGGGCAAATTCTCTCATCTTGAGGGTCAAAATTGTGATTTATTATTTTTCTACAGCACTTTATCTTGAATTTTGGGTTGTTCAAGTGCATGCTTTAACTTGCTTTTCTTTCTATGCTTGGATAAGCCTCTATCTGTGCTCTTCTACTCTCCCTATATAACTTTTTGTTATCTCCTTTTCTTTAACAAGTGGTGTTTCTTATTTCTTCATACCCCCACTTTTTGAAATGACAAAGTGGGAGAAATGTATGTCTTCTTTTAACAAAACAGGGAGAAGGCATGTCTTACATGAGGAAGAAAAGTATGTTCATGTAAAGGGAGAAGGTAAAGGGGATAAGACATATATGTGTATAATGTATATGAGTAGAAGACATAGTTTCTATAAATGTTATGAAAGCTAACCATGCAGTAGAAATAACATCAATTGAGGGGGAGTATGAGAACTCCATGCGCATCAATTGAGGGGGAGCATATGAGCTCAATCCTATTGAAACCCCTAGGTTTCTCTGAAGGTATGATTTTACTTAAAAGCTTTCAATACATTTATGGAATGGTTTGTCATCTTCAAAAAGGGGGAGAATGTTGACTCAAGGTTAATTAGGTCAATGTTGACTCACGTCCAAATTGACTAAACCCATGTTTTGATGATGACTAACCATTCCACATATTTGTGTCTAATGTCTCTACTTGAGTGATTTTAGATTAGGTATAGACACACTCCAAATTTCCTAACTTGTGCATATCAAATTGGAGAAAAGACAAGTCAAAGTCAATACAAGTGCACGTTTTTGTAATATGATGTAAATCCATTAGAATCATGTTGTAAATCACTTGTAATGATTGTATGACTTGTAATTAAGCTTAAAAAAAACCAGGAGCACTTAGATTGAATATTTAAGCACTCAAAAGCCATTTACTAAAATTCACATCAGGTTGTTCATCGGTCGAGTTGCAAACTCGACTGATCCTGATTGGAACTTGAAAATGACTTTTGATCGGCCGAGTTTATACTTCATAGAACTCGACCGATGGAGTACCTGACCAATTCAATTTTCATTGGTCGGTCGAGTTTACCCAGGACAAACTCGACCGATGGTCTAAATATCATCTTTGTCTTTTACTCTATCGGTCGTGTTACCTTTATAGAAACTCGACCGATTGTATTGTACGGAAATGTGCAGAAAAGTGTTTCTAGCCGTTATGGAGTTGCAACAAGTGAAAATATATTCGTTGCAAGCCACAAAATGGCTATCTTTTCTTATTAAGTGTTCCCAAAGGCTAAGAGGCATCCCCATCTATAAATAGGACCCCTTGGGCTTCATTCCAAGGTTGAGCATTCAATGCAAAACTCAATGTGAGGTTCCTATTCCATAGTTGAGTGCTTCCTACAGCCTCTTCTATCTCTCTAAGCTTAATCACTTGCTACATTTGTTATAGTGAGTAGGAAATATATAAGAGAGCTAGTCCTACATGTATATCTTGTGAGGCTCTCACTTCCACCACCTCCCTATCTCTCATTTCAACCATGAAGATGAAGGTTCTCTCTCTTGGCTAAGGGAGGTGAAGAAGAATAAGGGAAGGTGTCCCTTGGTAAAGATCAAGGTTGAAGACTTGGAGAAAGAGTGGGTAAGACCTTGGTGAAGCAATAAGACTCCTTGCTCAAGTGGGTAAGTCCTTGGTGGAAGTTTCTCTGAGTGAAGGTGAAGTCAAAGGCGGAAAATCCAAGAAGAGTGGGTAAGACCTTGGTGAATCAAGAAGACTCCTTGCTCAAGTGGGTAAGCCCTTGGTGGAAGTTTCTCTAAGTGAAGGTGAAGTCAAAGGAGGAAGATCCAAGAAGAGTGGGTAAGTTCTTAGTAAGGTTGAAGACTCTTTGTATTGGATAGGTAAGTCCTTCGGTGGTCATGTATTGTATCTCTTATAATAAATATAATGAAGGTGTAAGGTTAAGAAATCCTAGAGGTTGACCTATCTAGGTAGTGGACTGACTCACTTCTAGTTTGAAGTGTGGAACCACTCTAAATAGCTTGTCAATTGGTGTATGTTCAAATCTCTCTCCCTTGCTATGCATGTTTTAGTTACACACAAATTTCCTATTTAACAACCTTATCTTGTGATATATCTTAAAGGTCTAATGAATTTTGTTTAAGTGCATTCAGCTCTATTCACCCCCCTCTGGAGCATCTAATCACCCGTCTAGGATCCAACAGTATATTATTAATAGTTTAAGGCCATGGACACTTGGAAAGATACTAGAACTTCAAATTTTTCTTTATTTTTATCTTAAAGTTTCGTATACGTATCCCCAATCACCCAAATGAGCCATTTTCTCTCCACCACTTCCCTCCTTATAAAAACCCCGTTCTCCCTCTGTGCTGCTTCGAATTTCCTTTCCAAGGAATAAGAAAGAGGGGATCTTCTTGGAAAAAGAATCTAGGGTTGCAATTGACTTCCTTTTAGGGTTTAAAAAGCTTCCTTCTAGTGATCTTGACCTAAAAGAGTAAGAATCATGTTCTTTCCTCCATTTATTTCTTTGTTATCCTTCCTCCTACCTTTATCCAGGTTAGAACCTTGATGGTCCATGGTATAAATTGCTCTAAATATCTAAAACCCTACCTTTCTTGCTCCTTATGCTTAGGGTTTGCTCATTTGATGAAGAAAGGTGCTAGATGGACGACTTCACGTCTTATGCTTGGATTTTCTACCCTATCTGCTCATGTTTTCTTATTTTTAGGAGTTTATCTTCTAATTAGAGGAAATTTTTATAACTTGCTCCACGTTTATTTCTTACCATAAGCTTGCTAGCTCATGTTCTTGCTTGAAAATGATGATCCATGAACTAAAAAGCTATGGTTGACTTGGATTTTGATTTTTATAATGTTCCATGTTCTGATTTCAGTTCTAGATGAACATGTGATCATGTGTACTTTATTCCTAAGGTATAATATGACTTGGATCAGGTTGGTTTGACAACCAATGGTGCTAAGAACCTATCAACCAGTGGTCAATTTTAGGGTTTTAAGCTGATTTCTTCTATAAACCCATGACCCAATGGTGGTACCATTGCAACAACCCTATGGTGTTGTCTTCATGACAACTGATGGTGGTGAACAAGGGTGTCAACTGATGTTCACCCCTTAGGTTATTTTGTGTCCTAATTATAAACTTAATGATCAACAACTAAGTGCCCTAATGATGCTATCAATCAATGGTGACATTAGCTTGATATCCGATGGTGATTAATGAATATATTGTTGATCTAACAACCTATGGTGACTTAATAGTCACTAGTGACGGTGGATGAGGTCTCCAAAACCTATGATGAGTTAATCATGTAGTTGTAGCATCAATTAAGCCTTAAACCAATGGTGTCTTGGGTCATTTGATGCAATGTTCGGACCTATACTCCAATCGATGGTTTTAATATTTGAACTTGACCTAATGGTTAAGATCTAATGTTTCTTCATCCAATAAATTGGAATGATTCTTAAATGTAATATATTGGTACTAATAAAGTTATTTATATGGTTTCCTTTATATTATCAATTTAAGGAGCTTACTTGTAAATAGTGGATGGCTTGTTTTAAATGAACAGTCAATTGTGGGTTTTACCGTACTCTCAACAGAACCCTTATTGTTGTTAATCAAAGGATGTCTAGGGTTAAATGGTGACTTTTATAGATCACAACTCAATAACATTGTAGATGATTTATTCAAGGAGTTTACTTATGTAAACGACCAATGGCTTTACCTTATCAACATTTCATGGTTAGAAGTTGATTCCTCAATATTCCCATAGTTTTGGGTGAAGCGTGTAATGTAATGTTATGATGTTGAAGATGAGAATTTGATGGTTCAATGCCTTAAACTTGTAGTCTTACCCTTTCCCTCATAGTATTATGATCTATAATCACCATAACGAATTAATGGGTAGCCCTAATGAGGTATAGCTTGTTATACCTAGCTTTAATATAACTAAATTATGGTAATTGGGTATGAATAGTCCTTGAATGACTAAAACAATCATGGAGTACTCTGTTACTATTGTTGAATTCATAGTATGCTATAACATGATGGTTACACCTTGATTTATGTGTGGGTTCATACTTGAGAATAGTATGGAATGTGACGGTGATGCTTCACCTTATGCATCCTTGACCCAATGGGGATGTCGTGAGTTAGGGTTTGGGTATGAGTGATGATTAGTAACATTAATATATCTTATGAACCTAACTCTAATGAAAATAGATAAAGATGAGTATTCATGTTTAACCTTCTTATATGATGGCATGATGGTGAAATAACCTCCTTAATATGATCATAACCTCAATGTGTTAATTGGTGGTTATCATATCCACATGGTTGATACTTTCTTATGCTAAATATGTGAATTATGAATATGATGAGGGTTAATCATATCTAGATTCCTTGCATGTTGATGTAATAAAGGAATGTTAATGTTAATATAACCCTGCTATGATTGTTTGTGAATATCTCCTAGCTCATTAATGCAATATTGTGCTGATCTGGTGTATTATATGTAAGTGATGTTGTTGAGCCTAGTAATAAGGCATGCAAAGATAATGATGATCTTGCAGGGAATAGTATGATGGTCTTAATGACCTTTGGGCATGGTTGAGCCCTGAATGAGGTGCAATCCTCTTGTGTTGATAAGGGTTGATACCCTGTGATATTGTGAAAAGGATTTATATCTTGTGATAGTATGATGACTAGTGTGGTTTCATGAATGGCAAGTGAATAGTACCATGTGACGATGAGATGAGAAATTATGATCCACACATTTTGTATTTTTTAAAAGTTGTGATATTTATATGCTTTCTAGAAGTGAATTAGGGTTTGTATGTCCACTTTTTTGATGCAGCCTTAATTCACCCAGTTGGCATAACTAATCAAGTACAACTCTAATCATGTAGTGCCATGTGCCATAGAGCCATCTTCAATGTCATAACTTGCTGGATGGTGAAACAAGTATTCCTTAGGGAAACTCAGAGTGCATACTGTTGAGTATGTGGGGATGGCAAGTTGAGGATATATCCTTGTCATCCACAATACTGGTTGTGGAGGATGGCTATGGTCATGCCTCATACATCTGATGTGATTGAGGACAACTGTGGTTGTACCTCAGATTAGAGGGTTTTGTATACCCTGGTTTCTAGTGTCTTGACATGTACCAAGGGCAGACTAGTGGTTAGTAGCTTGATTATATGTCATTGTGGTGGTAACTTTGACTGATATGATACTACCTTTTTACTCATACTGACCGAAGGGAAGAGATCTTAGGATATTGTCACTCCTAGATCTTATACAGAATCGAATAGCCCTTCATAGTGGTCGGTTGGACTTCAGATGGTATGATTCAAATTCCTCAGGGCTTAATAAAAATGTAAGACAGTCGTGTAGCATATTTGTTTAGGGTTATATATAACACTTCATAGTGGATGATAACCTTTGTTTGCTTTCTTTTCATTGAGATCGTGTATAGTACAATAAGAGATAATAGATATGCTTATGTTGTAGTTATGCTCATCTTATAAACATACTTATGTTGTCAAATATACTGATATTGACAGTTAAGATGATGCTGCTAGCTATATTTAATATTGTTAGCCATTCCTATGTAATTATAAATGCTTAAACTACTAATCATGCATATTCAGTTAATTGTGCAATGATGTTAGTTCTAATTATGATATAGATATATTCACTTTATTTGAGATTCCAATATTGATAACCATGTTATGTTACTAGACATATTCATGATGTCAGGGATGCTTATGCTACTAGATTTCTTGTACTATTAGCATAACTCACATACATGTATGCATCATTAACAAAATATGATTACCCCTAAGAATCTCAAGGTTGTATCAAAACAAGATATACACCTAGATAGCAATGTTGACTCAAGGTCAATTAAGTCAACGTTGACTCACGTCTAAATTGACTAAACTCGTGTTTTAATGATGACTAACCATGCCACATATTTGTGTCTAATGTCTCTACTTGAGTGATTTCAGATTAGGTATAGACACACTCCAAATGCCCTAACTTGCGCATATCAAATTGGAGAAAAGACAAGTTAAAGTCGATACAAGTGCATGTTTTTGTAATATGATGTAAATCCATTAGAATCATGTTGTGAATCACTTGTAATGATTGTATGACTTGTAATTAAGCTTAGAAAAAATCAAGAGCACTTAGATCAAATATTTAAGCACTCAAAAGCCATTTTCCAAAATTCACATCAGGTTGTTCATTGGTCGAGTTGCAAACTCGACCGATCCTGATTGGATCTTGAAAATGACTTTTGATTGGTTGAGTTTACACTTCACAGAACTCGACCGATGGAGTACCTGACCAATTCAATTTTCATTGGTCGGTCGAGTTTCCCCAAGACAAACTCGACTGATGGTCTAAATATCAGCTTTGTTTTTTACTCTATTGGTCGAGTTACCTTTATAGAAACTCGACTGATTGCACTGTACGGAAAAGTGCATAAAAGTGTTTCTAGCCATTGTGGAGTTGCAACAAGTGAAAATATATTTGTTGCAAGCCACAAAACGGATAGTTTTCATTCTTAAGTGTTCCTAAAGCCTAAGAGGCATCCCCAGCTATAAATAGGACCCCTTGGGCTTCATTCAATGTAAAACTCTATGTGAGGTTCCTATTCCATAGTTGAGTGCTTCCTATAGCCTCCTGTCTCTCTCTAAGATTAATCACTTGCTACATTCATTAGAGTGAGTAGGAAATATGTAAGAGAGCTAGTCCTACATGTATATCTTGTGAGGCTCTCACTTCCACCACCTTCCTATCTCTCATTTCAACCATGAAGATGAAGGTTCTCTCTCTTGGCTAAGGGAGGTGAAGAAGAACAAGGGAAGGTGTCCCTTGGTGAAGATCAAGGCTGAAGACTTGGAACAAGAGTGGGTAAGACCTTAGTGAAGGCAGAAGACTCCTTGCTCAACTGGGTAAGTCCTTGGTGGAAGCTTCTCTGAGTGAATGTGAAGTCAAAGGCGGAAGATCCAAGAAGAGTGAGTAAGTCCTTGGTAGGTTGAAGACTCTTTGTATTGGACATGTAAGTCCTTTGGTGGTCATGTATTATATCTCTTATAATGAATATAATGAAGGTGCAAGGTTAAGAAATCCTAGAGGTTGACCTCTCTAGGTAGTGGACTGACTCACTGCTAGTTTGAAGTGTGGAACCACTCTAAATAGCTTGTCAATTGGTGTATGTTCAAATCTCTCTCTCCCTTGATATGCATGTTTTAGTTGCACACAAATTTCCTATTTAGCAACATTATCTTGTGATATATCTTGAAGGTCTAAAGAATTTTATTTAAGTGCATTCAGCTCTATTCACCCCCCTCTGGAGCATCTAATCACCCATCTAGAGATAATATAAATCATTTGTCTTCTACTATTACTTCTCTTATGCATGATAATCATAGTTTGAGATCTTCTTTGTAAAGATTCTTAGTTGGTAAGAAGAGCCTTAATGATATCCTACACCATACTACCAAACAAATTGGTAGACATGGTTTGGGGTATGATGATAGTCAAAGGAACAACAAAGGTAAAGGGCCTCCAATATTCCATTGAGAATCCTCTAGTTGCAAGACTATGGGCACATGCAACTATTGCAATGATATTGGCCATTATTCTACTTGTTGTCCTTTTAGGAAAGCACCCAAGAGCAATAGGACTTGGGTTTCTAAGCTAACCCCTCTGGACCCAAAAATATGATTGGGGACCATTTCATCTTTCTTCTTGTAGGTACTTGCAAATGGATTGACTTGAGCTATTGAATTGCAAATTGACTTGTCAATCCATATGAAATAAGAAAGGTGAGATGTGTAGAGGGTGACAACAAATGAAAAATGGAATGGTAAGAACAAAGGTAAATGTTTTCTTTCTTATAACCATTTCTAACTTGTTTTTGTCAAGTAAGTGTGCACTATGCATGTGATTTTTGAGTCAAAAGTGGTATTTTGTGTTTCTCTTCACACTCTTGCTCAAAAACTGTTTCTAATGCTTTCATAGTGCATTACTAGCTTGCTTACACATGTTTGGATATGGTTTGTATTTTTAGCATGCCTTTAAATATGTTTTTATGAAATATATGTGTTTTTTGACAGCAGCTCTGTCGATCGAGATTGTCCTATTTGAAACTCGACCGATAGGAACCAATGGGTGTTTCCAACAGCTATCATCGGTCGAGTTGTCAATACACAGAACTCGACTGACAACACTATGCACATAATACACAGTTGGCTTATTGGATGAGAATTTCCCTCTCAACTAGATTTTCTCAATCAATATCCTTATTCTTTGGCACTCTCATTCGGTAAATTTATATATGCATATTGCCATGCTCTAAATTGCCTATCTTGCATACAACTCTATCTTGCTAATTGCTCTAACTTGGTATATCTATATCTTGTAACTACTTGCTTTGAGTTGTTTTGCAGGTTTTGATGATGATCTCGTTGGATCTCTTGGTTGTGTCTAAAATTGCTTTTGTTGTACTCTAACTTGCTACATTCATTAGAGTGAGTAGTAAATCTATAAGAGAGCTGGTCCTACATGTATATCTTGTGAGGCTCTCACTTCCACCACCTCCATATCTCTCATTTCAACCATGAAGATGAAGGTTCTCTCTCTTGGCTAAGGGAGGTGAAGAAGAATAAGGGAAGGCATCCCTTGGTGAAGATCAAGGCTGAAGACTTGGAGCAAGAGTGGGTAAGACCTTGGTGAAGGCAGAAGACTCCTTGCTCAAGTGGGTAAGTCCTTGGTGGAAGCTTCTCTCAGTGATGGTGAAGTCAAAGGCAGAAGATCCAAGAAGAGTGGGTAAGTCCTTGGTAAGGTTGAAGACTCTTTTTATTGGATAGGTAAGTCCTTTGGTGGTCATGTGTTATATCTCTTATAATGAATATAATGAAGGTGCAAGGTTAAGAAATCCTAGAGGTTGACCTCTCTAGGTAGTGGACTGGTTCACTTCTAGTTTGATGTGTGGAACCACTCTAAATAGCTTTTCAATTGGTGTATGTTCAAATCTCTCTATCCCTTGCTATGCATGTTTTATTTGCACAAAAATTTGCTATTTAGCAACCTTATCTTGTGATATATCTTGAAGGTCTAATGAATTTTGTTTAAGTGCATTCAGCTCTATTCACCCCCCCCCTCTGGAGCATCTAATCACCCATCTAGGATCCAACATATACAAGCACACACACAAGAAGCTCCCCACCATCCATATAGACCTGATTAGCTTTCCTTTATCGAATTTCCAAGCCAATAAAAAAATTCATTAGTTGATATCTACTAAAGGTAGCTCATCCATGAAGGGGTAAACCCTAAAATACCCTTGAGGAAATCACCTTCAAACCAAGGTTTAAATAGGCTCCCCATGGATCAACAAGCTCAAGAATGATGAAAGAACATCCAAGGAACATAATCCAAGTGATAAATAGCAAAGAAACCCTCTCAATTGGCTAAATTGCAAAACAAATCCAAAATATGCATAAAATTGCATAACTTGCTCAAACAATGTCCAAATTGGACCAAATTTGAAACTTGTGCTTGTCTTATGATTTAGAAGCATATCACAAGGTTATATAGGGTTATAAGAATTCAATTATGATAATTAGGCTTATTCAACTCATTAAGCAAGTTTAGGGGTCGTACACTCAATGACACCATGATACAATATTTTACCTTCACGTGGACTCTTTCCTTCGCACTAGAAAAAAAACAATGAAGACGCTTGAAGGGTGATCCCATTGTTTTAGAAGATAACTTTTCATCTTGACTCTTTGTGTAATATGAAAAACTATTTATATCAAACCCTTCATAAGACATAAGATTCATTTTTGGTTCAATGGTGAGGCATTTGATATTTTTAGCAACATTATTTGGTGTTTGAGATAGTTGACGTAAAACTTTATCTTCAAACCATCTAATAAATGTCTTGTTATGTTCTCTAGCAAGCCACATTGAATTGGCTGGAGGATATTGTTTCTTGATTAAATTGGTATGATAAGTGATATAACTACTCACTTTGTCGATGTTGTGTAAAATATACAAGTGTGCTTGTTCCCATAGTTCACGATAGATTACTTTCACTCGTGCCTTAACGTCCCTTTATCAAAATAGTCCTCAATATTCTTGTCATTTATAGGAGCTTCATTGCAACTCAAAAAAGCATTGTAAAAGTCCATAACCTCCCTCGCCACATAATCCTCAATAATACTCCCTTCAGGCCAATAACGGTTTCGAACATCACCTTCAAAAATACTCATGTATCGTTTAAAGGGATACATCCAATGCAAGAAAATTGGTCTCAAAATTTTCACTTCCCTAGTCAAATGGACAACAAGATGTACCATGACATCAAAGAATGAAGGAGGAAAATACATCCCAAGATGGCAAAGGGTAACAACCACTTCTCTTTGCAACTTATCGAGATTCTTAGGATCACTAACTTTGCTTCATAGAGTTTTGAAGAAGAAATAAAGTCCAGTGATTGCAAACCTTACATGCTTCCGAAATATTGATCGAATTTCCATGGGAAATATATGTTGCATTAGAGTGTGACAATCATTAGATTTAAGACCTATCAGCTTTAGATCTTTCATTAATATCAGGCTACAAATATTGGAAGAGTATCTCTATGGTACCTTAACATTAAGCAAGCACTCGCAAAAAAGTTTTCTTCTCCTTTCTAGACAACGTGTAACAAGCAGGAGTCCGATTGCTGCTAACTACTTCTATTAATTTTTTCTTTATTCTCATTTCACATAGATCCATTCTAGATTTAATGCCAACTTTAGTCTTACCTAGTATATTCAATAGAATATCAATGACTAGACCTGTAAATGAATTGAATATGGAGTGGTTACTACTATATCCAATATCTGAATCCAAAAAATATATTTAATCCAATATCATATTTGTTATCTGATGGATATCATGTAATAATATTTGAATCTGGTCTGAGTGAATAATATCCAAATTTGGATAAATATACAATCTGAATCTAAAATATTAAATTTATTTAAAATAAATATATTAACATTGATATTATTATGAATATATATGATAAAATATCTATATTTTCATATTTTTACATATAGATAATATATATTTAATAATATATGTATACATTTGTCAGACTCGGATATTTTTGAAGCAGATATAGCCATATCCCATATCCTATCCAAATTTTTAGATATGAAATTTGATATCCTAGATCCAATCTAGATTATGCGGATGTCATATTTATTTCACAATTTTGGACCTAAATCTGGATTGAATGTACAGATTCTACATATCCATTTACATGCCTACCAATGATTCTATCACAAACATTTTTCTCAACATGCATGACATTGATACAATGCCTACTACCAAAGAAATTCAATAAGGAAGATCCTAGAATATTGACCTCTTCCTGTATAAAGATTTATCACTCAATGTGGGAATGGTACATTGTGATCTCTTACTGAATGCATTGACAACGTCTTTTACCCTTTTATAAATAATTTCCCCTAATATAGGTCTAGGGCACCTTGTTCGTCATTTGATCCATTGAACGCTTTCTACAATCTTTGGTAAGGATGAACTTTTGGAATAAACCTTTGATGTCCAAGATATATAGTTTTGCCACCATATTTTAGTCGTATTGAATCATTATTCTCTTCACATATAGGGCATGCATTGGATCCTTTTGCATTGTATAAAAAAAATCCATTTGTTGGAAAGTCATTTATAGTGCAAAACAACATAGCATGCAAATGAAATGTCTCTCTACACAAAGCATCATAAGTCACCACACCTTCTCCCCAGAGTTTCTTTAAGTCGTCAATCAAAGGTTTAAGATAAACATCGATATCATTGCCAGGTTGTTTAGGGCCTGATATCAAAAATGACAACATGACGTACTTATTTTTCATACACAACCAGGGAGGAAGATTGTATATAATAATCATAACATGCCAAGTTCTATGTTGGACGTGCAATGTGCCATATGGATTCATCCTGATGATACAAAACCCAAGTCTTAAATCCTTGACTTCTTCACCAAATGCATGGTTTAATAAATCAATCTTCTTTCACTGTGGGGAATCAGACGTATGTTGTAGGATCCCATCATTATTTTTCTTTACCTCTGCATGGCACCTTAAATTCTTTGCATCCATGGAATTAGCAAATGAGCATTGAAATTGTGGTATTATAGGTAGATACCATATCACCTTGGCAGGAGAGCTAGTTTCAAACTCCCCAAAGTCGTCATTTTGTACCTTGATGTCCAACATATCTTTCAAATTGACATAGTCCTTTTGAAATAACACACTGTCATTCGGGCATGCATGTATCTTCTTAGCCTTCATTCCCATTAGGCCCAACATTTTCTTTAATTCATATTTTGAGATTGGAAGCTCGTTTCCTTTACGAAGAATTGCTTTCAATAAAGACAACAATGACGTGAAACTTTTTTCACTCCATCTATAGTTAGCCTTCAGAGTATACAATCTCAACACAATGCTCAACTTCGTAAACTTAGTACAACCTAAGTATAACGGTTTCTCAGCATCATGCACAATGTTTATAAATGAGGAAGGTGGATCGATGTGCTCTACCCCACAACTATCTAGCATCACATCAACCATGTCTTTCAGAATCTATTCGTTCACATCTACATCATCGATGAAAATTTCTTCTTCAAGTCAAGTAATGTTATTGACATCTACTGATCTCAATGTTTGATTCTCTTCATGCCAGTACCATTCTATATATCTCAGTATAATGTCATTGCACATGAAATGACTTTTGATTCCATCAACAATGTTGACTTTCAAGTTGTTACAGTAATGCCTACATGGACAGTAGAACCTTTCTCCAGATTGTTTCCTATGTTCCTCCGCAAATCTTATAAATTGGTCAAGACTAGTAATAAACTTCGGGGTGTAGTGATTTGGAATGGACATCCATGATCTATCCATTCTATGATCAAAGAGAAAACTAGTATTAGGGTTTAGGGTTTACAAATTAGGTTAAGGATTTATAGATAGAATAGAGTTTATTATTTTGGATTTATGGATAAGAGTTTATAGATTAGGGTTTATGGTTTATAGATTATGGTTTAGGGTTGAACACCTAATATCACTAGTAAGTGTATAATGCGTATTTGGTTTTCAAGAAAATTTCAACAATATTTCTCGGTAGTTTTTCAAGTACACCGATGTAGATGGGTAAATGTCAACCGACATATGTACTTAGAGAACAAACGAGAAAGTGGATGTCTCCGTCGCTGACATTCATCAAGTAGGCCACGTGAATTGGCCAGGGTCTTTTTTGATAAAACATATTGAAAATCGAATATACATTGTACACTTACATCCTAAGTGAGATTAAGTGTTTAAGAATGGTCTCAAATCGGGGTCTATCCAAGATTTACTCCTAATGAGTAAATCTCGAATGAGTTTCTAGGCCAATAAAATACATGTATATATGTTGTCATTCCTATGCCTACGATCCTAGTTTCATCATTCATATCCTAGGTTTTATGTAACATCATTTAATTCAATTCATTCTTCCATTTGGGTTAGCTCATTCATGCATCATTAACCCTAATTAATCAATATTAATCAACTACACAACCTTGAAGAGCAATTATTGAACTAAGCTAAATCAAACACTAACAAGAGAGAAAGAAAGAAATTATTGAACTAAGTTAAATCAATGCACCCAATTAAGAACTAAATGATTTATGCAATAATCAAATTAATTTACGAAGCTTTTATAAACATAATTATAAATTCCAATCAGATATACAACTCAAATTTAGTGACCTAGCATAATACATAATAATGCATTTTTATAAAAAATCGTAATACATGTAAAAAAAATGAAAACTACCTTAGGGAAGAAGTTGACAGGAAGAGAAGAAGTAGGCGGTTGGCAAAATTGGGTGGTGGTTGGCTGGAGGTGGTTGGCGGCAACCGACGGTTGGTTGCAGGTGGATGGCGGTGGCGGTGAAGAGAAGAAGAAACAGAGCATCGACAGTGTAGAGAAGAAGTAGCAGAGCAGTGGTTGCAGGTAATCGAGTATGGCAGCCCAAGCAATACCAACTGTGGCGGCCCAAGCACAGCAACAGAGATGGAGGATGGAGGATGATGGTGGAAGCTATGGAGGAAGATGATGAGAATGATGGCAGAGAGCACGATAAGTGATCATAAAAGTGACAATGGAAGACATAATCGCCATATCAAATGTCAGGGGAATAAATGAAATAGAGATTGGGGGAAGTGTTTAGCACGGGTGCTATTAAGTGGCACTTAATCGTTGGTTATTATAAAAATTGACACGGAAAATCTTAGTTGTCGGTTATACAAACAACACTGATGATTGACCATAGACAAATAAAAATAAGACCTCTAGTTAGGGACACAGTGGTCTGTTTTTAGGATAGACTGACGCTACAATTAGAACATAGTCGTCAGTTGCAAGAGTATAAATTGACGACTAACTCCTTATCCAAACAAAAAATTGACCTTGAGTTAGGGTCATAGTTGTCAGTTCTTAGGAAGGACCGACGATACAATTAGAACATAGCCATCGTTATGACTAATAAAACGACGACTAACTCCACATCCAAATAAAAAATTAGATTTTGGGTAGGGTCATAGTAGTCAATTTTGCATGACAAACTGACAACATAAAAGTAATTTGGGGAGGAAATATTTTCACATGCATAAGGCGTGAAAGCAATTAGACTAACCCATGACAGAGGCCCTTCCACAAACAAAAATAGTTGGGCCTCAGCAAGGAGACTGTGTCATCGATTCTTCTTAGTAATCGCCAACTTATAAGCTATTTGGGGGGGATTTTTTTTCACGTGGACATGGCGCAAATCTTGTATTGTTGGTTCAAGTACAAAACTGATGCTAAACATTTTGATGTGAAAAGAAGAACATGGTGGCTAGGGTTCCCTGTGGATGCAACGGCGATCACACAGGCGATCACAAGTTCCACACAGACAAAGGTGACAGAGACCTGGCTTCTCACTCCCTCAGTCCAATGACTGCACGCTCCTCCACTTTGATGGCACTGGGCTCGACAGGGATGTCTCTCAACTTCACCACCCACGGCCAGTAGTCCTCCAGCCATACAAGAGGAAAATCTCTAATAACAGGCTCTCCCTCTATGAACGTCGATCCGCAGGACAGTGCCGCCTAGTTCCCTCCTATCTCTGACCAGGGCCAACAACACCAGTCCTCCCAAGGACCGCCCAAGGCCTCCTACAAGGACTCACTAGGACAAGGATTGTGAGAAAATCCCTACAACTTTATTCGCATTGATGCATATGAAAATGACATCAGGCTGCAACCATCTGACATCGAAGTCTCGGCCGAGCAAGGCTTCCCCACCTTCCGCCTCCAGCAGGAAGCGTTAGAAAAACTGTTGAAACCTTGGCAGTACACAGTCATTGTCAAACTCCTATCTCGTGAAATAGGATATCTGACGCTTAGGGATAGAATCAAAGCGTTGTGGAGGCCGGTGGGCAGCTTCAATCTGATAGGCGTGGCCAATGACTACTACATTGTCTAATTACAAGTCGAGGATGACTACATCAACACTCTCACTGGAGGGCCATGGCCCATCTTTGGCTCTTATCTAATAGTCCAAAGTTGGTCACCGGCATTCTCACCAGACATGGCTTCTCCACCCATCATTGTGGCTTGTGTTCACATACCCAACATGCCTATCCACCTATACTAGGAAGTCCTACTTAGAGAGATCGGCAACCGAATGGGTAAGACTATCAAAGTTGATCTAAACATGACACTCCAGAGAAGAGGCCACTTTGCATGAATCATCGTGGAACTTAACATGGCGGCCCCACTGATCCCAGTGATCTGGGTGGATGGCATCTGATACAAGGTGGAGTACGAGAATATCCCGTACATATGCCTCCATTGCGGTAGAGCAGGTCACATAGAGAAAGACTGCATGAAGAAATTAGAAGAGGAAAACATTGCAAGGCATGCGTGCATAGCTACCGAATCAATCATCCCTCCCGCATCCCAGCGCATGGAAGGATTCTCTGAGGATATTCATGCTAAACCAATACAACGTAAATCTAGGAAATCCCAGGCCATGTCTACGCAGCCAAAGACCTCCCAGGGGCAAAACCGCTTCAAAGGCCTCAAGGAAGACCTAGGGGATGATGAGGCAGTTCAAGAAATCATTGACGCGGACAACATCGCATCAAGAGTCACTGGTGGTAATGACATCGACTGAAACCAAAGGAAAAGAAACAGCAAGATCTCCAGGAAATCTGGAGAAGCCGGAGCCCTCACAAGCTGCCAAGCAACCAAGGAAGCACCACCCCAAAACCCAATACCCCCCCAGTATCTACGGTGAATGCAAACCACACCACGACAACACCCTCCGGCGATGAGGTGCTCGAAGGCAGAACCCCTCAACCACATCCTTTTGTCATGATCCAGTTCAGCATGGGTGACCATGGCATGGCATACACAAAATACAAAAGCCCAACAAAATCCACCGATGGCATCCACCTTAGGAACATGAAGGTGGTAAACGCCATAGACCCCCAACGGGCGTCAATGAGAAAGAGGGGGAAATAATCCCATCTCCAAGACCTAGAGAAGGAGGTGCCGGAAATGGGATCGTCAACACTTGAAGAAGTTTCTCAATAAAGATAATGAGTTGGAATGTTTAGGGTATCTGTGACGAAGATACCTAGAACAACTTGAAGAATCTTGTCATCCTATATCAAGTCTCAGTGGTGGGAGTGTATGAACCTTGTTGCAGCAGAAACAAGGTCGTATCCATCATCAAGAAGTTGGGTTTTTTCCATTCACATAGGGTGGAGGCAGTAGGCTTTGCCGATGGGATCTGGGTTCTTTGGAAGACCAACGTCCATCTTGAAGTTCTTTTCTCTCATAAGCAATTCATCTACTACTGTGTTGACAATAAAATCCTTTGCACCTTTGCGTATGGAGGAACGACTAGGGGAAGCAGGAAGTTCCTCTAGCATCATCTCAATCGGCTAGCTTCTACCATCACAACACCATGGATCATGGTGGGTGACTTCAATGTAGTCATGTTTCAATCGAAAAAGTTTGGAAGTGATTCCTTTGATAAGGCAAATAGTCGGGACTTCAATGACGCAGTCACCTCACGCAACCTCAACACCTGTGGCCCTTGTACCACCTTCAGGAGGGGCCTCCTCCATGAGAAACTGGATAGAGCACTAGGCAACGCCCCCTCGCTCAATTTGGGATCTCCCACCCCCGTGATGGTTCTTGAGAGGAACAATTCTGACCATGCCCCTCTCCTAGTCACTCTTCCCTACCCACGTAACAAGCGACCCGCCTTCCATGGAACAGTCGCTAGTTGGAATGAGATGGACGGATTTGAGAACTTTATCCAAGATGCTTGGGACCCCACCACTCCCTTTACTAAAGTGGGCTCGAGCTTCCTTTAGGCTGCAACGACATGGACAACCAAGAAAAAGAAAGAAGAAAGGTGCACAAAAGATCGGATCAGAAACTTGATCTGATGGAACCAGTTACAACTCACCATCTGCTTTGACTATAACCTGGCCAAAGCCACCGCGGACCTCCAACACAAGCTTGACGAGATCTTACCATGAGAAGAAATCGATTGGCAATATAAAGTGAGGTGTACGTGGATCAAGTTGGGCGATTGCAACACCAAGTTCTTCCACTCCATCGTCAAGTCTCGATGCAACAACAATAAGATCACCCACCCAAAGGACTCGTGTGGCACATGGGTTGAAGAAGGTGATGATCTCAACAATCTTATTCTCTCCTTTTTCTCTAACGTATGTCAGGAAACAGACAACATGAGGCATCGTTGAGCTAGTGAATCCTTCATCGGGAGCTACTCCCTCCTCAACGAGGAGGAAAAGGCAGCACTTTCACGTCACCTAGATAAGGATGAGATCCATGCCACTCTCACATCTGCGGCGCCCCTAAAAGCACCGGGCCCCGATGGCATTGGTGCCTCCTTCATTTAGAAGAATTGGCCCCTTCTTCAACAGCAATTATGATCCCTCATTCAGAACCCCTTCACCGGCCATCCCATCAAAGCTTGCACTGCTGACTCAACTCTAATTCTGATCCCCAAAGTGCAGCAACCGGTGACCTGCTCACAACCGAGGTCGATTTCTTTGAACAATGTTTGCTCGAAACTTTTATCCAAGGTCATCACCAACAGATTAAAACCTTATCTCCCTTTGTTGATATCATCTCATCAATCTAGCTTCATACTGGGTCATAAAATTGAGAACAACATAGTCCATGTCCAGGAAACTAAACAATGCAGGAAACACTACTGTGCTACCAAGCTCGGCCGTATGAAAGCCTTTGATAAGCTTAGCTGGCCCTTCATAGTTGACACACTAGCAAGAATGCACATTCCGAACAATTTGATCCAGATCATCATGCAGGTTATCACCTCAGACAGGACCTCTATTCTCTGGAATGGTGAAACTATCGGCTCATTCAAACTGTCATGTAGTGTGAAGCAGGGTGACCCCCTTTCACCCTACCTCTTTGTTTTATGCTTGGAGCACCTAAGCCAGCTGATCCAAGAAGAAGAATCTTTAGGCCATTGGAAACCCATTCTACTAACAAGACGAAAACTAGCCTTCACCCATGCAAGTTTTGCAGACGACATCCTCATCTTTGGGGAAGCCACTGTGCTCCAGGTGAATACAATCACAAGTTGTCTTGCACGCTTTAGTCAGGCCTCCGGCCAATTCCTCTCCAACGAAAAATCTTCGGTCTTCTTCTCCTCAAACACTCCTCGGCCCCTCCGAGAAGGAGTTTGCAGGGCCCTAGACATCAAGGAAACATCCAACCTGGGACGGTACCTAGGAGTTCCTATCATCCACAAAAGGAAGAGTAAATTACACTACCAATTTCTTGTGGACAGAATGTTCAACCAGATCAACTGTTGGCAAAATATATTCCTCTCCTTGGTGGGTAGAATCACTCTTGCCAAATCTATGTTATCCTCCCAAAGCTTCTATATGATGCAATCCATGCTCATACCTACATCCACGGCAGACAGAATCGACCAACTAACTAGAAATTTCATATGGAGTGGCATACACACCTCAAAGAAGCTATATCTTGTTTCATGGAACTAGGTCATCAAATCCTCACATAGAGGGGACCTCGGGGTGAAGACAGCAGCAGGATTCAATAAGGCACTCTTGGCAAAACTTGCATGGGAGTACATTCAACAAGGAAACACACTGTGGGTCAATCTCATGAAGTCCAAATACATCAACCAAGGCATAAGATCTTCTTATGGCTCGTACACATGGCGTGGTATCAAATTGCTGCTCGCGTTCATCCTTAACAACTCGACAATGACACATATTTTAGGCGACAACACCAATGTTTGGTTTGACCATTGGGTGGGAGATGGTACTACACCTGACCTCAGGCCGAGCCTCACAATACTAGAAGACCTAAAGGACATGTCCGTCTCCTATCTTGTCTCTGACTCGGGACAATGGGACATAAGCTTCAATCAACCGTTGGTTTTCAGAAACATCAGCACAGACCATCTCCCTCATGCCTCCGCTAAGGGCTTCCCTGGGGAAAGACGGAAGGATATGGCTCCATTCAAAATATGGCCACTTCTCTGCCAAATCGACATGCAGGATGCTCATGAATTTCACTGAAACGGAAAACCTCGACTGCTATAACATCATGTGGAGCCTAAAGTTTCAACTCCACACCAAGACTACCTTGTGGCTGATCCATCATGACTGTCTCCTCACCAATGAGCTATGCTTCAGACGCAAGATGACTCAAGATGCGGCATGCACCAGATGTTCTTGTCCGCTAGAAACAACTCTTCATGCCATAAGAGACTCTCCGGATGCCAAGGAGGTGTGGTGCAGACTCTTACCTGCAGAGGCTACAAACTTCTTCACCCACAACTCAATCTCTGAGTGGATATCCTATAATCCAAAATCGTTGAATAGGATAGCCAACTGGAAAGTTTGTTTTGCTACTACCTATTGGTGGCTTTGGAGAAACTGAAACTTGCATATTTTTGAACACAAGCCTATGCCACCTTATTTGATAGTCATGCATTGCAACTCGACAACTGCATCTACTGCCCAAGCCTTCAGCTCACCTCTAAGATCCACCTCATATCCCTTCTGAGCACGTCAGGCCTTGCAATACCCCCAAATTCCCTCATCGTGTATGTGGACATAGCTATCAACAAGGAAGAGAACTCACGAGCTACAAGCATGGTGGTCAGTAACCCACAAGGAACCTGGCTCCATGGCCAATCCAGTCGTTCTATTAGTACCAACCCTATGAGAGGTGAACTCTTAGAAATTAAAGAGGCATTGTCACATGCCAAACTCAAGGAATTTCCCTCGAGTACCATAATCACTGACTCATGGAATGCAGATGCATGGATCAATTGGTGAGATCCCACCCCCTGAAATACAAACTACTGACCCTAGCTATCCAACATCTTCGAGAAGATTTGCCTCATATTGAGGTGGTTTTCTTGCGAAGGAACCAAAAAAAACTAGCAGATTGGTTAGCCAAGCAATGCCCGAAGAAACCTGACACATCTCTGACCTAGAGTTCCTACCCGCCCTCTCTTTTACATATGTATCTCGAGGACCTACGTGTCTTCAACAATACCTTTCATTCTATCAATAGTCAATCTCTAGCCCATATGTAACCATCTTGGTATTCTCGAAAGAGATTTAGTCCTCCTACACTTATACGTATATATATATATATATATATATATATATATATATATATATATATATATGGTTCATCTTTAATACTCATGCAGGTAGCTACCCGCTCCAAAAATAGTTACTTTTTTGGAGCTTTTTACTTTACACGTGCATATGGGTACATTATCTTCCAAATAGTTACATTACTTGTATAATAGTTATATTTGTAACATATGTACAATTATATATTTGTTCTCAAATTTTTAGATGTCTATTATGCCCACTTTTATCTTTTTATTCGAATAGTTACTTTTTTTGACAATATCGTTACTTTTTGTGTAGGTGGTTATTTTTTGACCAAATAGTTACTTGTCGGGCTACACAGGTAGAGAAACCTTAGTTACCAACATGGGTAATAAATGAACCCCTATATATATATTTATATATATATATATATATATATAGTTTGTTTTACTACTTGTGTGGTACTGTAGCATTGGCTACCCATCGTTGTAGTTCACAAATTCTGCGTAGTTGCATTTTGCATATCTGTAGCCAGATCTAAGTAATTGAAACATGTGTGGCCGATAAAACCTACCTAAATCTCTGCCAAAGTGCGACACACAGTTTTCTCCACCTGAAGAAATTTTCAAATTCATGATCTTTCATTCTCCACATGAATTTGTGATCTTCCGTTCTCCGTTACTGTAAGCAAAATTCGTGATCTTCCTTTCTCCGTTATTGTTGTCATTTGTTAAGATGGAAAAAACAAAAGGAGGAAAATCAACTACTAGGGAGGTAATGAAGAGAAAGAAGAAGCGGAGAGTAAGGAAAGAAGATGAAAATGTGACAAAGCATTATGATGTCATTGACAGTATTGAAGATGACAAAATTGTTGAAATTGTGTAAGAAGAGAGTGTAATGAAAATAGGTTTTGAAGAAGATAATGTAGATGTTACAAAAATATCGCAATGAAAAGTAAGAAGAAGAAGAGTAGTAGTAAGGGAAATCAGAGTACTCGGGTTGGAGATAACGGTGATGAAGTTGATAATACAAATGTTGATGAAGAGAATGATATAAATGATTCTGATGAAGAAGAAATTGGGAGAAGATTAGAATACAATGAAACTAAGGAGGGAAAGAAGCAAGTGATTGTAAAAGAGACAACAAAAAATAAAGCAAAGGCAAATGCTTAGAAGGTAATGTCCCTTTGCATTTTGGTAGTATTTTGATAGAAACTATCATAAGAGATAATGATTGCGGTGAGTTGTGAGGTGATTGTTCAAGCTATAAAAGAACTTTGTGATCTGAAAAGTAAAAATGTAATTTTGGGAACATAATATTAACACAAGGTTCTAGAATGTAAATACAAGTAACTCTTAATAAGAATGAAACTCTATGAACGTAAGGTTACATAGTGGTTGTGTTATTGTAGCTCAAATAGCAAAGTATGATCGTTGCAAGTATAAGTATTTATACTTAACAGTCTCTATTTGAACTGAAAAGTAACTATGTGAAGTTACAAGTAAATTTGTCAAATCAAAAGTAACTATTTTAACTGCAAAGTAACTGTTAGACATATTCAGTTACATAGTTGTAACTCTATAAACTATAAAGAAATTGTTTTAGCATAAATGAACGTAACTATGTGAACTGTGATGTAACTATTTGAACTATAAATTAGCCATTTTGAATATAAAGTAATTGTGTGTCATTCGAAAGTAAAATTTCATATACAAAAAGCAACATTAGGTTCCAGAATATGACTACTAGGGACAAAGTGTAACTATTGATGGTAAAGTAATAGTATGAACTTAAAATTCACATCATAACACAAAAAGTAGAAAGTCAGTAAGTTAGTAAGTAAGTAACATCACATGCTGATATTTTTACAAGTACACAGTTGCTATACCATCAACGTTATATCAATAGTTACAATAATATTCAAAATAGTTTGGTTCTTAGCAAAAATTGGCTTGACATAATGGGATGAATTGCTTTTGTGAACTTGATAACAATGCCTCATCTAACTGTAGAAGTCACATTTTTAGAGGATTTGATAAAAATATATGTTGATGATAATAGATTCATAATAGCTCCAAGGATTCAGGTTAGGATGAGAGTTGAGGATGTTGGAATGATGCTATGTTTGCCAAATACTAGTATAGTCCCAAATTAAAAAAATTGGGAAGATATGTTTCTTGGGATAAAAGGTGAGGATGAAAGGGGGGAGAATGTTAAGGCAAAAAGGGAGAAAGATGAGTTTTATAAGGATGGCTTGGGGAAGTTGTGATAGGAATTTACAATGAATGATGTGGAAGAAAATTACCAAAATATGTGTAGAGCATGGATGTTGTACTTTTGACAACAATCCTATTACCAGATACAAGTTACAGTGCCCCCCATTTTTTATTCCACTACTTGGATGATGTAACTGTAACATGGCAGTTAAACTGGGCTAAGCTAGTCCATATTCACATCTGCAAGAAGATGAAAGAACTAAACGAAAATCTGAGAAAAAGGAGGATATAAGAGATCAATAGAAGCACATTCTATAGCACTGGATGTGTTATGTGCCTATGTGTAAGTAATTTTTTTGTCTTATCTTATTTAAATAAACTGTTCTATATGAAGATTTGAATTGTAAAGGCTACATTTCATATATAGATAGGTCTGCGATTTTGAGATTATAGGAATTGCAAAGCCAATGTTCAATGAAGCAAAGCCAAGAATAAAAAAATGGGTCGCTCCTAGTAAGAAGAACAAGGGTCTCACAAGTTTGGATAGTGAAATGGTAAGCTTGAATGTCATTAAAGAGTATGACACTACAAACGTTTACAATATATATATATATATATGTGTGTGTGTGTGTGTGTGTGTGTGATATCATTTGTCATGATTAATGTGCATAGGTCTTGACAAAGATGAACAAGGATGATAAAGATGACAGGCAAGCTACAAAAAAATCAAAGAAATACTATATTATCTTATAGAAAATTGTGAAAAAAGTAAGGAATATTATATTACATTGCATCAAATTGTGAAAAAAAGTAAGGGATTGTCTAGTACGATAGTTACAACAACTGGCACAAGTAGAAGAATCTCTGATAGCTTGGAGAAAAGAGTCCATATTTTAGAGGATGACATCAAATTTCAAAAGGAAGTATGCAATAGCACTAGAAGCATTTTCCTCTTTAAGAGAAGAAAATGCGAGAATAAGAAAAAAGTTGTCAAAAGTTGAAAGAAAATAGAAGGTACATGAAATAAATTGAAGATGGCAGATATCAAGTAGATGCAAATACCTTCAATCCAACTTTTAGTGAGAATGCGAGTTGGCATTCAGTAGATATCAATGAGGTGAGAAAGAGCACAGGTGAGTTGAGAAAGAAGTTGGTAAACATGGAACAACCTAAGACACATGGGAATGACAATTTCAGCAAGGTAGTGATGAAATCTAGAGATTCAATTACTAAATCAGCATGAAATGATGATGACAAGGAAGAAGCACCAACGAAAGGTGTTGAAGAAATGGAGTTTAAGGAGAGGACAAGTAAACTTTTGCTCAAGAGGAAAGTGGTTGAAAAAGAACAAAATCTTGATTCAGATAGAATAGAAGATGAAACAAATGATACATGAAATTCTCAACCTTCAAAAGATGTTCAAGAAGATGCTCATCCTAGAGAAGAAAAAGATGAAGGTGAAAAACAAAACATAATGATGGATATAGACATTGGAGATGATCTTAAAGAAGGTGAGACAAATTATACATAAAAGGAAGCTTAAATACATTTTGATGAAGGGAAGATGAAAACACCTAAAGTATTGTGAAAGAGGAAGGGAAACATGAAGAAGGATACTGGAAGCATCAAAGAAAATATCAAAATAAGGAGGCATGCATTGGTAAGGATAAAACATATTTGATAGTTAAATTTTATGTATTAAAAATTATTTTCGATAAGTAATTAACAAAATGTTATACATTAAATATAGAAAAAAATCTTCACGTTTATTAGATTAGAGCATTTCAAGACAAAGGAGATGAAGGAGGATGTACAAGATTTCATCCAAAATATATATGAAGTGTAAGGAGTTACTTTTTTGTGCTCCCGGATTGAAAATTAGTTACATAGTAGACATTATACTTACTTTTTAAATGCAATGTTAACATCCATACCAATAACTTAGACATCAATTACAGTAATTACTTACAAGAGATAATAGAATCATTTAGTATATATTTGTTGCTCAATTTATAAATTTTATATGACATCTTTTGTATGAAATGTGTAGAAAAAATAAACAATCTCTAGGTCTAGGAGAGAATGGAGTTTTGGAAAAGATACTTGATGCACGAGAAAGGACCTACCAGCACTATTGTTGATAGACAAAAAGAAGCAATCTCCTATATTAAATGAACTAGTAAATATTTATCATTATATTATGGATTACCAACTGATGAGTCTGGACTTTCAGGTTATGGATTGCTTTTTGGAAATGTTAAAAGCAAAAATAAACAAAAAGAGGAAGAAGGTGTTGTCATGGCACTATTTGAGAATTTAAGTACTAGTAAGACAAATCACTATCACACTAGAATAAAGCAACTTATGACAATACAATAAAGGCTACATCTATATAATTTGAATGTTGTTTTTATAGCAAAAGCTACACATGATAGTGGTTGACATAACACTAAAAAATATTGATATGCTATCACCTCTCTTTAATGTACCTGGGAAAAAATCATGACAATTGATTTAGTGTTTATAATACATAACAACAAAAATCATTGGCACTTTCTTAAAGCAAGTTTTAGAGATGGGGTGCGCATGTCCTACAATTCAATGGGAGGGAATTTGAATTCTAAGAAAGAAGTCATTTGATGGGTAAGAAAAAACAAACACTGTAAATACACTATTGAATGAAATAGTGTTGGCTACATTATACCTAATAATGTTTGGTTTTGTAGGCAGGTGGGATTCATTCATGAGTTTTTTAAGGGAGTGCTAGAGTGTGGAAGTCAAATGTCTCGATGGACAATTGAGTAACCTAAATGCCCTCAGTAAGAAGATGATGGTGTTGATTGTGGAGTATATGTTATGAAATATCTTGGTTGTTTGGTGAATGGGGAAGATATGAACATCACAAGTAAATACATCCATACAATTAGGGCATATCTTCCGAGGAATGATAAAGAAGGGAAAACTATATCCAGTTAGAGAACCTGATCGTGATCAAGAAGAGCAAAAAGGAGGAGGTGATAAGCAAACTGAAGACAAGTTTGAGGATAACATGCCAAGCCTGAACACATGGCTTGTGTCAGATGAAGTCTGGCTTTTCCAAACTCAGAAAATACAGTGAAGTTAGAATTACATCGTGTGTTGGACATTAAGTTACAATTGGAGTCTGGAGAGAATAAGAGTTCTCTGGGTTTATCTTTATACAAATTTTATGTTGGTGATTACCATAAATTCTCTAGGTTTGTGCTTTTTGTGTGATGTTTGAACCTGTTACGTTGATGTTCTTTACATGATTTTGTAACTTTAGCTAGTTGATGTTCATATGCATGTGAATTAGTGTGTATGACGTGTTGTATCACAAGTAATATGTAAAATAAAATCTAAAAGTTGATGATTGTGGTCAGTTGTGAGGTGTGGTGCTCGTCCATCTATAAAGTAACTCTCTAAAATGAAGAGTAACTATATAAAATCTCAAGTAAGTATGTGAAACATAAAGTAACTATGTGAACTAAAAAATAACTATGTGAATAGAAAAGTAACTATTGGACATATAAAGTAACTTTGGGTCAAACAAGTAATCTAAGGTTCTGAAATGTAACTACAAGGAACTCTTAATAAGAATGCAACTATCGGAATATAAGGTTACACATTTGTTGTGCTATTACAGCTAAAATAATAAAGTATGAGTGTTCCATATATAAATTAACTATATGAATTGGAAAATAACTTTATCAACCGAATAGTAACTACATGAGGTTAAAAGTAACTATGTGAACACGAAAGTAACAGTGTGGATGAGTAAGTAACTTTTGGACATATAAAGTAATAGTGGGTTCAAAAGAGTAACGTAGGATTCCAAAATGTAACTATAAGAGATGCTTATATGAGGATGAAACTATTTGAACTTAAAGTTACACAGTTGTAGCACTCCTACAGCTAAATAACAAAAAATAACATTTTGAATGTAGATGTAATTATAAGTAACACATCCACTGGCACAAGTAGAACATAAATGAAAGTACACATCATGCTAAATAGAAAAGTATGATTGTTCTAACTATAAAACTATCTGAATATAAATTAACTATATATATTACAAAATAATTATATAAATTGAAAAGTAATTGTTGGACATATAATGTAATTGTATGGCTTCGTGCGACCGTTCTACCATCACCCAACCACGGTCATGGGAAAGACCATGGTCCTATAGAAAAAAATGGATTATTGGATCATACCCATAACCAAAGAGTAAGAAAAAGTAGCATTTTGAACCGTAATGTAACCATTTGACCCTAAAATGTTAATATAGGGTAAAAAGGTATCTTTTTGAAATAAAATGTAACATAAGATTCAACTGTAAGAGAATGAACCCTATCTTAGTAAGGAGTAGATTGAATCAAGAAGGATTGCTTGATATTGATACTGGATAAGTTGTATAGGGAAGAAGAGAAATGTAACCATGGGTCCATTTATTTAACGTAAATTGGATGAACATATGACATGCCAAATGAACTATAATCATCTTTAGCATAGATCTGAATTTGACACAATGTAAACAAAACAAAAATAGTTAATCAATTGTGAATTACAAATATCACTAAGTATATTTGACCAATTACATTTAGATTAAATTTTAACATGAATCGCATACTAAACAATTATATAATGATAAATCAACAACGCAACTACAGTACAAGTCTAACAACAACATTAACATAGTAGATGGGTGAAAAGCCAACATCAGGAGAAACAACAAAATCAACAACGTAGTGGATCATGCTGCGTCATTACTGATCAAACAAGATTGTTACATATCTATCATCAAATCCATAAATCCATAATCATGACTATAAAATCATCACCCACATCTCCCAAATGATAACCCTACTTAGTTGCTACACATATACAAACTAAAAAGAAAGATAAGATGACAATGTTGTATATTTATAGTATATATTTGCAAAATAGATAACATACACGCCTATTTTTTTGAAGGATAATTTCTGCTATAAGTATTAACACCATATTGAAGACAATTTTTAGCTATCTCAATTTAGATTGAGAAATTTCAACTCTAAATTTTTACCAAACATCAGTCGCTCCAGGTCTGGCTTTAGTTTTGCAAATAATAGGAATATGAACCTTGATAGTAGAAGAAGCTATATGAGAATCAGTTACACCAACATCAAAAATATCTAATTTCAAAAGTTCCTTTTGCAAAGCAATAAGATTTTCATGACAAAGATCTACATCATCATTCCTACAATCTATGTTGACAACTGAATTGCACGTAGAAACCAACTGAAGTGTCCTCCTAGTGGATAAATGCATAACAAATACTTTGCCAAAAACTAAAGTGTGATCTTTGTATCCTTTGCTCCACCTCATTAATATATATGGATCAGAAAGAGCACAAAAATCATGACTCTTTAGATAGGAAAGAATATGTCTACATGAAATTACTTTGAATTCTAACATGAAATGATTATATGATAGCATATCAGTAGATGAACCTTTCTTCAACACGCGAAGACAACTAGATCCACCAACATGATAGACCTCAAACATAGCTTCATCCAAAGTTCTATTCACATTATACACCATATTTTGATGAACTTCAGATTGAATATCTTAAAAATAGACTCGGTGTATATACCTCTCATTTACTCCTCCAAAGGTCATAATGAAGCCAAAGGCATATTGTTGTACTCGTCATTAGAATCCTTATAATTTTCTATATCTCGAACATGAGAATAAGCAGTTGTGGGGGCCTAAGTGTCGGGTTATAAATCTAAGAGTCTAACTACTCTAGATCCACTCCATTTTGGACATGTGATTTAGGCCAATCAACATTTTGGCATCGTTGTTGGGGGTAAGGCAAAATGGTACTATTAAGAACTCGAGTCTGCTCACTATGCACCCATGCCTCAAGTTTAGTAATAAGCTTGACTGCACAAACCACTAAATCTACCATATCTAAATTGCTTGATATACTTCATTTTACACATCCAGTTTTCTTACTTGATTGTGCAAATTATTTAGGTAGCTTGAAGAGAGGAAAATTATGACCCTCAACTTTCTCCCTTTTCACGACACAATGTCGCCTCGTAGAGAAGGTAGTCTTACTAGGGAAGATAGGAATGCAAGAGTTCAACAGAGAATCCCACCCCCCAAAAACTGAAGAAGAACGTGAGGAACATCACTCAGACGATCATCACCATGAGGAAGAAGATTGTAAGGAGTGACACCATCACGAGCACCGCTACCACCCCAACAGAAGACATGGGAGGAATCATCGTGATCGTGAACGTGTCAACCATGACAACAATGAAGAAGATAAAATGCTTAGAGAGTTGGCTACAATGAGAGCCAATGAATCGAGATTCCCAATCGTTATCCCACGCTTTGATGCAACTAATTTTGAGATGAAACATACAGTCATCTCAATGATCAAAACAAGTTTTTCTAAGGGAATTCAAAGAATGAGAATCCTTACCATCATCTCGACACCTTCAAAAATATCTATAAAACTATCAAGATGAGGGGAGTGCCTCAGGGAGTTATATATTGTAAAGGATTCATATTCTCTCTAGAGGACAAAGCTTTATCTTGGTATCTTAACCTACCTCACCAATCTCTTGATGGATGGAGGCCTCTTGCTGATGTGTTTGTCACTAAGTTCTATCCCACTGAGAAAACTATTCAAAATAGATAGATGATCACTTTCTTCATGCAAAAACTTGGATAGAATCTTCACAAAGCATGGGAACAATTCCAAGAGTGTCAAAGGGATTGTCCTCATCACAACTACCAAAAGAGTTTTCTCATAACAACTTTCTATAATAGGATAACTCCCACATAGCGAATATTAGTAAATGCTATTGTTGGGAGTGATTTTCTTGGAAAGAAGCCAAGTAGAACTATGATGATCATTGATAACATGGCTGCACTACAAGCATGTATAGATTATGAAAGGAGCAATAGGGGCTCCGCCAAAAAGGTTAACTCTCAAGGACCATATGTTGAAGCCAAGGCTCTAGAAGCCATCACAACTCAAATTCAAAAGATAGCTATGGATGTGAAGTAGCTGAAGGACTCTAGCCAAAAGGGTAAGAAATCCATTGAGAAAGTTATGAAGTGTGTCATGTGCGACGAAGGAGGCTACATGATCGACAACTACATTTACACATGGTCAGAAGAAAGTGAAGAAAGTGAAAGTGAAGAAGAGACAAATAATGTCTCTTGTGCATATTTTAAAAGGCCAAACCACCCTCAACTCAACTATGGAAATAAGGATGTTGTCAAGAATTCCCATCAACTGGGCAATTCATCTAAGCCGCCATCAGGATTTGAGAAAAGAGGTGGACAAACTCAGTACACCAAAAATACTACTCCACAACAAAACAAAAACAATTATCAAGGCCAAGGACAAGGTTGAGGTCAGCATCAGAACAAGAACACGAATAGGCAGAGCCAAGATCAAGGGCAAAACAAGAGCAACAAGAATAGTAAACCCAACCTGGTGTTGGAGCTCTTCAAATTCACAAACAGTTAATGAATAGCTAACTCAAAATGCCATGACAAACACTAGTGTTCTGAGTACTATGCAGACTCAAATCTTGGATGTGTAGACCAAATCATAGGCAGATTGACCAATAGCTTGCACAACTTTCTGAGCTCATGAAGAATCTGTAAGGGAAGATTCCATCCAACACTGAGCAAGCAAAGATGGCTATTTTCAATTTGGGAGGACACTGGAAGATTCTGGTGCCAAGAACACCACAGAGGAAAGAGACTATAATGAGTTACAACCTAAAATAGTAATTGTGCAAGAAGAATTTGAAAGAGAAGAGACCACGAATGAGGACAAGAATGAAGAAAAAGACAAATAGATGAAAGGTTCAAAGATCAAGAAACCAAATCCTACTGAAGAAGTTTTCACACAAAGAAATCCCTACGCCCCAAGTGTCCCATTTCCCTACAAGCTGATTAAGGCTCATATAACAAAGAGATATGAGAAGGTTATGGAGGCAGTAAAGAAATTATACATGGATATCCCATTTCTATATGTGATTGAAGATATGCCTACATATTCTAAGTTCTTCAAGGATCTAATCACAAAAAGAAGGAGAGGAGATCACATCGAGATTGTACAGCTGGCCAAGATGCCAAGTGCCTTTGTCCAAACTGAGTTACCAACAAAGAATAAAGATCTAGGGGCATTCAATATTCCATTTTGTGTTGGAGACAATGTGGAGAGGAAGGGGTTAGCAGACTTACGGGAAAGCAAAAGTTTGGTGCCTCTCTCCTTGGCACAAAGGCTCAGATTAACAAATATGGTGAAAACTGGAATGATAATTGAATCAGCTTATCATACCTTTACAAAACCGGTGGGGATAGTAGAAGATGTCCCAATTCATGTTGGGTGATTCTTTATACCATGTGATATAGTGGTGATCAACACTATTGAGGACCCGAAGTGTCCAATGATATTTGGGAGACCCTTCCTTGCCACATGAAGAGCCTTAATAGATATAGTTGAGGGGATTATTAATCTGCATGTTGGTAATGATCACATCAATTTTCATGTACAAGACACCATGAGGGGACCCTCTATGTTTGAGTCAGCCTATTTTGCAGACAGTTATACTCAATGTTGTGAGGAAGTTCAAAAATTAATGTAATAGTCTACCCTCTCGTACAAGCCTTGAATAACCCTGATCCTAGTCTATAAGACCCTGAAGTGGTCGAGTTTCTAGATTATTTGAATCAACCTGAAGAGGAGTTTATTGATGAAGAAGGGACAACATTCAAAATAGTGAAGTATGCATCATTAGAGCAAACTCCTGAAGAGAAAGATGCTCCAAAGCCGAAACTAGAATTCAAGCCACTGCCTAAAGGTTTGAAGTATGAATTCCTTGATGGTGAGGAAAGGAATCTGGTAATAGTTAATGCAGACTTTATGGATGAACAAATGGAAGGGATTTTGAAGGAACTCAGACAACGAAGGAAAGTTATAGGATATTGAGTGGGGGATATTAAGGGCCTCAATCTAGCTCTGTGCATGTACAAAATCAATCTGGAGGAGACTACTAAACCATTGGTTCATCCACTAAGGAAAGTAAATCAAATGTTGAAAGAAGTCATAAAGAAAGAAGTAATAAAGTTGCATGATGTAGGGATCATCTACCCATCAGTGGTAGCAATTGGGTCAGCCCTATCCACATTGTACCAAAGAAGGGAGGGATGGTTGTAGTGAAGGGAGGCAATGGGGATGAAGTATCTATTCGGACGGTTACCGAATGGAGAATGTGTATCGACTACTACAAGCTTAACACTGCAATGAGAAAAGACCACTTCCCTCTACCTTTCATCGATCAAGTTCTAGAAAGTCTTGCAGGACATTCCTACTTTGATTTTCTTGATGGGTACTCAAGGTTCTATCAAGTCCCTATCCACCTCAATGATCAAGAAAGACTACTTTCACTTATATCTATAGGATGTACACCTTCAGAGGAATGTCTTTCGGGTTATGTAATGCACCCACTACCTTTTAGAGGTGCATGATATACATATTCTCAAGCTTTCTAGAAGACATAATGGACGTATTTATGAATGACTTCTCAATATATGGACCTAATTTTGACAGATGTCTTGAAAACTTGTCAAAGGTCTTGTAAAGATGTGAGGAGAAGCATCTTGTTTTGAATTGGGAAAATGCCTTTTTATGGTAAGAGAAGGAATAGCGCTAGGGCACAAATTTTTTGAGAAAGCATGGACGTGGATAAGAGCAAGATTGAAGCTATATCAAAGTTACCCTCACTAAAATCTATCACAGGAGTGAGGAGTTTCCTAGGGCATGTTGGGTACTATAGAATATTTATCAAAGATTTCTCAAAGGTTGCAAATCCATTATCAAAACTCCTTTCTAAAGATGTGGAATTCAATGTATCTGATAAGTGCCTTGAAGCATTTAATTTCCCAAAGAATGCACTGACAACAGCCTGATACTACAAGCACCTAATTGGGATTTTCCCTTTGAAATCATGTGTGGTGTCAGTGATTATGCCATCGGAGTTGTCCTTGTACAAAGAAAAGATAATAAGCACGACACAATCTACTCTGCTAGTAAAACTCTTGATGAATCTCAGGTAAACTACACCACTACTGAGAAAGAAATGCTAGAAATAGTATTTTCTTTTAACAAGTTTAGATCCTACTTAATAGGATTAAAGGTGAAGGTGTACATGGACCACATGGCCATAAAGTATTTTATGCAGAATAAGGACACAAAACTGAGACTGTTGTGATGGGCTTTGTTGATACAAGAGTTCAATCACGAAATAATTGACAAGAGAAGAACGGAGAACGTTGTTGCCGACCACAGGTCTAGAATAATATTCACTGGAAAAATTCATGTACCAATAAATGACAACTACGCATATGAGGCCTTGATGATGGACAAGTCAGTCAAGCCAGATCTGCCTTAGTTTGCTGACATCTGTAACTATTTGGCATGTGAATAATTACCTCCTGAGATAACCTACAATAAAAATAAGAAACTTTTCTCATATCTGAAGAATTATTATTGGATGACCCGCTTATGTTTAAGAGATGTCCTGATAATTTATATTAGTGTTGTGTGTCGGAACAAGAGGTGCCTCAAATCCTCAAAGAATGCCATTCCTCACCTTATGGAGGTCACCATGGAGGCAAAAGAACTGTGGCTAAGGTCCCACAGTCATGCTTTTATTGGCCAACACTCTTCAAGGATGTCATGTCTTTTGTCAAGTCTTGTAAAGAATGCAATCTGGCTGGAAATATTACTAGAAGAAATGAGATGCCTATGTCTGACTGGGTGGAAGTAGAGATATTTGATGTCTAGGGAGTGGATTATATGGGAGCCTTCTCCTCCTCTAGGGGCAACAAGTACATTTTGGTCACAATAGATTATGTCTCCAAGTGGGTAGAAGCTATATCAACTCTCACTTATGACTCTAAGGCAGTCATGAGATTATTAGAGAAGACAATTTTTCCTAGGTTTGAGGTCCCACAGACCGTCATTAGCGACGGGGGGTTTCATTTCATGGAAAAATAGTTTGAAACACTGCTGAAGAAGTACGGGGTTAATCATAAGGTTGTTACACCATACCACCCCCAGACGTCAGGATAGGTTGAAGTATTGAACTGACAAGTTCAGAAAATTTTAGAAGAAAAAAAAACTATTGGTAGGACCTGTAAGGACTGGTCCATGAAGCTATATGATGCCCAATGGACATATAGAACTTCTTACAAAATGTTGATAGGGACAACCCCCTACTAGATCTTCTATGGAAAGTCATGCCACTTGCCAGTAGAACTCGAGCACAAGGCCTTTGGGACATCAAGTTCTTAAACATGGATTTGGATAGGTTGGGAAAGAAGTGGTACTTGCCGTTATATGAGCTTGAGGAACTGAAGCTACACGCCTATGATAACACCCACATTTACAAGCAAAGAACAAAGGTGTTCCATGATGCCTACATTAAAAACAAGGATATGTCATAGGGAGACAAGATTCTATCGTTCAACTCAAGAATCATGTTGTTTCCAGGAAAACTTAGATCCAGATGGTCGAGCCCATTCTCTGTCATCAAGATCTACCCATCCAGGATAATGGAGATTACTAGTGAAAAGACTGGTACCTTTAAGGTGAATGGACACAAAGTCAAAAGATATTATGAATATGAAGCCTTTGTTAGAAGATCAGAACTGGACAACCAATTCCACCAAAAGAATTCTGAGGATTCTTATAAAAAATTTCAAGCTAATGAATATAAATTAGCATTGCTTGGGAGGCAACCCAAGGATTTTTTGCCTTCTTTAGTTTTGCAATGCTTTTTGACATTTTCACTAAGTTTAAATTGTGTACATATCAAGTAGTCTAATTTTGAACTTTTATGTTTTAAGAAATTTTGAATTGCTCTAAAAATAGATAGTTAGTTTTGAAACTCCATCTCTGTTGTTGTGTCTTCCTTTTCTTTAAAGATGAGTATAGACGTTCTTTCCCAGTCAGATTTAGTGGTGGTGCCACCGAGTTGTCTATTTATGGCATTGGCTTCAAATTCATGGCTTTTTTAGGGTCATTTCAGTGGCACCACTATGCGGTCTGTGATGTTGACTCATACACTTATACATTTTTGACCTATGGTGTCACTTTTCTTAATGTTGGTTTTAAAAGAAATGACACTACATGCATATAATGTCATTTGACAAAGCACAAATGTCACTATTGGTAATGTCTTGTCAATTAAGAATAAACATTGGTACCACTTTTGTTATAATATCGATTTTTTGTGAAGAACTATTGTCACAGAAAGCCCACAAAATTCAACTTTTAAGGGGAAACTTTGATATAGGCCTTTTGCCTCACTTGTACAAAACTGATGGCAAAGCCCTTCCTGCAAAATATTTTTTGCTTAAAACATTTTTAGTCACTTTTACTCCATAAAAATTGATATCATGGGTCATGTCCGCCGTGAAAACATTTGCCTTTAAAAAACCTATGGTGTCAATTTCTTCTTAAATAAATGAAGACAGAAGATTACCACCATGTACCATGTTAAAAATATTTTCCATGAATTTGGGTTATGTTGTCAGTTTTATTGCTCAAAACCATCAACACAAGTCTTACTAAGGGTGGAATTTTTTAATAGGGATGAGTACATATGTCATCAGTTTTTAGTTGGAAAATCGACAATAGAGAATGAACTATGTCATAAGTTTGTCTGGACAATCGACGACACAAGTGTTAGTGAGGTTGACATTTCTTAACAGATATGAGTACATATGGTGTCAGCTTACTGGTGGATAACTAACAATAGAGAATGAACTATGTTGTCAGTTTTGCTAGACAACTAACGAATCATGTCTTAGTAAGGTTGGAATTTTTAATAGGGATAAGTACTTATGGTGTTGGTTTATTGGTGGATAACCTATGACATATATTGATCTACAACGTTGGTTTTTTGCAAGTAATTAACGACTAGATACTTACTCAATGATTTTTTTTAACAACCCAAACACCAAGTTCCACTTAGTAGCACCCACAAAACTGCTTCTCCCATTCATTGTTTCATCACCCCAATACGCGGCTTCTCTCTGGTAATGATGAATCCTTTCCCACCCCTCTACTATAGTTGTCTATTTTGCCTCCTCCACCATTGCTATTGTTGCACCTCCTCTACCTCATCTGTCAAGGCTCTCTTGATCCTCCTCCACCATTGGCTCTGCTACCAGTACTCCTCTTCTACTTTGCCTCCACAAGTGCTCTTTTGTTGTTCGGCTGCCACTGCTTCTAGGTTGGCACTGTTTCTCCTCCTCCTCTCATGTTCTTCCTCAACCTCTTCCCCCTACCATGGCTCGTCGATCGGTTTTGGTGAGGTGAGCCTCTTCCCCCTTCTCATTATTGGCAACTCACACTAGAGTTTAGGTTGGATAGATCATGAAAAACATGTGTAAGAACTTAATTTCTCATGCCTAGTTGCTTAATTGATATAGTTTCCAAGTTGATTATGTTGAATAAGTTGAATATGTTTCTAATTTTGAACTATACCCTACGTGAATGTTGATTATGTTGCTAATGTTAAATAAATTTATTATGTTCAATATTGCATGAATGTTACTAATGTTGAATATGTTGACTTAGATCTAGTTAACTAGCCCTAATCACTATCTAAAGTTTAATGTGATGTGAAATTACCTAATTATTAAACCCTAATATTCTTGAAAACCATAAACACAAAATTGTAAAGCTTTTTGGCCTAGAAACCCGTCCAAGATTTACTCCTTAGGAATAAACCTTAGATAGGCCTCAATTTATTAATATTCTTGAACACTTGATATCACTTAGGATGTAAGTGCATAATGTGTGTTCGTTTGCAAGAAATTTTGATAGAATTTCCTCATTTGTTGATGTAGGTGGGTATTTTCCCATGTACATTGGTATACTTGGAGAAATATAGGAAAATGTTGCCAAAATTTCTTGAAACCAAGTACACATTATACACTTACTAGTGAGACTAAGTGCTCAATAATAGCATGGGTGGTACACATTCATCATATGGGATGTGTGCTATTGTGAACTTGAAACTTGACACTATTTATGATATCAAAAGTCATATCATGTGCAATGATATTATACATGGAAATATACAATGGTACTGGCATAGAGGGATTTCTACTATATATCTATAGATGTTGATAGTAGTACTTGTTTTGAAGAAGAGATTTCTCAAATGTAGATGTGAACGAACCAAATCCCATGGACATGGTTGATGTGTTGCTAGATAGTTGTGGGGTAAATCTTGTTAATCAACCTTCATTATTTAGAAACATTATGCATGATGTTAAGTGACCATCATACTTAGATTGTACTAAGTTTATGAAGTTGAGCATTGTGTTGAGATTGTATACTCTAAAGGCTAACAATAGATGGGTGATAAAAGATTCACGTCTTTGTTGTCTTTGTTGAAAGAAATTCTTCCTAAAGGCAATGACTTTGCAATATCAACATACAAATTAAATAAAATGGTGTGCCCAGTAGGAATGGAGGCTAAGAAGATACATGCATCCCCAAATGAGTGTATGATATTTCAAAAGGACTATATCGATTTGAAAGATTGTCCAAAATGTGGAGTGTCAAGGTACAAAATGGCGAGTTTAGGTGAGTCCAAAATTGTCTCTCCTTCTAAGATGATGTGGTATATACCTATAATACCACAGTTTCAATGCTATTTTCCAATACCACGGAGGTATAGAATTTATCTTGGTGTGTAGGGGCAAAGAAAAAAATGGTGGGATCCTACGACGTGTGTTTGATCCCCATAATGGAAGAAAATTGTTTCATTGTACCCTAAATTTGGTGAAGAAGTCAGGAATCTAAGAGTTGGGACTTTGTACTGATGGGATGAATCCATACGGCCCCTTACAAAGTCAACATAACACTTGGTCTTTATGATAGTTATATACAATATTCCTCCCTAGTTGTGTAAGAAAAATAAGTATGTCATGTTGTCCTTGTTGATATCGGGCCCCAAACAACCTAGAAATGACATTGATGTTTTTCTTGAACCTCTAATTGATGACTTAAAGAAACTCTATAGAGAAGGTGACATGACCTTCGTGTATAGAGACATTTTGTTTCATGCTATGTTATTTTTCACAATTAATGAATTTCCAACATATGGGAATTTATTTGGATATAGCATAAAAGGATCCCAAGAATGCCCTATATGTCAGGATAACAGAGATTCAGTGCAAATAAAACATGATAGCAACATTTTATATCGTGGTCATTAAAAGTTTCTTCCAAAAGTGCATCCTTACTGAAGGTTGCACAAAGCATTCAATGGATCAATTGAGGAATGGAGTGCCCCTAAATCTATATCATGGGTGGATGTTTATGAAATAGTAGGTGACTTTATCAATGCATTTGGTAAGATAATACAATGTAATATTCCCAAAAGGAGAGACAAATCTTTATTCAAGAAGAGGTAAACATTCTAGGATCTTCCTTATTAGAGTTGTTTGGTAGTTAGGCTGTATCAATGTCATGCACGTTGAGAAAAATGTTTGTAATAACTTCAGTGGTACTCGGTTGAATATACTGGGTAAGAATAAAGATGGCATCAAATCTAGAATATACCTACGTGAAATGGGTGTAAGGAAAAAATAACACCAGAATTTATTGGTGATCGAAGAACACATTTACCTCCCACTTGTTACACGTTGTCTAGACAGGGGAAGTGAACTTTTTGTGAGTGCTTGCTTAATGTTAAGGTACCACAGGGATACTCTTTCACTATCTATAGATTAGTATCAATGGATGATATGATGTTGATAGGTCTTTAATCTCATGATTGTCACACTCTAATATAGAAAATATTGTTTGTGGCTACTTGGTCTATACCATTAAAGCATGTAAAGTTTGCAATCACTAGGATTTATTTATTCTTTGACATTCTATGTAACAAAGTTATTGATCTTTATAATATTGATAAGTTGCAAAGAGAAGTGGTCATTACCATGTGCTAGCTTGAGATGGTTTTTCGTACTTCATTCTTTGATATCATGCTACATCTTATTGTCCATTTAACTAGGGAAGTAAAATTGTTGGGTTTGATTTTCTTGCAATGGATGTATCCTTTTGAATGATACATGAATGTTTTTAGAGGTGATTTTTTAAACTTTTATTATCTTGAAGAGATTATTATTGAGGGTTATGTGGCTAGGGAGGTTATGGACTTTTGCAATAACTTTTGAGTTGTAACGAAGCTCCTGCCAATGAAAAGAATATTGATGCTTATTCCCATAAAGGTACTTTGGGTGCACAAGGGAAAGTAATTAGTTGTGAGTTGTGGGAACAAGCACACTTGTATATTTTACACATCATCAATGAAGTGCATATTTATATCAAGAAACATATCAATTTTATCAAGACAAATATCCTCGAGCTAGTTCAATGTGGTTTTCTAGAGAGTTTGATATGACATTTATTAGGTGGTTTGAAGATAAGGTTTTCTGTCAACTTTCTCAAACACCAAACAATGATGTTGATTATATCAAATGTATTTCCTTCAAAACAAAATGAATGTTATGTATTAAGAAGGGATTGATAAATGGATTTTTATATTGCAAAAAATGTCAAGATGATAGTATTGTCGTCCAAAAATAGTGGGGTAATCCTTCAAGTGTCTTCATTTTATTTTTATAGTGCAAAGGATAAGAATCCATGTGAAGCTAAAATGTCTTATTACAGTGTCATTGAAGACATATAGGAGTTTTACTACACATATTATAGAGTTTCAATATATAGGAATAATTGGGCTGATAAAAATGAAGGAGTTGTAGTGGATGACGAAGTGGATTTCATATTAATGAATTTTGATAAGATTGGAAATAAGGGAGAATCATTCATAATAGAATCAAAGGAGAAGCATGTATTCTACATCGATGATCCTACAAATGAAAGATGGTTTGTCATTCTTCATGGGAAAAGGTTGTTCATTGCAATCTTGTAGATGAAGAGAGTATTATGACAAGTAATATGACTCCAGTCCATAATCACTTGGCTTGCCAAGTGTAAATGTTGAAGCTAACACTAATTTATATACACATGGACATCACATAGAAGGAATATTAATTGATCAGAGATCCAACCAATACTAGAGGTGTGTATTTTACTTTTTAAATGTTGGATGTGCATTTTACATTTTTATTATAGTTATATATGTTTTATATGATACATGTACATTTCACATTCTTTATCATTTATATTCCATTCTCTAACTATTTCTAATATGACTTTTTTCGATTGTGTTTGATCATGAGATGAGCACCCCGACGATGTGCACTGTGAGGTTGAGTCTGGTTTAAGTTGTATTGTTTTACTATATATATGTGCATTTTACATTCGCTATTATGGTTATATAAGTTACATTTTTTTATCACTTATATATATATATATATCTTGACAATTTTAGGATGACAATCTTGAGGTTGTGCACCCTGAGGATCTTGTTTGATCTGCTGAGGAGTAGCATGATCGTGCATGCAAAAGAGGCATCATTTTGATGAACAAGTTAGTAGAGCAAAGGATAAACCTTTGAAGTTGACCATTGGCTTTGTTGAAATAGGAAATACTATTGGGAAGGATCACAATTCTTTTAGGCAATTTCTAGGGGTTATTACTAGTACCAAAGTTGATAAAATAATAGAATCTTGGCAAAAAGTTGATCCTTCCATGAAAGACATCATATGGAAGTACATATTCATGAGATATTTTATTTTTAAAGATATTAATCTATTTTTAAAGATATTCACATTTTTTATATATTTCATTAAATATATGAACTTTTACAAAGCATCTTTGTCCTTGATGAAAAATTACAGTATAAAAATGTGTTGCAACATTGTGGGAGGATACTAAGAAGTTACAGGACAAATCTGACAAGAGAATACATAATGAGTGACAAGAAAAAATAGTTTACCACTGAGCAATGGTGTTATCTTGATCGAAAGGTGTGGGAAGCATTTGTTACTATAAGACAAAATAATGAACCCAAGGTATTAAACCTCCTACTTTAAAATACATTATTATGATTAATCGTATGAATTTAGTGTATTATGTAATTAACATATGTTTTGGATTAACCAGGCTTCACACGATGCTAAAAAAGGCATACAAAGAATGTGCATGACCATAATTTGGGTCCAGGTGGCTATACAAGGCATTGCTAACAGAGACTAGAAGTGTCTTCTTTTGAGCAGCCTACTCTTGGGTTTCATGAGTCTTCTACTACTCCTGCACTTTTACTTCACCAAAAGGAGTGGATATATGCAAGGACGAGCCACTTTGAAGAAATATCCAACCCAACAACCATTGAGGTGGTGGTAAAAATGATAAATTCAACTCTCAAAGTGCATGTTCATTTTTTATCTTGAATGTTATGTTTTATTGACCAATTACTATTGGTGATGATTAGCAGGAGCTTTACGAGCAAAGAAAAGAAGGCAAGTTCATCCCTGAGGGCCAACGGGATGAATTGATAGTTGCTTTGGGTACTCCAAAGCATCCTGGGCGTGTTAGATTCATTGGGGATGGTGTCAATATAATATTCATTTTTGGGTCATTAGAGCAAAAGCACAAATCTATCAACAAAGGAGGATTGTCACAAGAGTAGCTATAAGACATAATTGCAAAGGTAATAGAGGAAGCAATGAGATAGTTTCAGGCTTCTTGGTCACAACCTCCTTAGCCAGTATCTCAGTCTCACTGCTCCTCTGACAAGGTGGCCCCTCCTTAGGCAAAGGTGGTTGGGATTATACCATGGACCCGCTAGACAAGTTCGGTGTAAGTTTTTGTGTGATATAATAATCTTTCAGGTAAGTTTATAACATGTTGTGTTTGGGTATATATAACACTATATTCAAAATTATAGGTGTTGAGTCTGTGACATCTTTTCTTCAACATCGCTATACTAGGTGCAACTTTTCCACCCCTTCGAGGTGACACGATTCATGGTGCTCCATTTCCCAACAATGTCATTTGTGTGACTATCAGATTTGTCTACCCACCTTAGAGACTGCCACCACTACCATATGCCCACCTCAATCCCCACACAATAGGAGATGAAGACGACACGTGGTTGCATTCCCTAAAGCTATAATTTTCTATGAAATGTATAGCAAATTTATATTGCATTTGTATTTTTGATTCTTTTCTATTTGTGTATATATTTAAAACTTATATGAGAGTACATGAAGATTGTTGTACCTAAGAAGCCCCCTACAGTTCCTCCTTTAGTTCTAAAGTAGTATGAATATTTAGCTATCTTTTTTTTATGGGTCTTTTGCCCCATCTTGTTATATTTTAACACCTGATTTGAATAATAAACAGAATGCTAGTCTTGCCTCTATTTATGATTGCTGCATGTTTGACTAAAATATCTAGAATAGTAATACTTATGTACAACCATACATATATAGGGCACACTTATTTCACCCAGGGTGTGCGTTTCCACCCTTACTTTTTAGGCCATGATCCTATGGTGTTATAATTCTATTTTAGGTATGTTTAGTTTGCATTGTTTACGCATGCAAAAATATTGTTTATTATGATTCTTTGTTATGGAAAGATGTTTCTTTATTATCAAATATTGCTCTCCACAATATTATTCCTCAAGCTCTTAATATTAACTCTTTATAACTTTCCTACTTTTATATGGCCCCTTTTTCATGGTAATTTTTTTATATACTTGGTACCTAATATAACGCCAAAATGTTGTTTACATGCATGTACTCAATATTTACTTATGCATGCCTTTGTTTCCTATTTTTGGGTGATGTTCTCCTTATACCTGGGTGTAGGTACCCTAGAGGACAAGGGATCAAGAAGACAATATTTTGGAATTTGAACTTGAGGATAACTTAGAATGGCCGAGTTTCCCACTGCAATTGGCCTTACATGTTATTAGACGTGTACCTTCTTACTTCTTCATAATGTCTTATAGGTGAGAAATAATTATATGAAAAATATTTTGTAACCTTGTAATACTTTTGTTTCCACTGCTTATACATGTTCATGCTCTGTAATATACATATACCATTTGTGGAATAAATACAAATACTCATTTACTCTATTTTGGAAATAGGATGGTTATATCTCTCATTTAAGGGAAGAGTTGACCCCTTATCGGGTCCCACTATTTACAAATGTTGCATCATGTAACATCTCTTTTTGGGGATCTCAATGTGGTGATGATAGGTTGGACCAATGGAGGATTTATGGAGTGGTTATTGACCCAAACCTTATGGCGGGGGATCTTTTTTAGTACATAGAGGGGTGGAATCTATTGGGCCTCCAAGGTATTTTAAATGAAGTAGGTGTCAGGGAGGTTTTTGAGGCATTGTGATTTTATTAGAGCTAGGGAAAATTGACCTATTTGGATGCCCTATGAGAATGGCCTTTTTACGCTTAATTCTATAATAATGTCATTAGGAGGGATAGAGCTGGCCATTTTTGGCCCTATCTAGGAACACCCTTTTTGAATGGGCATGGAAGCTCGCTCTTCTCTTGAAGATTTCCACCTTTGCATGGAAAATATTTCATCTTGCCATCCCTATACGATTAGGTCTTGTCATATTCAGTTGGTTTCTAAATGTGAGTGTGTGTTCACAGGCAAGATGAATCTCTAGACCATTTCTTTCTATAAGGGGATGTGGCAAAGCATATTTGGGCTGATAGAGAGAGAGAGAGACAATCTTGCATGCCAACTCATTCAACACCAAGAATCTTGTGACCCCACCACTTCATCATTGTCGGTCTCTTTTGGATGGGAAGTCATGGTTTGGATTCCTCAGGTGGATACTTCCCATGGTTATTCTTTGTTGTGTTTGGGCTGGTAGATGCGTTACTAGGTTTGAGGGAAGGAAGATGTAAACTAGGAGGATCTGGTGCATTGTATGTCACATTTGTAAACCAATTTGTGAGATATTGTCCCTAAAACATCTGAGATCCCGAGAGGCACTCTGGATTTTTAGAGAGAGAGGGGATTCTCCCCAAACCTTAGGATAAAAGATTTATTGGTGGTCGTATTCATTGGCTTACCCTACAAGAGGGATGGTACAAGTTAAATATTGCATGTGTGGCCTGAAAACATGATAGACAGGGGACACTCGGTCTAGCAACAACATGCATTACTAGGAGATCATCAGGTGAAATCCTTTTGGGTTTCTCAGGCCTGGGGGGCTAGAGTTGACTGCCTCCTTTTCCTCCTCGAGGCCATTGAGGTTGGCGTTGGCCTCCTTGGTGACCCTCCCTCGATTAACTTTACATTGGAAATTGAAGACATGAGGTATATTGATCTCCTTGTCGGGAGGTATGCTCTACCTTGGAAGGTGAATATACATGTTGAAAAATTCGAGCTCTCACTCATACTAGGATTGGCAAAACACCTTTTTGTACAGATACCAATCATTTAGTGATTAGGTTTGCAGAATAGTGAGCTTGCTTAGCAAATAGACATGTTTTTAGAGATCTTATAATGATGTCTCCCTGTTAGAATCTTAAGGCATCTCATACTTGAGGCGAGAGGTGGTTAATGGTACAACCACATTGAAATACTTAGCTTTGTTTCTTTATCTTGGTCGCATAGTTGATGATCAATTTTCATAGGTTAGTTGGAGTCCCCTGCGTAGTCTCTTTTGCGGTATAGCCCACTCGAGCATGGAATGAATTGAATGTCCTCATACTTCTTAATTTTTTTTAAAGTCTATAAAGTACCATATTCTTACTTAAAACAATATACACCGAATAAAAATATTCAAGAGGCGGTTGATGATACAGCCACACAAAATACTTAACTTTTGCTTCTTAATCTTGGCCCCATAATCTAGGATCCATTTTATAGATTAGTCAAAGTACTTTGTGTATCTCTTTTTTTATATAACCTAGAATACAAAATGAATAAAATTTCCTTATACTTTTTAATTTTTTTGTAAAAGTCTATTTTGCATGCTCAACCTCTCCTACTCACACCACTAACAAATATGCTGTTTTTATTTAAAATAGTATACACCGAATAAAAATGCTAGACTATTAATAATTTTTAAATTTCTTTTTATTTCAGGGTTTGTTTATAAAATGCATCATTACCCTTTATAGACTTGTCAAATGGGTGGGTGAGTTGGGTTTGAGTTGGGTCATTGCAGTTGCGGATCTGGAGAGTGTGTGTCAAAAAGATTAGACTTCTAAACATATGGAAGAAAAGCACACCAACACACGACCCAATGGGTGGCAGGTTGCCCGCGGATGCCCATATAAAATCAGTCCAATCAACAATAAGTTACTAGTTGCTTTTGTTAACACCAAAACAACATTTAGAACAACTTGTAACTATTGTTTTTATGTCAAATATGGTGCAAAGAACCAACCAACTACTACGTTTGACATCAAATCATTCGATTAGCTAGTTATTGATATATGTTTGTGCAAACTTAAGGAAAAAATAACAACTAATTGTATATGTAAAATAGGAAAATCAATATAGTTTTCATAGATAAATATCACAAAAAATTACACATAATTTTGTCATGTAACATTAGACATTCCTAATATTACAAGTTCTTGTTATTTCTATTGCAAACACAAAATAAAGAAAATAAAATTATTATTAGTAAAGGTAAAGAGTTAACTTGTATGAAACAAGTAACACCTTTTAATAAGTGTATGTCTATATTATGTATATAAATAAATTTGCTTCAATAAACTAGGTCATCCGTGAAACCCGCTAAATAAATGGGTGACTATGGATTTGAGTAATTTTCAACGGGTGATAAAATTTGCCACCCAAATTCAATCAAAACAAGTCGACTCGTGGATTCCTGCAGATTTTGACCCAGTTTTACATGTCTAACTTTTTACTTAAACTCACCTACTTCTACTTGCATTGCAACATTGTATTTTCTATTTTAGTGGAGCTTCTGGGAGTGGCCCAAACTATCACAACTCGCGCATTCTTAGACGGTTAATTGATCACAAAAAAATGAAAAGTTTTGACGTAACCAGTCCCGCACCCCAGCTCGTCGCCCATCCCATACCCCAGGTCATCACCCGACCTACACCCCAAACCAACGCCAGAGGCAAACCCTTTTCCACACCCTTATTCTTCATTTGCCAGGTTGTTCCTCCCTTTTTATCCATTTTCCGTGACCATTTGCCTCTCCTTACCACCATTCGCCGCATGATTTCTTCTCCCCCTCCTCCTCCTCGTCCCGTCACCTCACACTCAAGAGGATCAGAATGACGACGTCTATTTAAGTCCTAGGAGGCATGTCACCGCTCTCTGCTCTGCCATCACCGCGGACATACCTAGTCTACTCTTGCTTGAGAGTTTCTCATCTAGTGGACCATCGGCGTGCTGCTCATCCTCATCCGCCTGTAGCTCCTCCACCTTGTCATCCTCATCCTTCCTGTTGAGTTCCATTAGGCTGGGTCGTGCCGCTGCCAATTTCACAAGTCTTTTCTCTCCCTCCTCCTCCTCCTCCTCGTCCCGTCACCTCACACTCAAGAGGATCGGAATGACGACGTCCATTTAAGCCCTAGGAGGTTTGTCGCCACCCTCTGCTCCACCGTTGCCACAGACATACCCAGGTTGCTCCTGCTTGAGAGTTTCTCGTCTAGCGGACCATCGGCGTGCTGCTCATCCTCATCTGCCTAAAGCTCCTCCGCCTCATTGTCCTCAGGTTGGGCCACGTCGCTGCCAAATTCACAAGCCTCTGCTCTGTCGCTAACTATCATGCGTCAAGGGACATCGAAGCAGGTAGGCGTCCTCTTCCTTTTCCCTAGACTGTACAAGGTGTGGGCTAGAATTTGGTACTTTTAACATATGCAATAGAGTGGTGTATCGATCTATAACGTGTTTAGAGCTTGGTCCAATAGAAGGTGAATTTGAATCTAATTACAATCCAACGCTTACCTATATGGCTCCCCAAAAATCTAAAAATTGAAGACAGTGAGTGGACTGGTCGATTTGGATAGCCATTACAGTCTCGAAGCGTTGGATGTTATGTTGTCAACTTGTTTTCCAAAACTTAGAAGTGGCCCCAAAATGTATGTTGATACTTCTTGTCCCTTTAGCACCCTTATAGAAAGCCTTTGTCTATAGTAAATACAGTTACAGTATGCAAGGTAAGAAGACCCCTTCACCTTTATAGAGAACGTATAAATTACTTTGCCCCTACTAAAGTTTTAAGGTATGAAGACCCCCTGGGTCTGTTACTTTTTGTTGTTTGTATACAAGGTTTAACTGTTATCTTGAATTTGAAAAAAAAAACAAGGTTTTTTAAGCCTCTTAAAGCTATAGTATGTCACATACTATGGTAATGTTAGGTTCCTAAATCAGATTTTCAATTTCTTCAATAGAGTTCATGGTTTTCATCCTAATTTCAACGAAAGTCTGGTAATATCAAAAAGAAAGTACATAAGATTTGAAAAAGAGGTGGTGACATTCTTTTGTGATCTTTGATGTAAACTATCAAATATGAGGGTTGTTAAGTCTTTACATTTTAGCACATTAAATTGATGTACAGAATGATTATAGAGAGCTCGTTTATATGTATGTAAGTTTATGTAGTTGTTGGCTTACTGTTTTAGATATAATTGTTTGATTTGTCATATAGGAGGGTGTTCTGCATCTACTACTTGCAAAGAAAGTTGACAGGAGACTCTTAAAAATAATAATAACATATACTCTTATGTTACCCTAACTTGATATTCTTATGCCAGTCGTATAAAAATATTGAAGATCTATTATGCTAAGATGCCATGAATTTTGCATTTGTAGTAACTAATTTTACTATTTTTAAATTTTTCAGATGTCACAAAATGGTTTATTTGACCTGAACCAAGATTACAATCAAGGAAATGAATCTAATGTTGGTCAAGATACAATAATCTCTATGTTGGAGAATTGCATTGATTTAGTCATTCCTAAACCAACTGGTGATGTAGATAAGCATGTAATCGGGATGTTATTTGAATCGGAATCTGATGCAAAGGCTTTCTATGAAAAATATGCAAATTTATGTGGTTTTGGAATCAAGATTGCTCGTTCAAAAAAGTTAGCACCCAATGATGAAAAAAAATTACATATTCATGTTTAAAAGTTGGTACTTCGTCAACCAATTCCAAAGATTCTCTATGCCAACTAAAGCCAACTGCAAGAACTTCCTATCCTGCTCAGATTACATTCAGAAGAATCTACACTGGTCAGTATGCTATAGCTACTTTTGTGGAAGAACACAACCATGAGCTTTTGGATTCATATATGATTAGACTACTACCCTCTAAAAGAAAGATACCTGAGGAAATATGTCGGCGTATTGATTTAAATGATAGTGTCGGAATTGATGTGTCTAAAACTATGACAAGTCTAGTGGTTGAAGCTGGAGGCTATAAAAACCTTACATTTACATCTAGGGACATTTAGAGTCCTCTCAATTACTCAAGAAATCTAAGGCTAGATGAAGGAGATGCCCAAGCTATTCAAGCATACTTTGTTAAGATGCAAGAGATAGATCAAGACTTTTTTTATGTCCTTGATTTAAATGAAAATGGAGTTCTTAGAAATATATTTTGCACTGATTCTCGATCAAGAAGAGCATACACATTTTTTAGCAATGTTATCACTTTTGACACTACTTATCTGACTAATAAATATGACATACCATTCACACCATTTGTTGGTGTAAATCATCATTTCCAATCCATATTGATGGGATGTGGTTTATTATGCGAGGAAACAATGGAGAACTACATATGGATTTTTGAGACCTGGCTTAAATGCATGGGTAAATACATATTACTACTAAAATAATAGTATAAGATAGATTCAATATGTAATTTGTATATCTAAACATTTTTTCTAAATTGTTTGTACAGGAAAACCTTTGAATGCTATTGTAACTGATCAGGCCCATAGTATAATGAATGTTGTCAAAGTGGTTTTTCCATCTACTAGACACAGACTTTGCTTATGGCACATTATGAAGAAACTGTCTGATAAACTTGGTAAAGATGGCAAAGCAACAAGACTGATTAAATTTGTTGTGTATGAGATCTCTTCAATTGATATATTTGAAAAGAATTGGGCTACTGCTCTTGAACAGTGTTGCAGTTCTAAGATCAGTTGGCTTGATACTATGTATGAAATCAGACAGTTATGGGTCCCAACATATGTAGATAACTTTTTTGGGCAGACATGACAACCACTCAGCGCAACGAATCGATGAATTCATTTTTTGATTTGTATGTAAATTCCAAGACCTCATTGAAATAATTAGTAGATCAGTATGAACTTGCATTGGAAACAAAGTTTGAGCAAGAGAAAAAAGATTATTATGAGTCACTATTCAAGAATGCACCTTTGAAGATGGAATTTCTCATAGAGGTTCAAGTGAGAAAATTATACACATTGTCAATGTTTAGAAAATTCCAAACAGAATTAGAAGGGATGATTTGTTGTGACGTGAATCTGATGTATGATGATGGTGTAAAATGCAACATATGGAGTTACTAAACAATGCAGGATTTGGCTTTCTGATTCTGAAATGAAATTAATAGATAAAGATTTCCAAGTGCAGTATGAACACAACAGCAGAAATATAAGGTGCAGCTGGCATTCATTTGAATGCAAAGGTCTCCTTTGTCATCATGTTTGTTGTGTATTGATTAGAAATCTGAAAATTGATGATTATCCAAATCAGTACATATGTGAAAGATGGAGAAAAGACGTCTGTCAGAAGTATTACTTGAAAGAAAGGGCTAACAAATTTCTGACAAACCTACAGAAAGAATTCGGCATCTTTCTAATATATGTGGACAAATTTTTGACATAGCAAGGATTTCTAATGAAAGCTATGAAGATGTTAGGAAGTATCTTGTAGATTCTCTTTCTACACTAAGTGATAAATATCAAGATTTGGTAATTCCAAATTTTATCATTAGGGAATCTATCTACCTCTTTTTTATATGATTCTAATGGGTTTTTTTTAAGAAATGAATGAAATGGTTATGATATATCATATATCAAAGATTTGTTCACATGTTAACAATCTTTAACAGAAAATTGAATAATACCACATTTAGAACCGAATCTGTAGCAGTTGATGCTAAGCATTAATTCTATTTCAATGGGGATAAATATAGGGAAGATGTTCATCTGATTTATATCAAATCATTCATAAAAATGAGTTTCTTGATGTAGAAGTTCTGAAAGTACTTTGTTTTCGACATTTGTATGTTTCTATTAGTTCCTACTTGTCTAATTCTTTTAAATATTCAATAGTGTTTTGGAGAAGATACAAGTTCCATGTCAATAAAGAACCCGACTTCGTCCAAACGTTGTGGTAGACCATGTTTAGTCCGTAGGAAAACATGGAAAGAAACTCATTCCTACAAAACCAATTCAGTGAGAAAAAGAAATACCAAAAAGACAAGAAAGGTGAAAGAAAAGGTATAGAATATAGCCATTATAATTGAAGATCTGAATGCACCAGTTGGATATCAGTTGGATCTAAATTCGGACATTATTTCTCAAGAATTTGGCTGACAAAAGGTATGTAACTATTGGTTGTTCTTGTTGTTTTGTTATGTATAATTTATTTGTTTAATAAATTTACATAATTTAGATTGTGGATTATATGTTCCACGGTTGATTGCAATGTATGAGTTGCCATATTAATGAATGAGTGAATTACACTTTATGAGTTTCCATAATCAAATATATTGCACTGCAAGAGTTTTAATATTATGCCAATGTTTGAGCTTTACATTTAAGTTCAACAACTCGAATACAAAACATATTTTAGTATGATGCCAATGTTTGAGCTTTACATTTAAGTTCAACTACTCGAATATGGCTTGTGGTCTACTTAAATTGAATAAGATAACTGTAATTTTATCTATGAGCATAATATTCAAAGAAATTCAAGTGAACTTCGAATATGGATCAGGAATTTGTAGATGAGGTTTTCAAGTGGTGGAATTCATGAATTATAGCTCAAAAGTCATTTACTATAGATTTTTTAGTAAGTTGTAGTCATGTATGGATAGAGGGGAGTTAACTGGTTCATAAAGGAGGGTTCCTTCATGGTCAACTATAAGAATATTTAGATATAAAGTACTTAACTATGATAGACTGAAGACTTGGCATTTGAAACCATATGAGGGCACAATTATAATGAGGGATTTTTATCTATAATCATCATTTAAAAGGCAAGAGGTATTTAACGAATTGTTTATACAGTAGATAATCACGTTTTATGATTATTTGTGTAGGGCCGACGCGAGGGAGAGGCTCCGGTAGTCGGGGAGACGGCGGCAGAGGTACCTTCGTTGGGAGGTCTCGCCCTCCTGAAACCTCTACTGCCCAGGAACACTTGCATCATGAAGAGACAGTGCATCCTACAGAGATCGTGAATGAGCCCGACAAGAACCAAGCACCGGATACGGTGCATCCTACAGAGAATGAGAAAGACAACGGAAACCTTCACGGCCAAAAGAAATCCTACGCCAATATGGTAGGAAACGCTGGTGATACAAGCCACATCAAGAACATACCCGCAGACTTCATCAAAGCTACTGAGATCGCAGTTGACCGCTCGGGTCCGCTACCAGAAATTAAGGTTAATCTGGACTGGATTCAGCCTCTTCTGGATCCTTGGAAACATTCTGTAATCATCAAGGCTGTCGGAATCAACATGGGATACCAGCTCTGGTCAATAGGTTGTCATCCCTCTGGAAACCAACGGAAAACTTCAGAGTAATAGATCTTGAGAAAGGCTATTACATAATCCAACTGTCAAATGAAACTGACTACGTCCGTGCCATAACAGGAGGGCCATGGACGATCTTTGGATCTTATATCTCAGTCCAAATCATGGACACCTAATTTCTGCCCGTCAGACCCAATTCCTAGACGGCTCCTGGTATGGGCAAGGATAGCAGATCTTCCAGTTTATCTGTATCAGCATGAACTTCTAAAGAGCATTGGTGACTACATCAGGAAAATGATAAGGATCGACTCAACCACAACCCTAGGACATAGGGGAAAATTCGCAAGAATTGCAGTGGAGGTGGAAACGGCCAAGCCTTTGCTGCCGGCTATCATTTTCAACGGGGAGAAATTCAACCTAGAATATGAAAACATCCCGCATATCTGCATGAAATGTGGACGCCTGGGCCACAGTGAAGGAGACTGCCAATTTACTAATCTAGCCACTCCGGCTGGGCTTGGAATAGAAGGAGCGAGCCAGACTACTCAAGTTCCAAACCAGTATAGCATGAGCATGCATGCAAAGAAACCAAAAAAAAGACCTACTAAGAAGGACAACTTCAAATCGAAGAAAGCATCAGAGGAAATCCAGGAATTTTCCAACGATGATGGCCCTCATCACCCTCACCAGGCGGAAGCCGAGAAAGATGACTGGCAAACAGTCCTCAGTAAAAAAACAAGCGGAAGCAAAAGAAGATGCAGCAAGACAAAACTACAGTACCAGTAGTTAACTCGGCTGTATCACTTCAGGAAGATGAAGTTTCATATGGAAGGCATGGTAATCCGGAGCAGAACGGGCAGATTGTGATTTTCGAGCCTTCCAACACACATCAGAGCAGTTCAGCTGATTTCCAAGTAATCCTAAGGAGCAGACTGGTCGTCTTCCAAGCAAACCCAATACCTCCAAACCTTGATAGGGTAAGGAAGAAGGGTAAAGCCACCGGAACCCACCCAGAATTCACAGGCACCTCAGCCGCCAGGAATTTAGATATGGATATCAACGTAGACATGGATGAGAGTGTTACTGATTGACCCTCACCCCATGGTTAATCTCTTCTCACATAAAAAATTGCATTCCACCCTTTTAGCTATGAACATAATTGTCTGGAACATACAGGGGGTTGGATCGCAGCAAAAGGCCCATTTAATTAAAGAGTACAAGTTTTCCCTAAAAATAGATGTCCTTGCTATCCTAGAGCCTCGCTGTAGCGGTGAGCAAGCACTCAACATTATCCAAAGTTTTGGTTTTGAATCGTCGCACAGAGTGGAATCCATCGGCTTCTCTGGAGGCATATAGATTTTGTGGGATAATTCAAAATGCAATCTTGAAATCCTTTGTTGTCATCATCAGTTCGTGCACTGTTTAATTAATGGGAACGCAGTCACTTTCGTCTATGCAAGTCTGTCCCCTAAGCCTAGGGAGATTCTATGGTCCAGGCTGTGCGAAATTAGCCAAATTGTCAAAGGCCCTTGGGCAGTAGTTGGTGATTTTAATACTCTTCTTAGCATTGAGGAGAAATGTGGTAGTAAGTACTTTGATTATAGAGCCAGCAGCCAGTTCCAGGATGTCATTAATGCGGCTGGACTGATCGAAGTAAAGTCCGAGGGACAGTTCTATACTTACCATAAAAAACACTTACTTGAGAAACTTGATTGAGCTCTGTTAAATGAAGACTGGGTTACTTCATACCCCAACATCAATGTCACTATTCTCCCTAGGGTGAAGTTAGACCATAACCCTCTGTTGTTATGTATAAAGGAAAAAACACAAAGACGTGCCATTCCTTTTAGAACCAAAGCAAGCTAGAACCAAATGGAGGACTTCCCGACACATCTTGCAAAATACTGGAATAAGGACAGTAGCTTCCTTGAAACTCTTCCCAACTTTTAGGTGGACACACTCAAATGGGATCGTGAAGCCTTGAGGAAGACTCAACGTGAGAAATCCACTCTTTTTTGCAAGATTGATCAAGCCCAGGCACAGCTAGCCCAAAACAATACTCATTCTCGTAATATGTATATCCTTGAATTACAGGAAAAGCTATGCAATCTCCTTCTGTGAGAGGAGACAGACTGGAAGAATAAGGCTCATAACACTTGGCTCAAATGTGGAGACGGGAATAACAAGTTCTTTCAAGCCTCTGTGAAGAATCTACGCCACCAAAATAAGATTAACAGACTCAAAAATGAAGACGAAAATTGGGTGACCAACTCAAAGAAGCTGAAGAGGCTCATCACAACTTATTATACAAAGTTGATGGCTCCTCCTACGCAGGCAGATAGGAACTTGATCTCAATATACCCAGGTACATTTGAATCATCGGCTCGCTCTGAACTGGCCGTCCTTGCAGGAAGTCTGAGCTCCCATGAAACCTCAGATACTATTTTCAAGATGGCTGCATCTAAGGCCCCGGGGCCTGACGGCATTTCAGCTGACTTTCTCCAAACAAACTGGTCTCATGTTGGAATATCTGTATACCAGACAGTGAGTAACTACTTTGAAACTTCTAGAATTGATCATCAACTTGCCAGTGCTCACCTAGTTCTTATATCGAAGGTTAAATGTCTGATTACCTGTGGTGACTTCAGGCCTATTGCTCTAAATAATGTTTGCTTCAAGATGATATCCAAGATCATAGTTGAAAGACTAAAGCCTTATCTAAGCAACTGGATTTCTCCTATGCAATCTAGTTTCATTCTAGGAAGACGCATCAATGATAATATTATCCTTGTACAAGAGGTTCTTCACTCTATGAGATTTAAAAAGGGCAAGAAGAAGTTCATGGCGCTTAAGCTTGACTTAACTAAAGCCTTTGATAAAATGCACTGGGCATTCATACATGACACTCTTTTAAAAACCAACATTCCAATAAATCTTGTCACGATCATCATGTAGATTATTACAATGGGAGACACCTCTATTCTCTGGGAAGGGGAACCGCTGCCAGCCTTCAAACTGGAAGAGGAGTCTGTCAAGGAGACCCTATTAGCCCATATGTCTTCGTATTATGCATAGAGAGGTTGTGCCAAGCTATTAATAACAAAGTATCTGAGGGAAGCTAGAGGCCTATTGTGGTCAGCAGGTCCTCCTTGCCTCTTACCCATGTCTGCTTTGCGAACGACCTGCTCCTCTTTACGGAAGGAACGGCCCAACAAGCCACGATCATTAAGAACACGCTTGCCGAATTCGCCAGTGTCTCTGTACAGGAGGTATCTATCTCAAAATCTCGTATTTTCCTCTCCAACAACGTCACTAAACAGGAGTAAAACCGGATTAGTAGAGTCATGGGAATCCAAGTCACAAAGGACCTTGGTAAGTACATGGGGGTCCCCATCATTCATCAGCGAATCAACAAGAGAACACATGCTTACCTGCTCGATAATATAAAGACTAAGATGAACAGTTGGACCATTAAGCATCTCAGCCTAGTTGGTCATATATGTCTAGCTAAATCAACCTTGTAGGCTATTCCTTCATATACTATGCAGTCCATAGCTATCTCTCCTACCTTGTGTGATGATATCAGCTTGCACATCAAGAAGTTTATCTAGAAAGGGAACTCAGACACAAAGCGCCTATCCCAGGTCTCTTGGAGAAAGGTTACATCCCACAGAGATGTTGGTGGCCTCGGCATCAAAGACATCAGGGATCAAAATCAGGCCCTAATGATGAAGAACGCATGGGACTTCATGCAGAATAAAGATGTTCCATGGGTCAAGATCATGAAATCAAAATATATGTCAAATGGAACTATAAAAGTAGCTTCGGGCTCGTCGGTTTGGAATTTCATAAAAAAAGCCATGCCTCTCTTGTAGGCGGCAAGTGTGAGAACTATCTGTAAAGGGGAGTCCACAAATGTGTGGTTTGATCGCTGGTGTGGATCCAAACCAATTCTAACAAAAGAAGAGTATGATAAAGCCCCTCCAGGACTCTTCGACCTCAAAGTCCAGGACATGGTAACTTTAGAAGGATCCTGGGACTGGGATTTCATCAATCTAAACATCCCCAAGGAACACTAGCCACACATAGCTGGCCTTCCTCCACCAAACCCGACGGCTGGAGAAGATAACTTTGTCTGGCCTTTCGAGCATAATGGTAATTTCACCTCAAGATCAACTTACAGATGGTTGTGAGAAGACAAAGAAGTCAAGATCCAAGGGAATTGGAAGAATATCTGGCAATCTAAACTCCCAGAATGCATCAAGCTGTTTCTATGGCAGATGCAGCACAAAAGCCTGCTAACTAACGCCGAGAAAGCTAGACGACACATAGAAATTACCACTGAATGTCCTTTGTGTGGAGTTGAACAAGAAACAGTCATTCACTATCTTCGCGATTGTAAGCTAAGCAACCCTATCTGGAAAGAACTGGGGTACTGGAATGACATGTGCATGCTTTCTGAAGATGATTGGATCTCCTACCTCCTGAACACTACAGCAAAAAATTTTGTCTGGTTCACTACATGTGCTACTGCATGTTGGCACATCTGGCATACTAGAAACGAGTTCAACCATAAGGCAACTCTTCCTTCTCTGCAGGTCATGCTACACTTCATTAAAGAATGACCAAAATGCATTACTCATCTTGCAAGTGATCCTCCAAAAAAGAGCTGGAAGCTCAGGAAATATGAACCCCTCCAAATAAAGTATGATTCTACTCTGATTTTCGCAGATGTGTCCTTTAAAGATAACAATTCTGGCCTGGGTATTCATATTGTAAACTCCTCGGGTCAAAGTCTACAAGGTGAAGGACACATCATGGCTGTTGATAGCGCCATGCATGTGGAAGTTCAAGCTATTCTTCAAGCTACTGTGCTCACCTGCAAGCTCCATCCATCACATGTTATCCTCCTGTCTGACTATGCAACGGTTGTAGATGTTTTCAACAACAAGATCACTCTCCTGAAGTATAAGCCTTATGTGGAGAGATTCAAAAATATGATTGCCACCCTTCCTTCTTGTCGAGTTATCCTGATTCCCAGGGAACTCAACGAGATAGCGGACAGCATTGCAAAGGCTGCTCTACAAACCACTACAAATAGTCATAGCTCAAGTAGTAGGAGCTCTCTTTACTTTAATACTTTAATTCTGTCTTTCCATTCTAATAAACCTTCATGGTTAGATGTAGCTATTGACATTGATTTGAATGCTTTTGAGCCTACCAGAGAGAGCGGGGTGAATATATAATCTCTTAGTTTGGAAAAAAAATTTAACTATCTTTTCCAAAAATTACTACTTAAGGGCTTTTGTCGTGATCATGTTGAAGATAACTCTAATATCAATATTCTACAATTATGTTGCATAAAATAACTATTATATAAAATCATCTTAGCACATTCAAACACACATTTAGTAACTACCTTCAAACATGCTTATTTTTTTTTTAGGATTATGTTCTTGTTGTACTGCTACTCTTCTTGCTAACTTGAATTGCAGAAATTGATTATCTGTTCAGAACTTGAGTATATCTACTTCTGAACTTATTACTTAATAGTTCTTTTCAACAGATACAAAGGTTTGTTGTTGTAATCATGTTGAAGATTTATGTACTAACTCTTCTAGGTTCATATTGGATAAAGTCATTTGAAAAACCACTAGTTAATAGACTACTGACTCAATTTATTCAGAGAACTCTTCTGGTATAATGTTGGAGATGTTTTTGGTATCTTACAACTCTAATCATATGCTGGATGTATTTCTACTGGAATTATCTGACGCACATCTCTATTCAAAGGATGGATATATTGTTGTTGGTATTATATTGAGACAAAGAGGATCTTTGTTGCATGACTTTTGTTGAATATAATCTAGTTTTTGCACTACTTTGAGATAGAGAATCTCACTTACAACTCTGTTGAGACAAAGACAATTTCACATACAATTCTGGTTTCTATACTACTTTGAGATAAAGTGAATCTCACATACAACTATGTAGAGACAAAGAGAAATTGTGGAATATAATATGGTTTCTATACTGCTTAGGGACAAAGATAATCTCACATACAAATATATAGATACAAAAAGAATCTCACATACAATTCAGTTGAGAATCTCACTTATAATTTTGTTGAGACAGAGAATTTGTAAAAACTTTAATATATTGTATAACGGTTTATATAGAGATACAACCTGGATGATCAGTTGAGCATTGATGCATTATTATTCAATTTTTTTTAGATGATTAATTATATATACTGAAGAATTTAACCAAATTAGCAATTGAGATTATGTCCTCAAACCACAAATTCATAATTGAGATGATTCAATGATTTTGTATGTTTCTACCCCTCCTTTTTGACTGATAATGTCTCCGAAGGATTTAACTAAATATCAAGTGTTGATTTTCATGAGAACTTTTCCCTCATTCATTAAAATTGTACAATCTAGTTTGTATTGTCATTCCATGTATCTAAAAAGTACATCAATTTAATTTCATTGTTACAAAGTTCGGTTTATAATGATCGCCAAAAAAACTCTAGTTCGTGTTGGATAAAGAGTCATGTTTTCCTTGATTCTCCATGTAACGACCCTAACCTGGCTTATGATGTAAACCTATTTATTTTGGCTAATAAAGTTTCTTAGAACTTTAATATAATCCATTAAGGTGTTTTGTTATCATGTGAAATACTTATGTTTCAAGTTTGGTCCCGATTGAATGTTGTTTGAGCAATTTTCCTTTGTTTTGGACCAAAGTGTAATTTACTCAAGATGAGGGGTTATATTGCAATATGTCACATCTTTAACATGCCTAAAGTGTTTTAGCATCATAAGAAAGAGATTGATGCTAAGGTGTGGCTTTTGGAAAGCTTAAATTACAATTTGCATCTTGTTTGAATAATGTTAGTGCATTGTGCACCAATTTTGGTACAAATTGTAATTTACCCAAAATGTAGGGTTAATATGCAAATTACCACCTCTAGAGTGTCCCTACTCCCTCCTAGAATCATGTAGAGGAGAGATAAAGAAGTAGACACCATGTTTGAATCATTTATGAATGATGGTAATGTCGGTGATGAAATGACCAAGAAAGGGGTTGAATATGAAACCTTAACTTGAGTTGTATCAAGTTGAAAAGCTTATATATGAGTGCCTATCGGCCAAGGAGCCATAGTACAAGTCTCATATCGTTTTGAGAACTCTTTTAAAATTCCATATCATGCAAATCACCTCAAGGAGGTGGGTTGTATCGGGTTACAATTCCCTTGGTGAAGTTGTGACGGGTTGTGAATAAAGTGATGATTTAATTGATATATTTTATTCAAAGGGATAAGTAATGGACGAATTTGCATCTCTAGATGATCCTCAACTGTTTGGCAAGACAAGATAAATGTTGATGCATGCATTTACATGTGTCATCCATGCATGGACACGTGGCACCTACTAGCTCAAATTGATGACACCTCATTTTGAGCCTCCTTCGTGAACAACAAGTATATATACCCCTAGTTTCACCCCTTCGTGCAATTTTTTGACCCTAAACACCCTCCTACCCTAAGGTATCGTGCATAGAGATCCTGTATCGTGCATGGGCCCTTGGGTATCGCCCATGGCAAGATCATATCGCCCAAGTAGGGTGATATCGGCCAAGAAGGGTGATATCGGCAATGAGAGTGTCATATCTGCCACAAGAAAAGTTGTATCGGCCAAGAGGAAGTCCATATCGCCCAAGAGTGGTAGGGTTTTGGCCAAGGTGCTTAGAGGCTCAAATATTAACCCTAAGGTGAGTCCATGATCATCTTCAACCTTGGTTTGAAGCATGATTTTAGGATTTTGATCTTCCTTTCTTTTCTTCTTCACCAATTGCTTATCCATGGTGATTCCTTGTATATGAAGGAGTTGTGAACGAGCCTTGGACTTTTTATAAGTCATCTTCAACCTTAGGAATGTGGAGAACTAGAGCTTGGAGCTTTGAAGTTGTTCTTAAGGTGGGTTATATAACTTGAACTCAACCATGTTAATATTCTTCACCTAAATTGCTATAATTAGTGAAATACTTTTAATTCCGAAATTTCCTAAAATAGTTGATGAAAATATGAGTTCTAGTAGTTTCTTAGACCTGTTTCCATGAATTATATCAGTTAGAACAAAGGTCTAGAGTTTGAAGAAGATGGTGTCACTTTGTAAAAGTGATATCGGGTTCAAGCATATATACAAGTAGTTCTAACCCGATATGGGTATATCTTACACAAGATGTTTGCACGATATGCTTGCACAAGATGCTTGCACGATAGGAAGTCTAGAATAGACTCCATGAGCGATACAAGGGTTAATTGTAGACTTGTAAGTTGACAAGAAACCCTAATTTGGGTAACCCAATATAAGTGAAGAGTAATAATGTTATTGCATGATATGATCATTTAATACATCATTAGTACTTAGTATCATGAGGCATACACAACCTTGCACAACATGGTTGCATGATACATGACCTTGCATGATAGGGTTGCACGATACACAATCCTAGACGATATGGTAGCCCGACATGGTGATGAGTTGATACCCCTTAACAATTAAGGGCAACACATATATGTACCATGTGCCCGTCACAACCAACCCTAACCTGACATGGGTGTTGCAACCCAACATTGGATGGTGTAGCCCAATATGGCTTGGTTCCCTTCACTCCTATCGATTTGTGTAAAGGGATGAGAAGAGTTTAACCAATTGTTTAACCTATTACCCATCCTTAAGATAGGATGGTACCCTTGAAGGAGGAAATATGATAAATATATTGGATTGAGCCCGATATGGAAAACCCTAATCTGTCACAGCCAACCCTAGATGGTGAGCCACCCGATACGGTGATTGAATGCATCTCTAGCCTGACATGGTGATGGATTAGTACCTCATGCACGACATGGGTAATCTATACAAACACCTTTAGCCCAATATGATTGGTGGTTTCTATACACCTACAACCTGATATGATGAACATATGCACACCTTTAACCTGAGACACCTTGTAAAGGTGAGAGTAAGACACTCTTAGAAGTGATGAGTGTAACACCAAGTAATAGTGTGGCTAATACCTTGATAGGTGAAACACCAAAAGTGGTTGATAATGGACAACCTTATATCAACAATGCCTTAACCTGAGATGAGCCCACATCATTAAAGATAGTTGGGCAATTTATATGTGTGACTTATGACCAATACATTACATAATAAATGTGATGAGCTAGTGCATAAAGTATTAGGATGGGAAATACCCTAATACAAGATAAGTTGATGAACTTAAGTAAGTTAAAAGTGATGAGGGAAGTGATACATCAAGACATGATAGATATCACATCCAGCACCTCAAGGTTGATACACCTTGATGTACCCGTTGGTAACATCAAAGGAAAGCTTCCAATTCTTTCTGGTTCAATCATATGAGATAATGATAGAACAGATTGAATGTCTAGAGAATGACAGTACTCAATGATGTATGCTTTCAAGTTCAGGACCTGAACGATGAGATCATACGGATGCTAAGAGTTTGTACATTCCAAATATGTCCCTAATCGGATGTCATTGTGGAAGGTAGATAGACAACAATGACACACAAGACTGGATTGTGGTGTTGGTTGATGATAGAATCTCATTAGTCATGATATGGAGATATGAAACCAAACACATAGGTACTTGTTAGAGAACAAGTGTACCGGACAGACCCACCATGAGCTTGACACATGGAACCATGACATGGTAGTTACAGTCAGTTCTCATAGTGATGGTGGTGAGTGTGATTCTTTGACCTGAAATCACTACACTCAACACATGTGATTGGGTACACTTTGACATCATCAAACGCAATCCTGAAACATGGGTTGTTATAAAGGTGATGATTGGGTGGCTTGGACACATGGGGATTTTGAGGGGTGAGTGATAGATATGGGATTTGTCCCTCATGAGGGAGTTTGATATCCATGGACACTTGATGAGTAGGATTGAGATAGGCATGTGCACGCATGTGTGAATCAGTATGTGATATTGATGTCATACATATCTCCTCCAATCTACTCTGAGATCAAGAAAGTGAATGTACTTTGAAAGGATGACTGTTCCATGCCTTGAGTTCATTTGGGATATCAGTGACAAAGGAATTATACATTCATGGTAACACCATTCACAGATTGTAGGATTGAAATTTGTTCTCCAACTTTCTATTTTCACTTGGGTAGCACTGATGTGCGACTAGGCACCGCTCTTTGCTTGTGAAGTCATAAGTGTTGTGGACTTTCACTGCCAACGTGAAATGGACCTGTAGGGTCATACACATAGGATTTAACCTGGAAGAGGAGTTTATCCACAAACAATGTTTAGATTGATTACTAAAGGAGTTTAATAGTTCAATTAAATACTCAGTTGATTGATAGCTCAAAATCATAGTGTTCAAGTTGTTGGACCAATTGATTAGAGTATCGGATTGATTGAAACTGCAATTGACTGATTTGCATAGTCTTCTGCCCCAACCGATCAGCTCATGAGATGAACGGATCAGCTAAGGTTGTTGAATCGGTTAGCTCAAGTTGTGAGTCGATCGGTTCATGTGTCATGAAACGATCGGCTCAATTGTTGAACCGATCAGTTCGTGGACCAACCGAGATCGTTTGGAAAGTCATAACACTATTTTGCAAATACAATTTGTTTCACTTATACAAATTCAATTTGGACCAGGATTAATATTTGATTAATCAGAAACAAATATGGAAGTCAATTTGAGTTGGATCAGGACCATGAACCGATCAGCTCAGGCATGAACCGATCGGTTGAGAGCACGAGATGATCATCTCAGGTCCCAAACGATTGGCTCAGGGCTCGAAATGATCATTTCAGGGTGTGAACCATTCAGTTCAGCTGGCACACTTGGTTATTTTTGTGGAAAATCTCAAACCCTTCTACTCCTGCTTTAATCTCGCATTACCCGGGGTAGAGAACCATGTCCCATGACCCTCCTATATATATAGGGGTAGTGGGGGATTCTCAGGTACACAACTTAGAACACCAGTTGCTCTGTAAAGTTGTCGTTCTCTCTAGTTGTGGTAATCGAGAGAGCCCGAGCAAGTGCTACCCGATAAGGGAGGCACAACAAGGGAGAGACAATTGTAGAAAGGCAACTGGTTACGGGAGAGTGTATCGGTGACTAGTATGCCGATAGGAGGGTGCAACTCCTTCCGATTCCTTGTGGGACAAGGAGATCGAAGTTCTAGGTGGTCCGTGTGAACTACTTCAGAGGTGGGAGACTTCTGCCGCTCAGACGATAGCTGTCAATCCTGACAGTCCTTATGAGACCATGAGTTGCTCAGACACCGTCCAAGACCGAAGGTGAAGACCGCGCAAGCTGTGAGGTAACGTCTCCGAGCAAGCCTCGGGACAAGGTATGCCTCTACAAACCATCCTTCCTATTGTATAGATGTTGACGGGATTCCTTTATTCTGGGTTTGGGAGAAGAAAATTTTTGTTTCTGCTACCTTCTCTGTCTCCCCTAAAACCCAACAGTGGTATCAGAGCCACGTCAACTGATCTATACTTTAGGATTATCAATGTGATCAATTTTGGTTTGTTGCCTTTATTTATTGCATACGATGCGAATAAAATTGGCTTTATGCATGTCCAATCCTAAATCTACAAATCCCAATATACATATATGATATGTAATATGAATGCACTCAATATGTGTCGCCCTTAAACGAGTTTTGTGGTGGATGTATAGTGTGGTCATGGCCAATAAACCCTATGTATGTGTGATTGGTTGAATGTGGTTGCTTACATCTCAGTCTGCGCACTGATTCCCTACCTCCTTATTCCTAATGTAACTCGAGATAACTCGATATTTCTTTCCTACCTTTGCTCCCCCTGAATGTAACTCGAGATTTCCTTTTTCAAATGTAAAATAGGATAGATATTTTATTTCATGTTATATCAAAGAATGACAGACAATCTGACGACGACTGAGATGATCGGTTCAAGGCGTGGACCGATCGGTTGGCGATCCATACGATCAGCTTGAGGAGTGAGATGAGCGGGTGGTGACCTGAGGAGATGCATGACGACCAGGAAAACCGATCGGTTGGAGTAGCCAACTAATCGACTGGTGGCACCCAGACGATCAGTCAGGGCGAGCAGGTCATTCATGTGATGAGTTGATCAACTCGGACAGCTATAGCACTTCATCTTATACATGTTGCATGTGATGTAGACCTAGATGATCGTGATTCCTCTTGGCTTGAGGAATCACATTAGGATGGCCATAATCATCGCTTTTATCGTTTCACATGTTTTCTGTGGGATATAGCATGTATATGATATGTACTATGTATTGTGGTGATTGGATATGTATATGTACCTATAAAACCAAATCCCTCATTAAATATTAAAGTTGTAAATGCCTTCCAAATGTGACATACGTGAAAAACTTGATCGGCCAAGTGTGGGCTCGCCCTAGCGTGGTGCACCGTCTATCTCATGGAAGCATGAAGGATGGATATGTGGGTCTGCCCTAGTAGGGTGCATATTCATCGTGTTGGCTTTGGGTCGGACTTAACAAGGTGACCTAGATAGGATCTAGCACCTTGAGGCATGGAGGTGATCATGGCAAGGAATTGCATATGACATCTTTCAAGAGTTGCATATGATGCAATTGGCAAAAGTTGCCTACCTGGAAGATCTAAGTTGTGGGTGACAACCAGCTGGTCCATGACTCAGAGGATTTCAGGATCTTGACCCACTAGAAGATTGTATGTTGCAATCTTCTGAATTGATGGTGAGGGCTATCAATTTGAACAAAAATAGTGGTAGAGATAATTAATTAAAGTCCTAATTATATCGTCAACCTTTCAAATCAATCAAATAAGTCAAAATTGAGTTTTGGACTAAAATTGCATATATTTCCTTTTGTAGTACAAATGACAACAAGCAACAATCACTTTTTGTTGTGATCGGTCCTTGAAAAGGACAAGCTAAATGGGACTAACTTCCACGACTGGTTTAGGACATTGAGAATTGTTCTCACTCAAGAGTGAAAGCTCTATGTCCTACATACTCCAGTTCCAGAGGAACCTGCTCCTACTGCACCAAAAGCAGAAAGGGATGCTTATAAGAAGCATTTTGATGATGCCATTGATGCAAAGTGCTTGATGTTGTGCTCCATGAACCATGAATTGCAGAGACAACATGAGAACATGGGTGTCATTGAGACGATTCAACATCTCAAGAATATGTATGAAAATCAAGCACGGAAAGAGAGATATGATGTCTCCAGGGCACTGTTCAAGTGTGTCATGACAGAAGAAGATCCAGTTGGTCCTCACACACTCAAGATGATTGGGTATGTGGAGAACCTAATGAGACTGGGATTTCCCCTAAGCCAAGAGTTGGCTACTTACGTGATACTGCAATCGTTGCCAGAATCCTACATTCAGTTTGTGATGAACTACAACATGAACAACTTTGACAAGTCGTTGATAGAGTTATTGGGCATGTTGAGGACATCCGAGACACAGATGAAGAAGGACAAGCCTAAGTCTGTGACGATGATCAGCAATAAAGGCAAGTCCAAGCACAAGGGAAAGGGCAAAGCTAAGAAAGGTTTTGATGCTAGCTAGCAGCCCAAGGCATCTTCAGCTCTCAAGGCCAAAGGAGGTGTGACCAAGAGAGGCAATTGCCACCATTGTCAAAAGCCAGGACATTGGAAAAGGAATTGTCCACTCTATTTGGAAGAACTAAAGAAGAAGGAAGTGATGGACGTCTCCACCTGAAGGTGTCATGAAATAAACTTGTAATATTTTTTAGGTATATGATACCAAGATATAAAATGTAAAGCACTCAATACATGGGGCAAGTGTTGCTGCCATAGATAGGAGTACTTTAGTTTATTTTCAGCCTTGAAGGCATGTAATAGAGTTATGAACTGCTATTTCATATTTTCCAATGGATAGAAACACATTATTTTTGCATATTGTATGACAATGATAGCAATTAATAAAGCTGATGTTTCAATCTTTGTGGCAATGCCTTGTTTGTCTTATGATACTTGGTATGCATAAGATAAAATGATACTTAAAAGTTATTAATAACTCAAACAATCATATTAGCATAAATCGTAAGAAATTCATTTCTAGTTTCCATATGATGGATAAAGCTAGACTCTGTTGGTTTGATAACTAGTAAGAGACATGAATCTCTTGGACATGATTAATCAATCTTCACTAGTGGTAGTGGGAGAATGATTATCCTATTAGATATAATACATGTGATGTATTTACATACCTATTGGAGAAAATGCTAAAACTTTAAATGGTGTTTAGAGAAATACCAATATGAATATCTTGAAGTGTTCAAGAATATCATAGATGAGGTACAAATTTGGTAAAGTGTTAATTCTTGATGAGATCAATGAATGAAATACTTGGACCAAATGTTTGAGGTCCTTATAAGTGATTATGATTGTGTATCATAGTGAACTCATGATTAAGGCATGGTGATGTCTAAATCAACAAGGAGTCATACTCTAAGGAGTTAGATGATGATTATCAAATAACTAATTTCTTCTTAAATAAAGAATACCCCACACTAATAAAGTACATTAAGAATCCCAAGGAGTTGTGAGTTCTTATATCCTTGACAGATACACCTCAATTATCTATGTGATGAGTTGGTCATGTGATGAATCAAATATCTGGATGAATATGAGGAACCAGATTCTGAGTTATGGTTTATGACCATTACATCCTAAATGACCTCCATGTGAACCATAAGGTATGACCTTGATGGTAGCACCCATTGGGATGAAATCCATAAGTGTGAATGAGTCTTAAGTGTTAAGACACATGGATAACATTTTTTGAAGGATGATGTTTGTTGATTGCAACTTAATGACTAAGAAATTTGGCATACGAATACTAAAACCACATTCCTATAAGGAATAAAACAAGGATGTGTATGTGACACAACCTATAAGGTTTATGAATCCATTAATGCAAATAAAGTCTATAAGTTACAATGGACAAATCAATGTGATTGATTGAGTACAAGAAACTCAGAGTTGGATCTTTACTTTGATAATATAGTCAAAGGGTTTGACTGATATGACCAAGATAAAGAAGGGATCTGTGATTTAGTGGGAGCGTATTCACATTCCACATGTTGATGTGAAATGGAAATGTTCTAGAATGGAAATCAAAAGTGGAAATTATCTTTAGGGAAGTTAGAGATGTTTCCTATGAGATAGGAATAGAGATATATAGAAATAGTTCTCGAAAATTTCTTGACCTGAAAGGAGAGAGCATACATTGGCAATCTATACTGAAGGGTTTAGTGTGCATAGATTCAGTGGGAGAGAACATGTCCATGTTACATGGAGTTGGTATCCCAAGGCCAAGTGTCCAATTCTTATAAAGGATGGTAACACTAAGAATAGATATGGATTTATCATGTATGTAAACATCCCATCATCTTGCATGTATGGACATGGCAAGAACAAAAATGCATTCATCATCTTGTATGTATAACATGACAATATGATGTGCTCATCCTGATAACTCGTATGTGGGACATGACGAGTGGATGCATGTCTAGTTCTAGTAATGGTTACTGGAATACCATAAGAACTTGATAAGTACTTGAGAAGTACTAGTTCTATGAAAATAAGGAAGGGTTCACTGTAAAGAGTTACACTGATGCAAACTTCCGAAAAGGATAGAAAATTAATTGCAAAATATATATGGGATATATAAAAGTGAATGTTTGTTGATAAATGGAAACGTTCCAATAAATCCATTTAAAAGGAAAAACTGAGTATCCGTGTGTTAGAGAACATTAGTGGATACTATATGGATCTGGAAGTTCATAGAGATGAACTTATAGATATTTCGGTCATTGATGACAAGTTAGGAGTGCTTGGTCATGCAATATGGCTAAAGGTTAGCAAAGGAATACTAGATCGCATATTATGGAAACTCCATCTCATACGTGTGACGTACAACGAAGAGATGAGAGACATGAAGTTGATACCGACTTTGGCAAGGTGTTGCCATAACTCACTATGTTAGCACTAGAGCACAGTAACATGTGGGACATGTTTGAAGATCACTATGAATATGATTCAAGGGTGATTGGCTCGCAGTGCAAGTGGGAGTCTGTTGGTATGTATGCCCTGAGAGCCAATCATGGGATGATTGGTGGGATACATTAAGATTGATTTGATAAACATCAAAGGCAAGCTTCCAATTCTTTCTGGTTCAATCATATGAGATAATGATAGAACATATTGAATGTCTAGAGAATGACAGTACTCAATGATGTATGCTTTCAGGTTCAGGACCTGAATGATGAGATCATATGGATGCTAAGAGTTTGTACATTCTCAATATGTCCCTAGTTGGATGTCATTTTGGAAGATAGATAGACAACAATGACACATAAGACTGGATTGTGGTGTTGGTTGATGATAGAATCTCATTAGTCATGATATGGAGATATCAAACCAAACACATAGGTACTTGTTAGAGAACAAGTGTACCAGACAGACCCACCATGAGTTTGACACATGGAACCATGACATGGTAGTCACAATCAGTTCTCACAGTGATGGTGGTGAGTGTGATTCTTTGACTGGAAATCACTACACTCAACACATGTGATTGGGTACACTTTGACATCATCAAACGCAGTCCTGAAACATGGGTTGTTATAAAGGTGATGATTAGGTCGCTTTGACACATGGGGATTTTGAGGGGTGAGTGATAGATATGGGATTTGTCCCTCATGAGGGAGTTTGATATCCATGGCTACTTGATGAGTAGGATTGAGATAGGCATGCGCACACATGTGTGAATCAGTATGTGATATTGATGTCATGCATATCTCCTCCAATCTACTATGACATCAAGAAAGTGAATGAACGTTGAAAGGATGATTGTTCCATGTCTTGAGTTCATTCAGGATATCAGTGACAAAGGAATTATACATTCACTATAACACCATTCACGGATTGTAGGGTTGAAAGTTGTTCTCCAACTTTCTATTTTCACTTGGGTAGCACTGATATGTGACTAGGCACTGCTCTTTGCTTGTGAAGTCATAAGTGTTATGGACTTTCATTGCCAACGTGAAATGGACCTGTAGGGTCACACACATAGGATTTAACCTGAAAGAGGAGTTTATCCACAAACGATGTTTAGATTGATTACTAAAGGAGTTTAGTAGTTCAATTCAATGCTCAATTGATTGATAGCTCAAAATCATAGTGTTCAAGTTGTTGGACTGATTGATTAGAGTATCGGATTTATTGAAACTGCAATTGACTAATTTGCATAATCTGTTGCCCCAATTGATCGGCTCATGAGATGAACCGATCGGCTCATGTTGGTGAACCGATCGGCTCATGTTGTTGAACCGGTCGGCTCAAGTTGTGAGTCGATCGGCTCATGTGCCATGAAACGATCGGCTCAATTGTTGAACTGATCGGTTCATGGACCAATCGAGATCGTTTGGAAAGTCAGAAGACTATTTTGCAAATACAATTTGTTTCACTTATACAAATTTGATTTGGACAAGATTAATATTTGATTAATCTGAAACAAATATGGAAGTCAATTTGAGTTGGATCAGGACCATGAATCGATTGGCTCATAGCACAAGACGATCGGCTCATGTCCCTAATGATCGGCTCAGTGCCCGAAACGATTGTTTCAGGGTGTGAACCGATCGGTTCGGCTGGCGCAGTTAGTTGTTTTTGTGGAAAATATTGAACTCTTCTACTCCTACTTTAATCATGCATTGCCCGAGGTAGAGAACCTGGTCCCATGACCCTCCTATATATAGGGGTAGTGGGGGCTTCTTAGGTACACAACTCAGAACACCAGTTGCTCTGTAAAGTTGTCGTTCTCTCTGGTTGTGGTAATCGAGAGATCCTGAGCAAGTGCTACCCGATAAGGGAGGCACAACAAGGAAAAGACAACTGTAGAAAGGCAACTGGTTGCAGGAGAGTGTGTCTGTGACTAGTACACCAACAGGAGGGTGCGACTCCTTCCGATTCCTTTTGGGACAAGGAGATCAGAGTTCCAGGTGGTCCGTGTGGACTACTTCAGAGGTGGGAGACTTCTGCCGCTCAGAGGACAGTCCCAATGAGACCAAGAGTTGCTCAGATACCATCCAAGATCGGAGGTGAAGACCACACAAGCTTCGAGGTAATGTCATTGAGCAAGCCTCGGGACAAGGTATGCCTCTACAAGCCATCATTCCTATTGTATAGACGTTGACGCGATTCCTTTATTCTAGGTTTGGGAGAAGAAAAAAAAATTCGGTTTCCTTCTCTGTCTCCCCTAAAACCCAATAGTACCCTAAATCCAATATACTTGGATGAGTAATACATGAAGTGTGTCATGTAAATTATTACATTGAGATGTAATGCACTTTCATAAGTGTAGGCTAACATACCTTAAGAAAAGGTTAAGCCAAATTAATAAAGTATGATGTAATCATATTCTGGTAAGGATGAGAGAGGAACTCATACCTTGTGTTAAAAATCATTTAATAATAAATGATGAGGATAAATAAGTATGATTGAATACTTATGATATCAATGTATACTCCTAGATGTGTGGAGAAATGAATTAGGGTTTGGATTAATAAAATGAACATAAAACCCTAATTGGCTATAAAGGGAAACCCTAACCCAAATGATGGGAAGGTTGTAATTCTCTTATTGCATAAGCCTTGTAAGGCATGATAAATACTTGTATAAAAAGTATAATGCTTAATGGCCTTGTGAGCCATGTGAATAAGTTGTTGCCTAATGAGAGGTGACAAGATGTGCAATGGCCTTGTAAGCCATGTGAATAAGTTGTTGCCTAGTCAAAGGTGACAAGATGTGTAAAGGCCTTATGAGCCATGTGAGTGTTGCCTAGTGAGAGGTAACAATATGTGTAATGGCCTTGTGAGCCATGTGATAATATGTTTCCTAGTGAGAGGTGACAAGATACTTAATGGGCCTTGTGAGCCATGTGAGATGCTTGTATAACAAGTATCACGTATACCTTGGTCTGAGGACCTAGAGGTAATAGTTACTTGATAAGTGGTAACAGTGTTCAGTGATGAACGAAGGGTTTGAATACCCAAATCTATAATCATGATGATGATAATGTTAAGGGATGAGAATTCCCAGCAATGAGATAAGGGATTGAGATCCTAAATGTTATATGTGTTCTAAAGATTTGAAAAGTACTTGATAGATGTATTATGCTTGTCCTTTGTAACATTTATCATAATAATTCATGTTTGAAAACTTGACTGATGCTAAAAGAATATGGTAATGTACCTAATTAACCAAGTGAAATATCATCATGTAGTGCCCTGACCATAGATCCATCAGCGTCAGGACTTGTTGAATGGTGAAACAGGTTGCTCCACGGCATAACCCAGAGACCACATATTTTTGAATATGCATGGGTGATGGGTGAAAATATCTATACGCCCTGAATGAGGGATTGATGGTAGGTAAACATGAAATCTCTCAATCCTTCATTATTGGTTGGGTTCGATGTAGTTAAACACGAAATCTATCGACCCTTCCTCAGGTTTGATGGTAGATAAACACGAGATCTCTCAAATCTTAATGAGAGTGCAGCTACCCCTGCAACTTTATAGAGAAGTTGCCAGTATACCCTGGAAAGCTATTTAGTAGTGACATAAGATGTCCTGCAGTGGTCTCGTACTGACCGAGACAAGGAAGGTATTGGCAGCCGGCTCTGCCATTGACCTTGTATGGTACCGATTTTGACTTCGCAGTGGTCAGTTGGAGATGAGCAGTATACCTCATCTCCTCATGGCATAAGTGTGATTGTAAAATGTAATCAGCTGTGTAGCATATCTGCTTAAGGATTGAATATGGAAAACAATGATTGATGCGCACTTCACTTATACATCTTAGTTGATAGATGTTATTTATGTTATTTACATTCCTTGCAAATCAGATAGATGATTTACAACTCTACTGTGGGTAGATGTAGTGTTCTCCTTAAGAAAGGAGTTTACTACATTCTGTTCATACAGTGAATTATCCTGCCTGTTAATATATAAAGAACCTCTGCTCAGTTTATAAATGCTTAATCTATGATAATAATATGGTCGGCGGAGAGTTATATCTCTCACTGGGACAATTGTCTCACCCAGTGGGATCCACATTTTTTAGGTGGACATGCATGAGGTGGAGAAGAATCTTTCTGCAGAGGAGGAATAATAGCTGAGGCAGCAGTGATAGCTCAGGTTGAGTGTACTGTCTGTCGTGTCTTGTAAATAGAAGTCATATGTGTCGTCACTGTACTCTCAGGTCCTTGGAGTTGGTTCATACTAGTTTCATAAATAATTTGAGATTTTGGCTTGAATGACTCGAGGTTTTATGTTGCTCCAGTATGTGTTTTGATAGAGCAATTGTTATGTGTTATCCTCGAGAAGAGATGGTATAGTGTATGTACAATGTGAACAATGATGTATATAAAGTTTTGGTTCTGACTTAAAGAGTTTTCCTAGAAATTGATCTCTTTGCAAAATGGTTTTAATTTTTAGTGATTTTTGTTAATCCTCTATTTATGTTTATTCTGCTTAATTAATAATGATTTGTTTGTCGATTTGGTGACGGTCGTCACATGGTTTGGTATCATAGATTAAGGTTCACTGAGTCTATAGATACATAGGACTAAGGTGTTGAGTTTGTTTTAGTGTTCTCCAGTATACCCTATAGTAACTTATGCTTATGTAGAGGAAAGGGTAAAGTTTATAAATGACTGGGGAACACGAGGAATACATTGCTGAGAGCAATGTTGTTGCACCAAGAAAGGGTGCAAGGGATCAGGTAAGAGAAGAATGAATGCCTGAGAATTTCCATCATGACCCGATCAGGATAGAGAATCCTATGTTTATGCTCTTGTTGGGCAGGCTAGGACGACAATGATACAATAGTAGACTAGATACTAGCAATACAACCTAGGTTACCAGTCCTTAATGCAGAAACTTTGGGCTTTGAAAGGGTTCTTGAATGACATAGTCATGTTGGCACAGTGGAAAATGTGGGAAAGATTAACATATGGTGAGAAAGTAGACTCTGTCATAAGTTTAGACATATAGTATATTTGTGATGGCAGCCCCCAAGGAGGAGAAATAAGATGAGAATTTAGGAAATGTCACTACAATTTTAGAGACATTTGCCTAGTTATTCTAAAAAGCCAAAGTTTTTGGTGCCACCAATGCAATAAATGCCTAGTGCACCAGGGCAATAATCACTATGTAAAGGTAAAAGTCCTAACTTTCCACCAGTAAGAACTCATGGCTTAGCTTATACATCGATAATAAGACCGAGAAGACCATGGTACAAGGACAAGACATGTTATAGATGTGTACATGTTGAGCATACTAAACTCTTTTATTTGAAAAGAAGGGAGTAAATGACTCAACAACCGAGGCAGACTCGATAGGGCATACAAAAGTCACATCCCAATAGTGTAAAAAGGCAAGAGCAATAACATGAAACAGCTAGACTCTATGGGTTGAGTCAACCTAAAGTGGTGGATGATCGTGAGGGGTAACAGTCAGATAGAGCTTTTTCATTTCGATATGATTTATCTTGATGCTATCTGATAATCCTAAAAAGGATTGTTGTTATGGACTTCCCTATTGATTGTCCTATGGGGACATAGGGAAGAAATGATGAGAACTAGAATTTATATTTTGTTCAGTATTTTTTTAATGTTCTATAATTGCTCTTATCTGTGTGAAAGAGGATGAGATATAGAAGTGATGCCTGGAGAAAATCCAGGAATGTTAAATCATGTGTTTATAATGATAGTAAATAAAGTGCATACTACCTAATCTTAGTACTTGTATACCCTGACCAGGTATATAATTATTGGAGATAGGGCAAGTATGGAACTCTTAAATTGTTATCTTTCCGATTACTCTGATCAAGTGGTCGTTCTGAGACAATCTAGTGAGTATAATGAAACTAGAAAAATTGTATGGACATTTGTATCACATACTAAGTGCATTAAATGGAATCTGAGATGATCTCAGATCAATATGTGTGTATGAGGAAATGAAAAGTATAATCTTCATGATAAGAGAATGAGAACAAGGGAGATGATCCCTGTCTGATAAAGCCTATGTGAATCGTAAAGATTTTTTCCCATGATGTAGAAATGGGAAATTTGATAAAATCACATAATGTTCATGAACATGTTAGATAATAACAAAGAAAGGAGTGATGACATGTAATCATCCTTATAATTCATATGTTTATGGCAAGGAACCTAGGATGAAACAAGAGTAAATGACTCATGAATAGTTGAAAGTTCATGTGATAATTAGAGGAGATGATAATCTTTTCTATGTGATAAACAACCCTGGGTAATGATAGGGTGATAAGAGGAATATGTTTCTTTGTGTTCTTTCCTTCGGGACATGGCAATCAAGTGGGTCTTATGACACTTGATGTGCATGAGTTAAAAATGTTCAATTGATGGGTACTTAGAAAAGTATTAGTTCATCTTGGACTTTGGTTCCAAGATAAAGATATGTGTAACAAGTAATGTCCCAAAGATGAAAGAAAGATCCTTTATATGTGTGGCTTTGGTAAAAACAACAGAGAAATGGAAATGATGAGGATGTGAAGTGTTTTCGACACATGTTATGGATACCAAAGTAAGAAATTCTGGTATCTAGGAAACATCAGGTGGTATGGAAAGTAAAAACATAACTCCCAATAAGATGATTTATGTTGGTTTCCTGGAATGGCCAACTGTGAAATCAGTCTAGTTACATAAAATAGTATGGACATCATATGTTATATGCTCTGCATAAACATAACATCAATAAGGATGTACTAATTGAAGGAACAATTGTAAAATCATTGGGGGCAAAGCTTATCAATCTAAAAATAATTCCTTAAAATACTCCTATCTAGATCTGTTAAGGCAACTCATATATAACATCTAGAGATGCCTCTAAGATAAGTTCTTAATTGATATGTAACCTCCCCTTATAACAAGAGATTGTACAACTAATGAGATAGTTGGTACAAGTCGTAAGAAATTTTAGTGTTGTGTCAACATATTAGAGGGCACAGCAGATGTATGATAAGACTTAAGTGGGTGACAAAATGTAACTCTGGTCTTTCCATGAAAGTAAAATACTAAAATGATTAAGGAGTATGGAAGATTCCTCATAATAAAGAATCTTATCACATAAAAGATGTGAGTCAATGAGGGTTGACATCTAAATTATTCAAAATTAGAATAGTACTTCTCTAACTTAGAAAGTGTTATCTGACACAGAGTTGACTCTACAGTCAATAATGAAAAGGACAGTGGAGTATGTGTCTTGTGTGACTGATTCTATGATAACCCTGTGTGGAAGAACTTTGTGTTGATCAAAGTTCTATGGTGTCTCCATGACATTAATATGTTATGTGTAGACTTGATAGGATGATGTATGAATAATACATGTCTCCCTTTTACCTGGGATTTTGGGGATGAAATCTTTGTTAGGGGTTTATAACTTGTAACGATCCTGACCTGGGTTATGAGGTAACCCTATTTTTTTTTGCTAATAAAGTTGCTTATAACTTTAATATAATCCTGTAAGGTGCTTTGTTATCATGTGAAATACTTATGTTTCAAGTTTGGTCCCGATTGAATGTTGTTTGAGCAATTTTCCTTTATTTTGGACCAAAGTGCAATTTACCCAAGATGAGGGGTTATATTGCAATATGTCACATCTTGAACATTACTAAAGTGTTTTAGAATCATAACAGAGAGATTCATGCTAAGGGGTGGCTTTTGGAAAGCTTAAATTACAAGTTGAATCTTGTTTGAATAATGTTAGTGCATTGTGCACCAATTTTGGTACAAATTGTAATTTACCCAAAATGTAGGGTTAATATGCAAATTACCACCTCTAGAGTGTGCCTAATCACTCCTAGAATCATTTAGAGGAGATATAAAGAAGGATACATCATGTTTGAATCATTTATGAATGATGGTAATGTCGGTGATGAAATGACCAAGAAAGGGGTTGAATATAAGACCCTAACTTGAGTTGTATCAAGTTGAAAAGCTTATATATGAGTGCCGATCGGCCAAGGAGCCATAGGAAAAGTCTCATATAGTTTTTAGAACTCTTGGAAAAGTCTGTATCGTGCAAAGCACCTCAAGGAGGTGGGTTGTATTAGGTTAGAACTCCCTTGGTAAAGTTGTGACGGGTTGTGAATAAAGTGATGATTTAATTGATATATTTTATTCAAAGGGATAAGTAATGGACAAATTTGCATCTCTAGATGATCCTCAACTGTTTTTCAAGACAAGATAAATGTTGATGCATTCATGTACACGTGTCATCCATGCATGGACATGTGGCACCTACTAGCTCAAATTGATGACACCTCATTTTGACCCTTCTTAATGAACAACAAGTATATATACCCCTAGTTTCACCCCTTAGTGCAATGTTTCGACCCTTACCACCCTCCTACCCTAAGGTATCGTACATAGAGATCATGTATCGTGCAGGAGTGTTGTGGTATCATGCATGGGCCCTTGGGTATCGCCCATGGCAAGATCATATCGCCCAAGTAGGGTGATATCGGCCAAGAAGGGTGATATCGGCCATGAGAGTAAGATATCGGCCACAAGCAAAGTTGTATCGGCCAAGAGGAAGTCCATATCACCCAAGAGTGGTAGGGTGTCGGCCAAGGTGCTCAGGGGTTCAAGTATTAACCCTAAGGTGAGGCCATGATCATCTTCAACCTTGGATTGAAGCATGATTTTAGGGTTTTGATCTTCCTTTATTTTCTTCTTCACCAATTGCTTATCCATGGTGATTCCTTGTATATGAAGGAGTTTTGAATGAGACTTGGACTTTTTATAAGTCATATTCAACCTTAGGAACGTGGAGCTTTGGATCTTGGAGCTTTGAAGTTGTTCTAAAGGCAGGTTATATAACTTGAACTCAACCATGTTATTATTCTTCACCTAAATTGTTATAATTAGTGAAATACTTTTAATTCCAAAATTTCCTGAAATAGTTGATGAAAATATGAGTTCTAGTAGTTTCTTAGACATGTTTCCATGAATTATTTCAGTTATAACAAAGGTATAGAGTTTGAAGAAGATGGTGTCACTTTGTAAAAGTGATATCAGGTTCAAGCATATATACAAGTAGTTCTAACCCGATATGGGTATATCTTGCACAAGATGTTTGCACGATATGCTTGCACAAGATGCTTCCACGATAGGAAATCTAGAATAGACTCCATGCACGATACAATGGTTAATTGTATACTTGTAAGTTTACAAGAAACCCTAATTTGGGTAACCCGATATAAGTGAAGAGTAACAATGCTATTGCACGATATGATCATTTAATACATCATTGGTACTTAGTATCATGAGGCATACACAACCTTGCATGACATGGTTGCACTATACATGACCTTGCATGATAGGGTTGCATGATACACAATCCTAGATGATATGGTAGCCCGACATGGTGATGAGTTGATACCCCTTAAACATTAAGGGCGACACATATATGTACCATGTGCCCGTCACAACCAACCCTAACCCAACATGGGTGTTGCAACCCAACATTGGATGGTGTAGCCTGATATGGCTTGGTGCCCTTCACTCTTATCCATTTGTGTCACGGGTTGAGAAGAGTTTAACCAATTGTTTAACCTATCACTCATCCTTAAGATAGTATGGTACCCTTGAAGGAGGAAATATGATGAATATATTGGATTGAGCATGATATGGCAAACCCTGATCCGTCACGGCCAACCCTAGATGGTGAGCCACCCGATATGGTGATTTAATGCATCTATAACCTGACATGGTGATGGCTTAGTACCTCATGCATGACATGGGTAATACATACAAACACCTTTAGCTTGATATGATTGGTGGTGTCTATACACCTACAACCCGATATGATGAACATATGCACACCTCTAACCCGAGACACCTTGTAAAGGTGAGAGTAAGACACTCTTAGAAGTGATGAGTGTAACATCAAGTAATAGTGTGGCTAATACCTTGATAGGTGAAACACCAAAAGTGGTTGATAATGGACAACCTTATATCAATAATGCCTTAACCCGAGATGAGCCCATATCATTAAAGATAGTTGGGCAATTTAAATGTGTGACTTATGATCAATACATTACATAATAAATGTGATGAGCTAGTTCATAAAGTATTAGGATGGGAAATACCCTAATACAAGATAAGTTGGTGAACTTAAGTAAGTTAAAAGTGATGAGGGAAGTTATACATCAAGACATGATAGATATCACATCCAGCACCTCAAGTTTGATACACCTTGATGTACCCTAAATCCAATATACTTGGATGAGTAACACATGAAGTGTGTCATGTCAATTGTTACACTGAGATGTAATGCACTTTGATAAGTGTAGGCTAACATACCTTGATAAAAGGTTAAGCCAAGTTCATAAAGTATGATGTAATCATATTCTGGTAAGGATGAGAGAGGAACTCATACCTTGTGTTGATAATCATTTAATGATAAATGATGAGGATAAATAAGTATGATTGAATACTTATGATATCAATATATACTCATAGACGTGTGGAACAATGAATTAGGGTTTGGATTAATAAAATGAACATGAAACCCTAATTGACTATAAAGGGAAACCATAACCCTTATGATGGGAAGGTTGTAATTCTCTTATTGCATAAGCCTTGTAAGGCATGATAAATACTTCTATAAAAAGTTTAATGCTTAATGGCCTTGTGAGTCATGTGAATAAGTTGTTGCCTAATGAGAGGTGAAAAGTTGTGCAATGGCCTTGTGAGCCATTTGAATAAGTTGTTGCCTAGTGAGAGGTGACAAGATGTGTAAAGGCCTTATGAGCCATGTGAATAAGTTGTTGTCTAGTGAGAGGTGACAAGATGTGTAATGGCCTTGTGAGCCATGTGATAATATGTTGCCTAGTGAGAGGTGACAAGATACTTAATGGGCCTTGTGAACCATGTGAGATGCTTGTGTAACAAGTATCATGTATACCTTGGTCTGAGGACCTAGAGGTAATAGTTACCTGATAAGTGGTAACAGTGTTCAATAATGAACTAAGGGTTTGAATACCCAGATATGTAACCATGATGATGATAATGTTAAGGGATGAGAATTCCCATTAATGAGATACGGGATTGAGATCCTAAATGTTATATGTGTTCTAAATATTTGAAAAGTACTTGGTAGATGTATTATACTTGTTCTTTGTAAGATTTGTCACAGTAATTCATGTTTGAAAACTTGACTGATGCTAAAATAATATGGTAATGTACCTAATTAACCAAGTGAAATCTCATTATGTAGTGCCCTGACCATAGATCCATCAGTGTTAGGACTTGTTGAATGGTGAAACGGGTTGCTCTGCGGCATAACCTGGAGACCGCATATTTTTTAATATGCGGGGGTGATGGGTGAAAATATCTGTATGCCCCCAATGAGGGATTGATGGTAGGTAAACATGAAATCTCTCAATCCTTCATTATTGGTTGGGTTCGATGTAGATAAAAATGAAATCTATCGACCCTTTCTCAGGTTTGATGGTAGATAAACACGAGATCTCTCAAATCCTGATGAGAGTGCAGCTGCCCCTGCAACTCTATAGCGAAGTTGCCAGTATACCCTGGAAAGCTATTTAGTAGTGACACAAGATGTCCTGCCGTGGTCTCGTACTAACTGAGACAAGGGAGGTCTTGGCAGCTGGCTCTGCCATTGACCTTGTATGGTACCGATTTTGACTTCGCAGTGGTCAGTTGGAGATGAGCAGTATCCCTCATCTCCTCAGGGCATAAGTGTGATTGTAAAATATAATCAGCCGTGTAGCATATCTGCTTAAGGATCGAATATGGAAAACAATGATTGATGCGCACTTCACTTATACATATTAGTTGATAGATGTTATTTATGTTATTTACATTCCTTGCAAAGTAGATAGATGATTTACAACTCTATCGTGGGTAGCTGTAGTGTTCTCCTTAAGAAAGGAGTTTACTTCATTCTGTTCATACAGTGAATTATCCTACCTATTAATATATAAAGAACCTCTGCTCAGTTTATAAATGTTTAATCTATGATAATAATATGGTTGGAAGAGAGTTATATATCATGCTGGGACAATTGTCTCACCCTGTGGGATCCACATTTTTTTAGATGGACATGCATGAGGTGGAGAAAAATCTTTCTACAGAGGAGGAACAATAGCTAAGGCAGCAATGATAGCTTAGGTTGAGTGTACTGTTTGTTGTGTCTTGTAGATAGAAGTCCTATGTGTCATCTCTGTACTCTTAGGTCCTTGGAGTTGGTTCGTACTGGTTTCATAAATAATCTGAGATTTTGGCTTGAATGCCTTGAGGTTTTAGGTTGCTCCAGTATGTGTTTTGATAGAGCAATTGTTATATGTTATCCTCGACTAGAGATGGTACAGTGTATGTACAATGTGAACAATGATGTATATAAAGTTTTGGTTATGCCTTAAAGAGTTTTCCTAGAAATGGATCTCTTTGCAAAATGGTTTTAATTTTTAGTGAATGTTGTTAATCTGTTGTTTATGTTTATTCTGCTTAATTAATAATGATTTGTTTGTCGGTTTGGCGACAGTCGTCACATGGTTTGGTATCAGAGCTTAAGGTCCGCTGAGTCTACAGAGACATAGGACTAAGGTGTTGAGTTTGTTTTAGTGTCCTCCAGTATACCCTGTAGTAACTTATGCTTATGTAGAGGAAAGGCTAAAGTTTATAAATGACTGGGGAACATGAGGAATATATTGCTGAGATCAATGTTGTTGCACCAAGAAAGGATGCAAGGGATCGGGTAAGAGAAGAATGAATGCCTAAGAATTTCCATCATGACCCGATCAGGATAGAGAATCCTATGTTTATGCTCTTGTTAGGCAGGCTAGGACAACCGTGATACATATAGTAGACAGGATACTAGCAATACAACCTAGGTTAGTAGTCCTTAATGTAGAAACTTTGGGCTTTGAAAGGGTTCCTGAATGACATAGTCATGTTGGTACTGTAGAAAATGGGGGAAAGATTAACATATGGAGAGAAAGTAGACTCTGCCATAAGTTTAGACAGATAGTATATATGTGATGGCAGTGCCCAAGGAGGAGAAATAAGTTGAGAATTTAGGAAATGTCACTACAGTTTTAGAGACATTTGCCTAGTTGTTCTAAAAATCCAAAGTTTTTGGTGCCACCAGTGCAATAAATGCCTAGTGCACCAGGGTAGTAATCACTATGTAAAGGCAAAAGTCCTAACTTTCAACTAGTAAGAACTCATGGCTTAGCTTATACATCAGTAATAAGACCGATAAGACCATGGTACAAGGACAAGACATGTTATAGATGTGTACATGTTGAGCATACTAAACTCTTTTCTCTAAAAAGAAGGGAGGAAATGACTCAACAACCAAGGCAGACTCAGCAGGGCTTACAAAAGTCACAACCCAACAGTATAAAAAGGCAAGAGAAACACCATGAAATAGCTAGACTCTAAGGGTTGAGTCAACCTAAAGTGGTGGATGATCGTGAGGGGTAACAGTCGGATAGAGCTTTTTCATTTTGATATGCCTTATCTTGATGCTATCTGATAATCCTAAAAAGGATTTCTGTTATGGACTTCCCTATTGATTGTCCTATGGAACATAGGGAAGAAATGATGAGAACTAGAATTTATATTTTGTTCAGTATTCTTTGAAATGCTCTATAATTGCTCTTATCTGTGTGAAAGAGGATGAGATATAGAAGTGATGCCTGGAGAAAATCTAGGAATGTTAAATCATGTGTTTATAATGATATGAAAAGTAAGAAACATGATAGTAAATAAAGTGCATACTACCTAATCTCAGTACTTGTATACCCTGGCCAGGTATATAATTATTGGAGATAGGGCAAGTATGGAACTCTTATATTGTTATCTTTATGATTACTCTGATCAAGTAGTCATTCTGAGACAATCTAGTGAGTATAATGAAACTGGAAAAATGGTATGGACATTTGTATCACATACTAAGTGCATTAAATGGAATCTGAGATGATCTCAGATCAATCTGTGTGTATGAGGAAATGAAAAGTATAATCCTCGTGATAAGAGAATGAGAGCAAGGGAGATGATCCATGTTTGATAAAGCCTGTGTGAATAGTAAAGATCTTTTCCCATGATGTAGAAATGGGAAATGTGATAAAATCACAAAATGTTCATGAACATGTTAGACAATAACAAAGAAAGGAGTGATGACATGTAATCATCATTATAATTCCTATGTTGATGGCAAGGAACCTAGGATGAAACAAGAGTAAATGACTCATAAACAGTTGAAAGTTCATGCGATAATTAGAGGAGATGAAAATCTCTTCTCTTTGATAAACAACCCTGGGTAATGATAGGGTGATAAGAGGAATATGTTTCTTTGTGTTCTTTCCTTCAGGAACATGGCAATCAAGTGGGTCTTATGACACTTGATGTGCATGAGTTAAAAATGATCAATTGATGGATACTTAGAAAAGTATCAGTTCATCTTGGACTTTGGTTCCAAGATAAAGATATGTGTAACAAGTAATGTCCCAAAGATGAAAGAAAGATCCTTTGTATGTGTTGCTTTGGTAAAAACAATAGAGAAATGGAAATGATGAGGATGTGATGTGTTTTCGACACATGTGATGGATACCAAGGTAAGAAATTCTGGTATCTAGGAAACATCAGGTGGTATGGAAAGTAAAAACATAACTCCCAATCAGATGATTTATGTTGGTTGCCAGGAATGGCCAACTGTGAAATCAGTCTAATTACATAAAATAGTATGGACATCATATGTTAGGGGTTTATGCTCTGCATAAACATAACATCAATAAGGATGTACTAATTGAAGGAACAATTGTAAAATCATTGGGGGGAAAGCTTATCAAGCTAAAAATAATTACTTAGAATACTCCTATCTAGATATGTTAAGGCAACTTATATATAACATCTAGAGATGCCTCTAAGATAAGTTCTTAATTCATAAGTAACCTCCCCTTATGACAAGAGAATGTACAACTAATGAGATAGTTGGTACAAGTCGTAAGAAAGTTTAGTGTTGTGTCATCAGATTAGATGGCACAACAGATGTATGATAAGACTTAAGTGGGTGACAAAATGTAACTCTGGTCTTTCCTTGAAAGTGAAATACTAAAATGAGTAAGGAGTATGGAAGATTCCTCATAATCAAGAATCTTATTGTGCCATCCAACTCACAAAAACATGATTTACTTAAGCGGAAGAGTTCGTTAATAGCGGATTACTAAAAATCACTAAAAATTTAAAACGTTTACAAGAGATCCATGCATAGGAAAACTCTTATATCAAGAACCAATGTATTTCATTTACATCTTGGTTCATGAGTACATATTTTGTACCATTCTTTCTTCAGGATTACAATCATCATCTGCTTTGTTAACAACTAAACACATACAGCATAAGAACCTCAAGGCATCAAGCCAAAATCTCAGATTGATTTATTAAAAACATTAGTTACTAACTCTGAGGACCTGAGAGTACAGATACGACACATAGGACTTATATCTATAAGACACGACAAACAGTACACTCAACCTGAGCTGTCACTATTGTCACTGTTGCTACTGATGTTCTTCCTCTACAAGATATTCTCAATCTCCTCCGCTTGTCCACCTAAAAATGTTGGATCCCACGGGGGTGAGACAATTGTAATTGCCCCAGCGAGAGATATAACTCTCCACCAAAAACATTATTATTTTAGTTTAATGATATAAAACTGGGCAGAGGATAAGCAGTTTAAAGCATTCTCATCTTTTAAAGCATTGCAACTATTTATGATAGAATAATAGATCATCTATTCTCTTAATAAGGAATAGGAAAACATGTATATCATGAATCCATCATATTATACCATCATGTCAAACTTCTCTTGTGACACTCATTATCTTGATATGTCACCCATGAGACATTCTTGTTTCAATCTGTTGGCCTTAGACAATCTGCTAAATAGATATGGGATTATATCTACCATGTACTCATATATCATTAATACATGCGTTGGGTTATTACCAATCATGTGTCATCATTACAGGCATTGGGTTATTACCTGTGGCAACACATCCCACTATCACACAGACATCTAGGTGTTACGCGAAAATGTGCGGAAATCACCATAACCACATATTACCAAAAACACGGGTTAATTAAAGCCTATTGTGGAAAGTGGATAAACTGAGAAACCTATTACATTTAGATCCTCATCCTGCAAGGAAACAGATTATATATAAACATTTACAAGCCTTGATATGTGTCCACAGCTTAGAAAATCAGATGTCCTATCATTACATAAGTTCATCACCTGTTTATATGTACATAACGGCCCACATCCGGCCAGCAGTAAGATATACAAAGGATCAACAGCTATACATCGTGAAACAATGTCAAAACACTCCCAAGGACCTGAGAGTACAGGGATGACTCTAGACTGCACTCCAAAACAACCAAAACAGCATCATGTCCATCGCTTGCCTTCTACTTCTCATCTTGCTGCTCGATCGCAACTCCACGACCACCACCACGTCTAGCTCGAACACCTAAAAAGGGTATAAACCATCGGGGTGAGACACACAGTCCCAGCGAGAAACATAACTCCCCGCCAAAACTATAAAACCAAAGGAAGATTAAATCAACAACAATAGATAACTGATAAGAGGTATAACAAGAGCAGTTATAAAGTAAAGTTGTTCATACCATCAAGCTTACTAGAAGTACGGAAGGCATATACCCAAGTATTTCTTTATGGAACATGATTGACAAGATATGATTTATAAGATCTTACCTCATAACATAAAGTGTATTAGTAACTACAAATATAACAAGATTAATTACTCAAGCAAGGCCTCAACCAATGTTCTGTGTTTTTCCTTAAGCAGTAAATACTATTCAGTTGGATTACATATTATTATGCCCTGAGGAAATGAGCCGTACCGCTCAAATCCAACCTTTGGTTGCGAAACCCAAGCCGGTACCATACAAGGTCAATGGAAGAGTCGGACTCCACAACCTCCCACCTCGTGGTCAGTGCACGAGAACCAAAGCAGGACGGTATTCTCATGCTCAAGTGGCCTCAGCCATAGGGTTAGCTCCATAGGCTACCCTTCCTCTAGCCCGCCTAAGTACAGGTCTCGATGCTAGTATATCTGAGCCACGGGCTAGTTCGTCGTTCTCTGAGCCATGAATGCATTCATGCTCTATCACTCTGAGCCATGGGCATGTTCACCATGATATATATATATATATATATATATATATATATATATATATATATATATATATATATATATATATCCGAGCCTACAATCGCAGCTGCACTTGATTCCCTCTCTATTTTAGGTTAGGAGAAACCTCGCATATTCAACAATATGCGCTCTGGGTTAACCCGCAGGAGAACCCGTTTCACCATCACCAGCTCCTGACGATGATGGATCTATGGCCAGGGCAAACTACATGATTTGTTCCACTGTGATTAATTAGTATATTTTAAGTGGATTGCAAGATTCAACCAAGTTATATAACATGAAAACTATAACAAGAATAAATAACATGAAACTCAATATCATGCTTTTACTATCATCAACCTCATCCAGATCCATCCCAAGGATCCAACATTACATGTTACCACTTGGCCTCTTTCCAATCATCTAGATCCATCTCAAGGATCATCACATTGCCATGGGATCTCAATCCCTTATCACATAATGCCACTGCCTCTCAAGGTATTCTCATCAACTTAGGCACTTTAGCCAAACTCAGGTTCTCATACCAAAACACATCATGTATGTCATCTTCATCATCAAGAGTAACTATCAAAACAATGTTACTCATCATATATACCTCATAGCCCTTTACCTGGCTATGCATCACCTGCATGGTTAGTATATACAATCATCATGGATTAATAGAAAGATCATATTATTGATGTAGGGCAACATTGATGATTAGGTGCTTTATAATTCATGCCTCTACCTGTGACCATAGATACAGCTCATGCAAAGCATCATATATGTTTATCATTATCTCAGTGGTATTCATATTATTAAGATGATTACACACACACAGGTAATATCATGGTAAGATACATAGGTGTAACCTACTATCATGATTACCATCAAGCATGTCAAGGTTTACTATCAAAAACCAACGTGATTCATTAACAAGAGCTAGCGCATAGATTTCCATAAGAGACCAGACCCTCACTAGAAGTGCCCACTACCCTCACAAGAAGTGTGACGGGTAGGGCACCCTCACTAGAGGTGGTATCGGGTAGGGCACTCTCCCCTATCGCCCAACCCTCAACTCATGTCGGTTAGGCAGACCAACACATATCGGCCAAGTACTAGGGAGTCAGACATCCAAGGCATAATGGGAAACATCATATCATGCAGCTAGGCTCAAGGGCATGTCGCACAACACCGCGTCATATAACACAGGGTATCAGGTGCAATGTTGTGTCGTGCACTGCTGGTAATGGCCAACCATTCGCGCATCTCTGCCAAAGGAGCATGTCTGGAAACAGCGCGTCGTGTAACGGTGCATCATGTGTCGTGCGCCCATGCATATCGGGCATCCACATGTATCGGGCACTATGGTGTCGTGCAACACCCATCAAGTGTTGTGCTGTCGGACGACACACACAGAGCTAAGGCCGAAGGGTGATGCCCACCACAGACTAGCTAGCAATGTTTCCACCGCAACAAGGCATAACGATACTAACCCACCTTCTAGGTTATATGTGTCGGGTAGGGTACTCGGCTAAATGTGACGCCCGACACAACAAGGCAAGGACCAGGGAGCATCGCCCGACACAACCACAACATGTGTCGTCCAAGGCTCAAGATCAAGAGGGATATCGGGCAACACCTCCCCTCAAGATCATAACGATTAAGAGGCAACTCCACAAGGTCGTCATCAACCTCAAGAACAAGGGCACTAAAACCCTAAAGGATCAAGAAAATGGCTCACCTCTCAACAACTAAGAGAGAGGGGTCTTGCCAAGCTTCTTAACTCCAATCGGGCAACTCAAGGTACAACCACAACTAAGATCCACAACTACCACCAAGCTCACCCTTCAAGTCGATGGTGAGAGGAGGGTGTTGCTCAAGCTACTAGAACACAAGCTCACCTCTCAACTTAAATGAGAGAGGAGTGTTGCCCATGATACTAGAACTCAAGCTCACTTCTCTAGACCAAGGAGAGAAAGGAGTGTTTCTCACCAAGAAACCCTTGAAACATAGGTTCGGCCAACAAGAAGCAACTAAGCAAGAAACCAAACTAACAACATGCATAGTTGATCATAAGCACCAAGAACATAGAAGATGGTAATGTAGTTAGGGTTAGGAGTTATGTAACCCGCCTTAAGCAAGCTCCAAGCTCCTAGCACCAAGCACCAAGCTCCAAGCACCACCAAGGAAGGAGAGCAAGGCACTCCAGGGTTCGGCCACCACTAGAGGAAGAAGGAGACTCCAAGAAGGATCGGCCACCAAGCTTGAAAAAAGGAGAGGGTGTCGTGCACCAAGGGAGAGGGAGACTAAGGAACTAAAGGGATCCTTAGCAAGGGAAAGAAAATGCATATATAGAAGGGGATGGAGGAGAAACCAAGGAAAGATAAGGCAAGGTGTCGCCCACCTAGGGACACTTGTCCATGAGCAAGACCACCACTCTAACATGCCCTAAACACATGTCCAAGGCCATTGCCACATGCAAGCATCAAGCACCAAGTGTCCACTAGTGGTGACACAAACGAGGTCAAAGAGAGTTAAAGGGTGCATGGGAGACACACCTCTACACCACCATGTCCGACACACCCTCACCATGGCCGACACACCCACTCCATGGCCGACACACACCCTGGGCGACACACCACAGCCCGACACAAGCATGCTCTTGCCCGACACAAGGTCCTAAGAAGCAAAGGCAAGGCACCACAAGGCCCAACAAGCTCAACCAAGCCCAAAGGAACTCAAGCAACGAGCCCAACCCTTCCTCTCAACACTAGAGGAAGCAAAGAGAGGGAGGAACACCTGACAAGGTGACAAACTTGTCCACAAACCCTAGACTTGGGTTATTTGCAAGTAGCACCTCCAGCTCTCAACAAAGCACCAACAAACCCTAATCACCACTAAAGGTGATTAGCAAGCAACTAAGCACCAGGGTTAAGCAAAGCAAATAAGATAAGCCTTAAACGGAGGTCAGGGTCCTTACAAGCTAACCCCCTACAAAGGGATTGTCCTCGAAATCTAAAGAGAAAAGCGAGGGGTACTTCCTCCTCATCTCTTCCTCAAGCTCCCATGTGGCTTCCTTAGCGCCACGATGATGCCCAAGAACCTTCATAAGAACCAGGTCCTTCCTCTTCAACTTCTTAACTCTCCTATCAAGGATCATCATAGGACCTTCCCCATAGGTCACATCTTCATCAAGCTCAACTTTGTTTGGATGTATCACTATCCCTGTATCCGGATGACTTTTCTTCAGCATACTGACATGGAACACTGGATGTAACCTGTGCAACTCTGGCGGTAGCTCTAACTCGTAAGCTACCTTGCCAACATGCGCTATTACCGGGTATGGCCCCATATATCTGGGTGCTAACTTACCCTTCCGGCCAAACCTTAGCACACCTTTCCACGGCGAGATTTTAAGATACACTTTTTCTCCTACCTAGAACTCCAAAGGTTGTTGGTGATTGTCTGCATAAGACTTCTGCCTGTCATGTGCCGCTTTCAACTGTTGATGTATCACCTTGATCTTTTCTGTCGTCTGTTGTACTAACTCAGGACCCAAAAGCTGATATTCACCAGACTCATACCAACACAAAGGAGATCTGTACTTCCTACCATATAAGGCCTCATAAGGAGCCATGTCAATGCTTCGCTGATAACTATTGTTGTAAGAAAACTCTATCAAACTGAGGTGCACGTCCCAACTGCCTAGGAACTGCAACACACAAGCTCAAAGGAGATCTTCCAAAATCTGAATAGTCCTCTCGGACTGTCCATCTGTTTGTGGATGGAAGGCGGTACTGAACCTCAACTGTGTTCCCAACACTTTGTGCAATTGTTCCCAGAAATGACTCGTGAACTGAGGACCTATGTCAGAAACTATCGTCGCTGGCACACTGTGCAAACGTACTATCTCATCCACATATACTCAAGCGAGCTTCTCAGTTGTATACGTTGTCTTTACTGGTATGAAATGGGCAGACTTCGTCAATCTGACCACTATAACCCAAATGGAATCATGATTCCTAGTCGTCCTGGGTAGACCAACTACGAAATCCATGGCTATATGATCCCATTTCCACTGCGGTATCGGCAGGGGCTGCAACGTACCTGCCGACTTTTGATGTTCAGCCTTGACTTGCTGACAAAATGCACACTTAGCCACGAACTCAGCCACATCTTTCCTCAATCCGGGCCACCAATACAAGTCCTTCAGACTATGATACATCTTGGTGACTCCTGGATGCATAGCATACATCGTCGTGTGTGCTTCCTCAAGCACTAACTTCCTCAGATCATCAGCATCGGGGACCACCATCCTATCTGAATCCTATGTATCAGAACATGTATATCATGAATCCATCATATTATACCATCATGTCAAACTTCTCTTGTGACACTCATTATCTTGATATGTCACCCATGAGACATTCTTGTTTCAATCTGTTGGCCTTAGACAATCTGCTAAATAGATATGGGATTATATCTACCATGTACTCATATATCATTAATACATGTGTTGGGTTATTACCAATCATGTGTCATCATTACAGGCATTGGGTTATTACCTGTGGCAACACATCCCATTATCACACAGACAGCGAGGTATTACACGAAAACGTGCGAAAATCACCATAAACACAGATTACCAAAAACACAGGTTAATTAAAGTCGATTGCGGAAAGCGGATAAACTGAGAAAACTATTACATTTAGATCCTCATCCTGCAAGGAAATAGATTATATATAAACATTTACAAGCCTTGATACGTGTCCACAGCTTAGGAAATTAGTTGTCCTGTCATCACATAAGTTCATCACCTGTTTATATGTACATAACGGCCCATATCCAGCCAGCAGCAGGATATACAAAGGATCAACAGATATACATCGTGAAATAACGTCAAAACGCTCCCAAGGACCTGAGAGTACAGGGATGACTCTAGACTCTACTCCAAAACAACCAAAACAGTAGCATGTCCATCGCTTGCCTTCTACTACTCGTCTTGCTGCTCGGCCGCAACTCCGCGACCACCACCACGTCTAGCTCGAACACCTAAAAAGGGTATAAACCAGTGGGGTGAGACACACAGTCCCAGCGAGAAACATAACTCCCCGCCGAAACTATAAAACTAAAGGAATATTAAAGCAACAACAACAGATAACTGATAAGAGGTATAACAAGAGCAGTTATAAAGTAAAGTTGTTCATACCATCAAGCTTACCAAAAGTACGGAAGGAATATACCCAAGTATTTCTTTATGGAACATGATTGACAAGATATGATTTATAAGATCTTACCTCATAACATAAAGAGTGTATTAGTAACTACAAATATAACAAGATTAATTACTCAAGAAAGGCCTCAACCAATGTTCTATGTTTTGCCTTAAGCAGTAAATACTATTTGGCTGGATTACGTATTATTATGCCCTGAGGAAGTGAGTCGTACCGCTCAAATCCAACCTACGGTTGTGAAACCCAAGTCAGTGCCATACAAGGTCAATGGAAGAGCCGGACTACACGACCTCCCACCTCGTGGTCAGTGCACGAGAACCAAAGCAGGACCACAGTCTCATGCTTAAGTAGCCTCAGCCATAGGGTCATCTCCACAGGCTACCCTTCCTCTAGCGCGCCTCGGTACAGGTCTCCGCGCTAGTATATCTGAGCCACGGGCCTGTTCACCGTGCTCTGAGCCATGAACACATTCATGCTCTATCACTCTGAGCCATGGGCCTGTTCCCCATGCTATATATATATATATATATATATATATATATATGAGTCTGCAACCGCAGCTGCACTCGATTCCCTCTCTATTTTAGGCTAGGAGAAACCTCACATATTCAACAATATGCGCTCCGGGTTAACCCGCAGGAGAACTCGTTTCACCATCACCAGCTCCTGACGATGATGGATCTATGGCCAAGGCAAACTACATGATTTGTTCCACTATGATTAATTAGTATATTTTAAGCGGATTGCAAGATTCAACCAAGTTATATAACATGCAAACTATAACAAGAATAAATAACATGAAACTCAATATTATGCTTTTACTGTCATCAACCTCATCCAGATCCATCCCAAGGATCCAACATTACATGTTACCACTTGGCCTCTTGCCAATCATCTAGATCCATCTCAAGGATCATCACATTGCCATGGGATCTCAATCCCTTATAACATAATGCCACTGCCTCTCAAGGCATTCTCATCAACTTAGGCACTTTAGCCAAACTCAGGTTCTCAGACCAAAACACATCATGTATGTCATCTTCATCATCAAGAGTAACTATCAAAACAATGTTACTCATCATATATACCTCATAGCCCTTTACCTGGCTATGCATCACCTGCATGGTTAGTATACACAATCATCATGGATTAACAGAAAGATCATATTATTGATGTAGGGCAACATTGATGATTAGGTGCTTTATAATTCATGCCTCTACATGTGACCATAGATACAGTTCATGCAAAGCATCTTATATGTTTATCATTATCTCAGCAATATTCATATTATTAATATGATTACACACAGAGAGGTAATATCATGGTAAGATACATAAGTGTAGCCTACTATCACGATTACCATCAAGCATGTCAAGGTTTACTATCAAAAACCAACGTGATTCATTAACAAGAGCTAGCGCATAGATTTCCATAAGAGACCAGACCCTCACTAGAAGTGCCCACTACCCTCACAAGAAGTGTGACGGGTAGGGCACCCTCACTAGAGGTGGTATCGGGTAGGGCACTCTCCCCTATCTCCCAACCATCAACTCATGTCGGTTAGGCAGACCAACACATATCGGCCAAGTACTAGGGTGACGGGCATCCAAGGCATAATGGGAAATATCATATCGTGCAGCTAGGCTCAAGGGCATGTCGCACAATGCTGCATCGTGTAACCCTGGGTATCAAGTGCAATGCGGTGTCATGCACTGCTGGTAACGGCCAACCAGGTGCACAGCTCTGCCAAAGGAGCATGTCTGGCAACAGCGCGTCGTACAACGGTGCATCATGTGTCGTACGCCCATGCATATCGGGCATCCACATGTATCGGGCACTATGGTGTCGTGCAACGCCCATCAAGTGTTGTGTTGTCGGCCAACACACACAGAGCTAAGGCCGAAGGGTGACGCCCACCACAGACTAGCTAGCAACATTTCGACCACAACAAGGCATAACAATACAAACCCACCTTCTAGGTTATATGTGTTGGGCAGGGTACTCAGCTAAGTGTGACGCCTGACATAACAAGGCAAGGACCATGGAGCATCGCCTGACACAACCACAACATGTGTCATCCAAGGTTCAAGATCAATAGGGATATCGGGCAGCACCTCCCCTCAAGATCATAACGATCAAGAGGCAACTCCACAAGGTCGTCATCAACCTCAAGCACAAGGGCACCAAAACCCTAAAGGGTCAAGAAAATGTCTCACCTCTCAATAACTAAGAGAGAGGGGTCTTGCCAAGCTTCTTAACTCCAATCGGGCAACTCAAGGTACAACCACAACTAAGATCCACAACTACCACCAAGCTCACCCTTCAAGTCCATGGTGAGAGGAGGGTGTTGCTCAAGCTACTAGAAAACAAGCTCACCTCTCAACTTAAACGAGAGAAGAGTGTTGCCCATGATACTAGAACTCAAGCTCACTCCTCTAGACCAAGGAGAGAAAGGAGTGTTGCTCATCAAGAAACCCTAGAAACATAGGTTCGGCCAACAAGAAGCAACTAAGCAAGAAACCAAACTAACAACATGCATAGCTGATCATAAGCACTAAGAACATAGAAGATGGTAATGTAGTTAGGGTTAGGAGTTATGTAACTCGCCTTAAGCAAGCTCCAAGCTCCTAGCACCAAGCTCCAAGCACCATCAAGGAAGGAGAGCAAGGCACTCTAGGGTTCGGCCACCACTAGAGGAAGAAGGAGACTCCAAGAAGGATCGACCACCAAGCTTGAAAAAAGGAGAGGGTGTCATGCACCAAGGGAGAGGGAGACTAAGGAACTAAAGGGATCCTTAGCAAGGGAAAGGAAATGTATATATATAAGGGGATGGAGGAGAAACCAAGGAAAGACAAGGCAAGGTGTTTCCCACCTAGGGACACTTGTCCATGAGCAAGACCACCACTCTAACATGCCCTAAACACATGTCCAAGGCCATTGCCACATGCAAGCATCAAGCACCAAGTGTCCACTAGTGGTGACACAAACGAGGTCAAAGAGAGTTAAAGGGTCCATGGGCAACACACCTCCACACCACCATGGCCGACACACCCTCACCATGGCCGACACACCCACTCCATGGCCGACACAAGCATGCTCTTGCCCGACACAAGGTCCTAAGAAGCAAAGGCAAGGCACCACAAGGCCCAACAAGCTCAACCAAGCCCAAAGGAACTCAAGCAACGAGCCCAACCCTTCCTCTCAACACTAGAGGAAGCAAAGAGAGGGAGGAACACCTCACAAGGTGGCAAACTTGTCCGAAAACCCTAGACTTGGGTTATTTGCAAGTAGCACCTCCAGCTCTCAACAAAGCACCAACAAACCCTAATCACCACTAAAGGTGATTAGCTAGCAACTAAGCACCAGGGTTAAGCAAAGCAAACAAGATAAGCCCTAAACAGAGGTCAGGGTCCTTACATTACCAATCATATGTCACCATTACAGGCATTGGGTTATTACCAATCATGTGTCATCATTACAGGCATTGGGTTATTACCAATCTTGTGTCATCATTAGAGGCATTGAGTTATTACCAATCATGTGTCATCATTACAGGAATTGGGTTATTACCAATCATGTGTCGTCATTACAGGCATTGGGTTATTACCAATCATGTATCATCATTACAGGCATTGGGTTATTACCAATCATGTGTCGTCATTACATGCATTGGGTTATTACTAATCATGTGTCATCATTACATGCATTGGGTTATTACCAATCATGTGTCATCATTACAGGCATTGGGTTATTACCAATCCTATGTCATCATTATAGGCATTGAGCCTCTGCCAAGTATTGGACTCTTCTAAAATTGATTACACCGCCAGGCATTGGACACTACCAATCCTAATTTCACTGCTAGGCATTGGACTTTAACCAACCCTGATTACACAGCCAGGCATTGGATTTTAACCAATATTGATTACACAGCCAGGCATTGGACTCTACCAATCCTGATTACACAGCCAGGCATTGGACTCTAACCAATCATGATTACACATCCAAGCATTGGACTCTACCAATCATGATTACACAACCAAACATTGGACTCTAACCAATCCTAATCACACAGTCATGCATTGGACTCTAACCAATCCTGATTACACAGCCAGGCATTGGACTCTAACCAATCCTGATTACAGGCTTCATGCCTCTGCTAGGTATTGGACTTTAACCAATCCTGATTACACAGCCAGGCAGTGGACTCTAACCACTCCTGATTACACGCTTCATGCCTCTTCCAGGTATTGGACTTTAACCAATCCTGAGGTTAGCCTTCATAGCTTTTCACATTCTTTATTAAATACAATTGTTCATTTTATTAAGTTTATTAAAAAATTATCATTTCTTACAATAAACTTTTATAATCATCTTGGTACCTCTCACTGTGCCACAGTTGTTCTCATGGCTCATAAGGCCCATAAAGCATCTTGTCACCTCTCACTAGGCAACATCTAACCATATGGCTCACAAGGCCATTAAACATCTTGTCATCTATCACTAGGAAACTTCTAATCATATGGCTCACAAGGCCATTACACATCTTGTCACCTCTCACTAGGCAACAATAACATATTACCTCATGTAATACAATAGTAACACCACTATTCCCTCAATAGGGTTAGGGCTTAATATTCACGTCACATTAGGGTTTCTCATGTCCCATTACCCAATTTAGGGTTAGGGTTTCCCATATCTCATTAATTAGGATTTCATATTTATCAAATCAACCTTAATATATTGCTCCACACCTCTAGGAGCATCCATTAACATCTCGAGTATTCAATCATGTTTGTTACTCTTAACATTTATCATTAAATGATTATCAATACAAGGTATGAGTTCATTTCTCATCCTTATCATGGTATGATTACATCATACTCATTAGTTTGGCTTAACCCCATTCTCAAGGTATATTAGCCTATACTTATCAAAGTATATCAAACTCATTACATTTCATTGTAACAATTTACATAACACACTTCATTTGTTTCTTGTCCAAGTATATTGGATTTGAGGTGCATCAAGGTATATCAACCCTGGAATGCTAAAAGTGATATCTATCATATCTTGATGTATAACTTTCCTCATCACTTCCAACTTACTTGAGTTATCAACTTATCTTGGATTAAGGTATTTCCCATCTTAATACTTTCATCCACTAACCTATCACTTTTACCATGAAGTGCATAGGTCACACACAAGAATGGTCCAACTATCTTCAATGATATGGACTCATTTCAGATTAAGGCATTGCTTACTATAAGGTTGCCTATGATCAACCAATTGAGATATTTCACCTTTAAAAGGCATTACCCACTATTTTATCATCATATTGCCCATGATTACTGCTTCATGTATTATGACTCAAAATTAGAGTTTCACATACTTTCACCCTGTATTAGGACTCCTCATCATACCATTGCATAGGGTTTCACATGGCATCACCCTCAATTAGGGTTTCACATGGTATCACCCTCAATTAGGGTTTCACATGGCATCACCCTCAATTAGGGTTTAAATTCAACTATCCACAATTAGGGTTTGCTATTCATCCTAATTAGGGTTTCCATTCAATTACCCTTAATTAGGGTTTACTATTTATCCCAATTAGGGTTTCATATTCCATTATCCAATATTAGGGTTCCTTATATCATCACCCTTAATTAAGGTTACATCATTACCCTAGATTAGGGTTTCACTCAGGATGGCCCTAATTTTAGGATTATGGCTTATTAACCCACTCGATTAGGGTTTCATGATCTATTTACTAAGGATCATACGCTAATTACATATCCTTCATGATTAATACTCATGTATGAATTCCTTTCTATCATCCTCTCAACTTGATTAGGTTACATCAACCTTTCAATCAAATATATACAACTATGGTTGGCATAGTGTATTGAGACATTGCTTTCATAAGCTTTTAGGGTTAACCATTTTAAAGGTGTTGATCATCTAGGTATTTTAGGGTTTCAACCTTTGTACCTATCATTGATAATCATTATTATCAACTATTGTATCAATGGATCAATCATCACTTTACATATTCAAACGATTTGATCACTTTTGACCTCCATTCGGTTTTGGCATTTCAACACCAAACGGTTTTGAAACCGTTTGATTCCAAACGGTCCTAAGACTGTTGGCCCCAAACAATTTCAAGACTGTTTGGTATCAAACAGTCTCAAGACCGTTTGGTCCAAGTCAGCCTCAAAACCGAAAGAGTCACCTAAAGGTTTCCATATTGAAATCTTCAACAATTGAACTAGTGAAGTACATCAATCATTGACTCTTGAATCTCCAAACAATCCACCTTAGCTTTTGACCTCCCAAACGGATTCAAGACCGTTTGGACTCAAATGGTCTCAAGACCGTTTGGTCCAGTTTGTCTTAAAATTGAATTGATTCAATTAGGGTTTTCACCCCTTTGCCCGATTAGGGTTTGCAATTGGTAGATTATACAATCATGGAACCTTAAGAAACCAATCAATTAAATATATTATATCATTATTCAACACATCAGCAACCCCCTCAAATGGTCAACCCTCTCCATTTGGTCAACCACTCCAAACGGTTTGGAACCCAAACCTCCAAACGGTTTGCAAATTGTTTGGTCACCAAACAGTTTGGTGAAACTGATTGGACCATATTGTTGAAACTGTTTGCACCCAATTTTCTTTTGAGGTGTGTGATTAGGATGATTTCATCATCCTCAAGCTTCAACCCCTTTAAATATACTTCCATTTCATGATAGCTTCATTAATCAATCAAAGGAATTGCAAGAAGAACAATTAAACAAAATCGATTGAGGAATTGAATTCAATAACAATGATTAAGGGTTCAAGTTATATAACCCGCCTCCAAAGAATGCTTCAAAGCTCCAACTCCACATCTTTAATGGTTTAATAAGCTTTCTCACATATCCCAAGATCGTGCTCAACTCTTTGAGTGAAAAAGATTAGCTAGGATTGAAGATTGGTTGAAGAAAAGAAGAAATTAAGCATTGATTTGTGATTTCCACCATGAATTCGAGGTTAAAGGTGATCAAGAAGCTTGCCTATAGGTTGGAGTTCGTTCCCCTACTGCTCTTAAGCTTCCTTGGTCGTTTTTGCAAGCAAGTATAGAAAGAAGGATCGAAAAAGCCTTTGAATTGAGTTGGGAGTGGTGTTTTATAAGGAACTTCAATGAGAGAGAAAGTAGTAATTAATTCCTTTAGTTTCTCAAATTGATTCCACATCTCCCCCTAAACTCCTTTCCCACGAATATATCCTCTTTCCCTTTGGAAACCTCTTCATTATCCATGAATTTAAAGGAAAAGAAATTAAGCACCTTAACCCTTATAATAATAATATCCAAAAATTAGTGGATATTACTTTTTCTTTATTTAATGTGAGTGGGTTATCCACTTGCTTGAGATATTTTCGTGCCTTTGCAAGGAACATGGTCGTTCATCCTTTTGATAAATCATCCCTCACCTTTTTGTTGAAGGGCACTTCAATTAATATATTTATTTTTGTATTAATTTGAAGTAAAGTTCCAATTATGCTTAAATCTTGATTATTTTAATATCAAGATTCTCTCTCCTCCAAAGTGATTCAAATGAGGCGCCCCTCTCAAATTCTTGCATCTAAGTGATGCCAAGAAACATTAGGGACTCTCTATAAGTGGTAATTTGCATATTGAACCCTAAGTTTTGGGTAAATTGCACATTACACCAAAACTAGGTTTTAATGCATAAACATTGCTTAATCAGCTCTTTCTTGGTACTCAGGCTTTCACAAGCCATACCTCTGCATCATTTTCATTCTTGTGATGATAAAACACTTGAGGAACATTTATCAAGTAACATTTGCAAGATAACCCCTAAAATTGGGTAAATTGCACTTTAGTCCAAAATAAGCAAACACTGCTTCAACATTATTCAAAAAGGACTAAAATTGAAACATAAGTTCCTCTTGAACCTTAATTACTTTTCAAAAGATAAGAGCAAGCATATAATAAAGTTTATTAAGCAAAACATCTAGGGTTGAAACATAACCCAGGTCAGGGATGTTACACTTATCACATAAAAGATGTGAGTCAATGAGGGTTGACACCTAAATTATTCAAAATTAGAATAGTACTTCTCTAACTTAGAAAGTGTTATCTGACACAGAGTTGAATCTACAGTAAATAATGAAAAGGACAGTGGAGTATGTGTCATGTGTGACCGATTCTATGATAACCCTGTGAGGAAGAACTTTGTGTTGATCAAAGTTCTATGGTGTCTCCATGACATTAAGATGTTATGTGGAGACTTGATGGGATGATGTATGAATAATACTTGTCTCCCTTTTACCTGGGATTTCAGGGACGAAATCCTTGTTAGGGGTTTATAACTTGTAACGACCCTGACCTGGGTTATGAGGTAACCCTATTCATTTTGGCTAATAAAGTTTCTTAGAACTTTAATATAATCCTATAAGGTGTTTTGTTATCATGTGAAACACTTATGTTTCAAGTTTGGTCCCGATTGAATGATGTTTGAGCAATTTTCCTTTGTTTTGGACCAAAGTACAATTTACCCAAGATGAGGGGTTATATTTCAATATGTCACATCTTGAACATTCCTAAAGTGTTTTAGCATCATAATATAGAGATTGATGTTAAGGGGTGTCTTTTGGAAAGCTTAAATTACAAGTTGCATCTTGTTTGAATAATGTTAGTGCATTGTGCACCAATTTTGGTACAAAATGTAATTTACCCAAAATGTAGGGTTAATATGCAAATTAACACCTCTAGAGTGTCCCTACTCCCTCCTAGCATCATGTATAGGAGATATAGAGAGAGAGAAGTAGACACCATGTTTGAATCATTTATGAATGATGGTAATCTTGGTGATGAAATGACCAAGAAAGGGGTTGAATATGAGACCCTAACTTGAGTTGTATCAAGTTGAAAAGCTTATATATGAGTGTATATCGGCCAAGAAGGCATAGGAAAAGTCTCATATCATTTTTATAACTCTTTGCAAAGTCCATATCATGCAAAGCTCCTCAAGGATGTGGGTTGTATCAGGTTACAACTCCCTTGGTAAAGTTGTGACGGGTTGTGAATAAAGTGATGATTTAATTGATATATTTTATTCAAAGAGGTAAGTAATGGACGAATTTGCATCTCTAGATGATCCTGAACCATTTTGCAAGACAAGATAAATGTTGATGCATGCATGTACACGTGTCATCCATGCATGGAAACGTGGCACCTACTAGCTCAAATTGATGACACCTCATTTTGACCCTCCTACATGAAAAACAAGTATATATACCCCTAGTTTCACCCCTTAGTGCAATTTTTCGACCCTTACCACCCTCCTACCCTAAGGTATCATGCATATAGCTCATGTATCGTACAAGAGTGATGTGGTATCGTGCATGGGCCCTTGGGTATTGCCCATGGCAAGATCATATCACCCAAGTAGGGTGATATCGGCCAAGAAGGGTGATATCGATCATGAGAGTGAGATATCGTCCATGAGAGTGAGATATCGGCCACAAGTAAAGTTGTATCGGCCAAGAGGAAGTCCATATTGCCCAAGAGTGGTAGGGTGTCGGCCAAGGTGCTCAGGGGCTCAAATATTAACCCTAAGGTGAGGCCATGATCATCTTCAACCTTGGATTGAAGCATGATTTTAGGGTTTTGATCTTCCTTTCTTTTCTTCTTCACCAATTGCTTATCCATGGTGATTCCTTGTATATGAAGGAGTTGTGAATGAGCCTTGTACTTTTTATAAGTCATCTTTAACCTTAGGAATGTGAAGCTTTGGAGCTTAGAGCTTTGAAGTTGTTCTTAAGGCGGGTTATATAAATTGAACTCAACCATGTTATTATTCTTCACCTAAATTGCTATAATTAGTGAAATACTTTTAATTCCGAAATTTCCTGAAATAGTTGATGAAAATATGAGTTCTACTAGTTGCTTAGACCTTTTTCCATGAATTATATCAGTTAGAACAAAGGTCTAGAGCTTGAAGAAGATGGTGTCACTTTGTAAAAGTGATATCGGGTTCAAGCATATATACAAGTAGTTCTAACCCGATATGGGTATATCTTGCACAAGATGTTTGCACGATATGCTTGCACAAGATGCTTGTACGATAGGAAATCTGGAATAGACTCCATGCACGATACAAGGGTTAATTGTATACTTGTAAGTTGACAAGAAACCCTAATTTGGGTAACCCGATATAAGTGAAGAGTAACAATGCTATTGCACGATATGATCATTTAATACATCATTGGTACTTAGTATCATGAGGCATACACAACCTTGCACGACATGGTTGCATGATACATGACCTTGCACGATAGTGTATACATGACCTAGCATGACATGGTTGCATGGTTGCATGACATTATTATAATAAAAAGTAATATCCACTAAAAGGATGGATATTAATATAAAACTCTTTAAGGTGCTTAATTTCTTTTCCATTAATCTTTGGATAATGGAGAGGTTTTGCAATAACATGAAGATGGATTCGTGGCCAAGAAATAGAGGGGGATTTGATGGAAATTATTTTGGAATTAAAAGAAAATAATCCATTTTCTCTTTCCTTGAAAATCCCTTATACATGTTGGTAAGGTTTTGATCATCTTCTACCTCGGATTCATGGTGAAAACCCTAAAGCAATGCTTTATTCTTAGTTTTCTTCACCCGGTTTCCAATTCTAGCCAACTTGTTCATCCAAAAGCTCAAGAACGGACCTTGGGCAGTTGCTGGAACTCCATCCACCATTAGATCCGTGGAGCTTGGAGATCAGATTTGAGGTGGGTTTTATAACTTTAACCCTTAAACATTGATATTGCATCAAGTTCTCTATGATTTGTTGGTTATTTCTTCTATTTCGAACTCTTTTGATGCATTGCTGCAATTTCCATGAAAAACGACTGTAGTTCTTGGATGCACGAAGGAAGATGATGATGACATCATATTGACACGTTTTCCAAAAAAAATATTAGGTCAAACGGTTTGCATAAGTTTCTAAAACGGTTTCCCAAACCGTTTGGGAGCAAACGGTTTCAAACCATTTGAGATGAAATGGTTTCACCAAACCGCATGAGAGCAAACGGTTTTAGACCGTTTGGAGGTGTTGACCAGGGTTGACCATGTGGGAATTTGTTTCTAATAATGTTGGTTATTGATCTACTAAATATAATTTATTAGTTCTAACTGGTTCATGAGTTGAAGGTCCACCAATCACCAAAACCCTAATCGGGTTGAGTGTTGATTTTATAATTGGTTGAGTTTGAAACTTGGGTTGATTGACCCAAACGGTTTCAAAACTGTTTGGGTATCACCCAAACGGTCTCAAGACCGTTTGGGGGTCACCCAAGACCGTTTGGAGGTCTAGGGTTGACTATGGTTAAGTATTTGAAGATCCAAAGATATGGTATGAACCCTAATCGACTAAGTGTTGATTCTGCAATTGAACAAGTTGATGTTTTGGGTTGATTGACCCAAGCAGTTTCAAAACTGTTTGGGGATCACCCAAATGGTCTCAAGAACGTTTGGGGGTCACTCAAAACCTTTTTTTGGTCTAGGGTTAGGTATGGTTGAGCAAGTGAAGGTCCAAATATATTATGTTGAAGTACAATCAATTTCTGATTTGGTGACCAATCCTAGGATCCAAACTTTAATTCAATGACATGGTTAATGATGATGTGATGGGAAAACGGTCTCAAGACCATTTGGAGGTCATCCAAATGATCCCAATACCTGTTGGGGTCACCTAAGACCGTTTGGAGGTCTAGGGTTAACTATGGTTAGGTGTTTGGAGATCTAAAGGTACTAAGTTGAAGTGCAATCAATTGCTGATTTGGTGAGCAATCCAATGAACCAAACCCTAATTGGTTGACTTGGATTTTGATGTTGACATGGGCAAACGGTCTCAAGACTGTTTGGAGGTCATCCAAACGATCCCAATACCGTTTGGGGTCAGGTCATGTTCAATTTGGATAATGGTTCAATGGTTTCAAAGTTATCAATCTCACATTGAATAATGTTGAAGGATCATCGATTCCAAACCCTAATCCAACTGATTCAAATCCTAATTGATGATCAATTGAGGGTCACTTGAGGGTCAAATCATTTGAAGGTTGACCTATTCAACTCAATTTAAGTATGGTGATAGGTCCAATTGATGATTGGTTACATGAATCCAATGGCTGAAGGAACCAACATTGGAAACCCTAAATCGATTTGAATGGTTGAGACCCTTTTTGGTCCTTGCAGTTTTGAGGAGGTTTGGACCACACAGTCTCAAGATCGTTTGATTCCAAACGGTCTCAAGACCATTTGGGACCAAACGATCCCAAACCGGTTGAGTTCATGTGGTTTCAAAAAGGTACTTTACCCAATGGGTTCAAGTATGCAACCAAGACCGTTTGGAGGTTTCAAGTATTCTACTTATACCTAAGGTGGACACCCCAAAAAGGTTACCGGAGGATTTCAGACCTATATCAATTGAGAACGTTGGCCTTCACATACTTGCACGAGTTCTCAATGATAGGATGGCTCCCATGATGCTGAGATTGATTTCTAAGGTGCAAGGTGCTTTTGTCAAAGGGTCTGATATCACTCATCACGTGTGAATTGCGAAGGAGCTGATGCACGACATCAACAGGGGCCAAGGTACACCTAATGTAATTTTGAAGTATGATATGTCGAGAGCTTATGATAGGACTGACTGGAATGTTCTGCGGAGAGTACTGCAGCAATTTGGGTTTACTATGGAGATGGTGAATTTGTTCTTAAGCTTCTTTTTTAATACTTGGGCCACGATCACTATTGGAGAAGAAACTGTGGGATTTTTCCCGATCTGTAGAGGCATCAAGCAAGGATGTGCTTTATCACCTTTTCTTTTCATTCTGTTTGAGGAGATTCTATGTAGAAGATTTCTGAAACTAGAAGAAGAAGGACTCATCTCTAGATTCCAGATAAGGGGAGAAGCAGTTCCACCAAGCATCCTTTTATATGCATATGATATTGCTATATTTTTCAATGTTGATCAAAGATCGATGGTGAAGGTTAAGGAAACCTTTGAGGCATATGAACGGGCCACGGGGCAGCGTATAAACAAGGCTAAATCCTCCTGTGTCGTAGGTGGGAATGATTTGGAGATGATCGACAGAGTGGTGAATTGTCTTGATACGGGGGCAGCAAAGGATTCTTTAACTTACTTGGGCATTCCTATTTCTAAAGGGAGGATGAGACTTGATGACTTTGAGTTCTTAATGAAGAAGATTGTTGGTAAATTCACAGCCTGGAGGTCCAAACTATTATCCTTTGCGGGTAGAAGATTACTGATTGCTCATGTTCTGACATCCATTCCAGTATATACGGCGGCTGCGATTGGTATTCCAGTGGGGATTGCAGACTGTATTGAAAACAAACTATCTCAATTCATGTGGGCGGGCAGAGATGAAAAGCACAGAAAGGCATGGCTCAGTTGGCATAGAGTTGCAAGACCTTTTTCTCAAGGTGGACTTGGGATCCCACCTTTGCGACTGATAAATGATGCATTTGTAGGGAGGGCATGTTGGGAGGTGTTGACGTCGGATTCATTATGGGCCGTGTTCTATAGGGGGAAGTATGCTAATGTGGCAGGAGGTCGTGATAATGTTTACCCCGGATCCTTGAAGCTTGGGCCCTATCCTTCCCCGTACTGGAAAAGAATCTGGGATATGTTGCCGCGGGTGTTCCATTTGTGTAGATGGGTGGTAGGAAGAGGTGATATTTCTTTTTGGGACTCGCGGTGGTGCGAACAGCGGTTGGCTGATCATGCAAGATTTTCTAGTGACAGAACACATCCCTTTCTTATTAAAGATTTTTGGATTGATGGGATTGGATGGGATTGGGACCTTTTGAAGATGATTGTCAATGATGAGGGGCTGAATCTTATCCGTGATTCTAACACATGGATCGCTAATGAGGATGATAGGATGATATGGAGTCCGGGAATGCGAGGAGATTTTTCTATGAGATCGGTTAAGCAGGTACTGATGCTTGATGTAAAGGAAGGTCCAATTGGACTAGGTTCGATTTGGGATAATAATTTCCCTAAGGCTGCTGCTTTCATTTGGAAATCTGTTAGAAGAGCCACATCAACGGATGACAACATTAAAGCTAGATGCAGTATCCCATTAGTATCTCATTGCAATTGCTGCATGGAACCGCATGAAGAAAGCATTGAGCATCTGTTGTTTCAAGGACAAAATGTAGAGTTTTTTTGGGGCAAATTTGCTGATTTGACAGATATGATGCCACCCACCAACGTAAGAACTCTAATAGACACATGCGGTTTGGGGAAAAGGAAGAAACTTAAGGAATGGTTAGCTGGAAACTTGGCGGTTTTGATCCCATACAGTATTTGGCGGCTGAGGTGCGAAGCAAGGTTTGAAGGAAAACACAGACCACAATGTCATGAATGGGAGTTTGTTACTAGAACGCTGAATGTTCAGCTGAAGGAAAGATCTTTTATGATTGATTCTGATAACAATATTTATGACTGTATGAGGGAGGCAAACTTGGTGGAACCTAAAGTCACGATGAGGCAGATTAAACTGTTAAGATGGATGACGCCCGACCTACATAATCTTGAGCTCAATATTACGATCGGGAAAGATAGAGACAACCGTGGAGTTCCTAGAAGATGGGCGGCGGAAAATTATTAGGAACCACAGGGATGATATTTGCTTGGTGTTCAGAATGTGGATCAGGAGTACAGACTACATCCTTGCGTACATGCAAGTGTGTGCCATCGGCTTGAAACTAGCGAGAGATAATGTGTTGGGCATCTCGTGTGTTGAAATTGATGAGGCTTACGTGTATGATATCATATGGAACAACGGAAAGGAACCATGGAGGTCGACATCTTTTGTTCGTGAGTTGTGAGAGGAGGTTCACGCTGCTATGATTTATGGGTCCCTTGTTCACAAGGTCATCAACTCGATACCTCGTGAACTAGGAAAATGGGGTAGCAGTTTGGATGAGCCTTATGTTTCTTCTGATATCCTAATATACCATGCAGAGTAAGGGGTATGGCGGCCTTGGAGAAGCGTCGAGTCCCATACATCGTTATGCAGAAAATAGTTAGCTAGTCAGAGAAATAGAAAGGGGAACACGTTGTTTGTTTTGTTTCTTTCTTTTAGTACCTGTGTCTGATATAAGCAGGAGCTATAATTTTTTTGATGATTATGCCCACAATAGGGGTGTGGGATGAATAAAAGTGACCCCTGGCTTAACCAAAAAAAAAGGTTTATTGAGCAAAACCGTTTGAGGTCTGATTTGGTCAAGACCATTTGGGGTCTAAGTGGCCAAGACTGTTTGGTGGATAACTAACCAAAACTGCATGGATACTTGAAGTGGTTAAAGGACAAATTGTTTAAATGATCAATAAAAAATGTAATCAAAGATGATTATAGTAATTGGATCTTAGTGAGATAAGGTGATTATTACCGTTTGAATGAATAAGCTTTAATGATCATGGTCATAATAACATAACCCATGATGTCAATTCTTCTTCAAGGTTGAGTTGACATATCCTAATCAAGGTTGAACAAACATCATCCTATAGAGGATGAGAGAGAGAAGAGTTCCTACATGAATGATAATCATGTAGTGGACTTCTAATATGAATGAATGCCTATATAGGGTATAATCCTTAATAGTGAGATCATGAAACCCTAATTATGATGGTTAATGAATCATAACCCTAATTGAGGGCATTAATAGGTAAAATCATAACACATGATGATGATATGATCTTAATTCATAATGATGACATGAGAAACCCTTATTTAGGGTACTTTGATGATCACTCCTACTTGGAGTGAATAGTAAACCCTAATCTAGGGTGATGCAATGTGAATAGTAAACCCTAATCTAGGGTGATGCAATGTGAATAGTAAACCCTAATATAGGGTGATGCAATGTGAATAGTAAACCCTAATCTAGGGTGATGTGATATGAATATTAAACCGTAATTATGGGTTATTGAACTTAAACCCTAATCAAGGGTGATGCAATGTGAATAGTAAACCCTAATTCCTAATAAGGTAAATGGAAGTGTGAAACCCTAATTCTGGGTTATATTATATATCATGAGAGCTCTAAGGTTGGATAATGAAGTGATGAGTCATTAATCCTAATTGAGATGAGGGGATGATCAACCCTAATCGAAATGAAAAGGGAAACCCTAACCCTAGCAAGGGTATAGTGGTGTAACCCTTGAATAATGATGTCATAATTGTTTTGCATTATGCTGGTATGAAATTGATATATTTGTTATCATTTGTACTAATCATGTAGGTTTTATGAGATATTGAATATATCCAGGTATGAGCTATGATGCTTTGCTTATTTGAAGTATTTTATGAGCTTTGTAAGCAATGATATGCTATGTTGCCTAGTGAAAGGTAACAAAAGAGATTGATACGTTGTAAGAGACATGTGAAATACCAGCATTGCAATTATCATGTTTACATTAACAGATGACTTGATGGCAATAAGTTACCTGTTAAATATGTAACAGGTATTTTGATAATCCTAGGGTTTGAACACCCATATTCTTGAATCATGATGATGGGATGATAAGGGATTGAGATCCCAATGATTAATAAAGTTGTGAAATGAACTTGATAGAAATAGTACTCATTCTTTATAGCAATTGTTATAATGGTCTATGTTTGAAAACATGTCTGATGCTAAAAGAATGTTGTAGTGTACTTAATTAATCAAGTGAAATGATATCATGTAGAGACCTGACCATAGATCCATCATCGTCAGTAGCTAGGTGATGGTGAAACAAGTTTTCCTAAGGGAACTCCTGGAGAGCATACTTTTGAGTATGTGGGGGTTATGGACGTGAATATCCTTACATCCTAATGGAGGAATTGATGTGAGATAAACATCAAATCTCTCAATCCTTCATTATATGTATATGTCGGGATGACGTATCACTAATCTCCCGATCATGATGTTAATGCTGAATCGATGTGAGATAAATATGAAATCTCTCGATTGCGAATTGAGTACATCATGCCACTGTAACTCTAATAGCGAAGTTGCCAGTATATCTTGGAAAGCTATTTTAGCAGAGACAATATATGTCCTGCATGTTGTTTCTCACACTGATTGAGGAAGATGACGTCATGGGAATCCGGCTCATCTATTGACCTATGTATGGTACTGATTTCGATTTTGCAATGGTCGGTTGGAGTATGAACGGTATACTTCATCTCCTCAGGGCATAAGTATGATTGTAAAACGTAATCAGCCGGGTAGCATATTTGCTTAGGGTTGAATTACGAGAATCAATGGTTGATGATACCTGGTCTATTATATCCTAGTTGGGTAAATGATATACATGTTCTTCATATTCCTTATTGAATAAATGGCTTGCTACTTTATCAAGTTATAACTAGAATGAACTGTATGGAGAATACTGCTCTACTTAGCTTAATCAATGATTTACCTGTTGTTGAATAATTATAATTCTACTACTCCGTGTTATTCTATTATCAGTAATAACAGTGTTTCTGGCGGAGAGTTATATCTCTCACTGGGACAATTTTCAATTGTCTCACCCCCGTGGGATTCAATTTTTAGGTAGACGTCGAGGAAGAAGAAACCCTTTAGTGGGTGAGCAGCAACAGCAACCACAGCAGCAACAACAACAACAACAACAACAAGGACAGCAGTGATCCTCAGGTGGAGACACTGTTTGTCAAGTCTTGTATATATAGAGAGTCCAATGTGTCATCTCTGTACTCTCAGGTCCTAGGAGTCAGTAGAGAGTTTGATATAGATCTGAGATTTTTGGCTTGATGCCTCGACATTTTGTATACTTCTTATGTACCGTTTAACTGGGCAGTCAATGTTATGACCCTCAAGATGAGATGATACAGAGATGTATTGATGAATCGGAATGTAAATAACTTACTTTGGTTCTTTATGTAAGAGTTTTACAGTTTGTGGATTTCTTTGCAAAAAGTTTTAATTTTTAGTGATTTTCAGTAATTCCGCTGCTAATAATTCACTTCCGCATTAGTTAATCTTGTTTTCATAAGTTGGATGCATCATGATACATCAAGACATGATAGATATGACATCCAGCACCCCAAGGTTGATACACCTTGATGTACCCTAAAAACAAAATATACTTGGATGAGTAACACATGAAGTGTGTCATGTCAATTGTTACATTGAGATGTAATGCACTTTGATAAGTGTAGGCTAACATACCTTGAGAAAAGGTTAAGCCAAGTTAATAATGTATGATGTAATCATATTCTGGTAAGGATGAGAGAGGAACTCATACCTTGTGTTGATAATCATTTAATGATAAATGATGAGGATAAATAAGTATGATTGAATACTTATGATATCAATGTATGCTCCTAGATGTATGGAGCAATGAATTAGGGTTTGGATTAATAAAATGAACATGACACCCTAATCGGCTATAAAGGGAAACCCTAACCCTAATGATGGCAAGGTTGTAATTGTCTTATTGCATAAGCCTTGTAAGGCATGATAAATACTTGTATAAAAAGTATAATGCTTAATGGCCTTATGAGCCATGTGAATAAGTTGTTGCCTAATGAGAGGTGACAAGATGTGCAATGGCCTTGTGAGCCATGTGAATAAGTTGTTGCCTAGTGAGAGGTGACAAGATGTGTAAAGGCCTTATGAGCCATGTGAATAAGTTGTTGCCTAGTGAGAGGTGACAAGATGTGTAATGGCCTTGTGAGCCATGTGATAATATGTTGCCTAGTGAGAGGTGACAAGATACTTAATAGGCCTTGTGAGCCATGTGAGATGCTTGTGTAACAAGTATCATGTATACCTTGATCTGAGGACCTAGAGATAATAGTTACCTGGAAGTGGTAACAGTGTTCAGTGATGAACTAAGGGTTTGAATACCCAGATCTATAATCATTATGATGATAATGTTAAGGGATGAGAATTCCCAGTAATGAGATAAGCGATTGAGATCCTAAATGTTATATGTGTTCTAAAGATTTGAAAAGTACTTGATAGATGAATTACGCTTGTTCTTTTTAACATTTGTCATAATAATTCATGTTTGAAAACTTGATTGATGCTAAAAGAATACAGTAATGTACCTAATTAACCAAGTGAAGTCTCATCATGTAGTGCCCTAACTATAGATCCATCAGTGTCAGGACTTGCTGAATGGTGAAACGGGTTGCTCCGCGGCATAACCCAGAGACCGCATATTTTTGAATATGCGGGGGTGATGGGAGAAAATATCCGTACGCCCTGAATGAGGGATTGATGGTAGGTAAACATGAAATCTCTCAATCCTTCATTATTGGCTGGGTTCGATGTAGATAAACACAAAATCTATCAACCCTTCCTCAGGTTTGATGGTAGATAAACACGAGATCTCTCAAATCCTGATGAGAGTGCAGTTGCCCCTGCAACTCTATAGAGAAGTTGCTAGTATACCCTAGAAAGCTATTTAGTAGTGACACAAGATGTCATGCCGTGGTCTCGTACTGACTGAGACAAGGGAGGTCTTGGCAGCCGACTCTGCCATTGACCTTGTATGGTACTGATTTTGACTTTGCAGTGGTCGGTTGGAGATGAACGGTATACCTCATCTCCTCAGGGCATAAGTGTGATTGTAAAATGTAATCAGCCGTGTAGCATATCTTCTTAAGGATCAAATACAGAAAAAAATGATTTATGTGCACTTCAGTTATACATCTTAGTTGATAGATGTTATTTATGTTCTTTACATTCCTTGCAAAGCAGATAGATGATTTACAACTCTACCGTGGGTAGATGTAGTGTTCTCCTTAAGAAAGGAGTTTACTTCATTCTATTCATACAGTGAATTATCCTGCTTGTTAATATATAAAGAACCTCTGCTCAGTTTATAAATGCTTAATCTATGATAATAATATGGTCGGCGGAGAGTTATATCTGGCATTGGAACAATTGTCTCACCCCGTGGGATCTACATTTTTTTAGGTGGACATGCATGAGGTGGAGAAGAATCTTTCTACATAGGAGGAACAACAGCTGAGGCAGTAGTGACAGCTTAGGTTGAGTGTATTGTCTGTCGTGTCTTGTAGATAGAAGTCCTATGTGTCGTCTCTGTACTCTTAGGTCCTTAGAGTTGGTTCGTACCAGTTTCATAAATAATCTGAGATTTTGGCTTGAATGCCTTGAGGTTTTATGTTGCTCCAGTATGTGTTTTGATTGAGCAACTATTATATGTTATCTTTGAGAAGAGATAGTACAGTGTATGTACAATGTGAACAATGATGTATACAAAGTTTTGGTTCTGCCTTAAAGAGTTTTCCTAGAAATGGATATCTTTGCAAAATGGTTTTAATTTTTAGTTATTTTTGTTAATCCACTGTTTATGTTTATTCCACTTAATTAATAATGATTTGTTTGTCGGCTTGGCGATGGTCGTCACACTTCATGTTGATGTCCACATGAATACATGATTGTACACTTACAAAATATCCTTATGTACTATTTAGATTGAATACAAAAGTTCCCTATGTACTATACACATACAAAAGAGTTTTATGAACAACTTTGTAAATTACATAATCATATCTTCTATCTTTTTATGAAGAATGTTGGTTTAAAAAGAATTTTTGTTTATGTAGAAGTTTATGCAGTCACATACAATTATATCTCAAGTGAGTGGACTAGTCGATTAGGATAGCCATCACAGTATCGAAGCGTTGGATGTTATGTTGTCAACTTGTTTTCTAAAACATAGAAGCATTTTTGTTAGACTGTACACATGGTCTTACAAGACTGTACACATGGTCTTACAAGACTGTACACATGGTCTTAAAAGACTGTACACATGGTCTTACAAGACTGTACACATGGTCTTACAATTTAATTTTATTGTTACAAAGTCTGGTTTATAATGATCGCCAAAAAAACTCTAGTTCATGTTGGATAAAGAGTCATGTTTTCCTTGATTCTCCATGTTGATGTCCACATGAATACATGGTTGTACACTTACAAAAGATCCTTATGTACTGTTTAGATTAAATACAAAAGTTCCCTATGTACTATACACATACATAAGAGTTTTATGAACAACTTTGTAAACTACATGATCGTATATTCTATCTTTTTATGAAGAATTTTGGTTTAAAAAGCATTTTTGTTTATGTAGAAGTTTATGAAGTCGCATACAATTATATCTCAAGTGAGTGGACTGGTTGATTAGGATAGCCATCATAGTCTCGAAGCGTTGGATGTTATGTTGTCAACTTGTTTTCCAAAACTTAGAAGCATTTTTGTTAGACTGTACACATGATCTTACAAGAATGTACACATGGTCTTACAAGACTGTACATGTGGCATCCAACTCATAAACACAAGATTTACTTAAGCGGAAGCGAATCATTTATAGTGGATTACTGAAAATCACTAAATATTAAAACTTTTTGCAAAGAGATCCACACCTAGGAAACCTCTCTCATAAAGAACCGAAGTATACATTTACATCATGGTTCATAAGTACACAACTTGTATCATCTCTTTTTGAATATTAAAACATCAGCTGCCCTAGTAACATTATATACAGAAAGCATAAGAACCTTGAGGCATCAAGCCAAAATCTCAAATGGTTCATTAAAACACTAGCTATAAATTCCGAGGACCTGAGAGTACAGAGACGACATATAGGACTACTATCTATGACTTGACTGATAGTATCTCCATCTGAGACATTACTATCGTCCCTGATGTTGCTACTGTTCTTTCTCTGCTATAGGGTTTCTGCCTCTTCGTCTACATCCACCTAAAAAGATTGGATCCCACGAGGGTGAGACAATTGTAAATTGCCCCAGTGGGAGATATAACTATCCGCCAAAACATGGTTATTGCAGTTTATTGAATTAAAACTGAATAGGAATTCTTACATATTAACATCAGTATTATTCATTGTATGAACAAAATAAGATAATCTCCCTTCCTAAAGAGAACATTGTATCTACTCATGGTAAATTCATAATTCATTTATCTACTTGCAATGAATGTAAAGAGATATGAATATCATTTATCAACTAGAAATGCATAAAATAAATGTAATATCAGCCATTAAATTTTTGTATTCAATCCTTAAGCAAACATGCTATATGGATGATTACATTTTACAATCACACTTATTCCCTGAGGAGATGAGGTATACCGCTCATACTCCAACCGACCATTGTGAAGTCGAAATCGGTGCCATACAAGGTCAATGGTAGAGCTGGCTACCATGACCTCCCTTATCTCAGTCCGTACAAGATCAAATGCAGGACAGCTTGTGTCTCTACTAAATAGCTTTCCAGGGTATACTGGCAACTTCGCTATTAGAGTTACAGTGGCGTGCTGCACTCTCTTCGCAATCGTGAGATTTCTTGTTTATCTCCATCGATCTGGCATTAATATTATTGGGAGATGTGTACTGCATCTATCCCAATCATCGAGAGATTCGTGGTACATCCATCCCGATACAATAATGAAGGATTGAGAGGTTTAATGTTTACCTTTCCTCAATTCCCTCATTAGGACGTCAGGATACATTCACCCATTGCCCCCACATATTCAAAATATGTGTTCCGAGTTTTGCCGTGGAGCACCCGTTTCACCATCCAGCAAGTTCTGACACTGATGGTTATATGTCTAGGGCTCTACATGATATGCTTTCACTTGATTAATTAAGTACATTAACATATTCTTTTAGCATCAGTCAAGTTCTCAAACATAACTTATTCAAACAAAAGCTACAAAAAAACATGTACTATTTTCATCAATCATTTCTTAGTCTTTATAAGACATTGGGATCTCAGTCCCTCATTTTAATACAGGGAATTCTCATCCCTCAATCACATCATTACCATGCTTATCAAAACTAGGTATTTAAACCCTTAGTTCATCACTGAACATTGTTACCACTTGTTAGGTAACTATTACCTCTAGATCCTCAGACCCAGGTATACATGATACTTGTTACACAAGCATCTCAGAGGGCTCACAAGGCTCATTAAGTGTCTTGTCAACTTTCACTAGGCAACAACTTACTCATGTGACGCATAAATTCCATGCACATTTTTGTTACTTTTACTAAGAAATCACAACATTAAGGCACACAAGGCCAATCAACATTTTTGTTATGTAAAGGTCATAGCTCAAATCTAGTTGTGTTCATCATCTCATGATATCTGCATGGGTAATAGACAGGATAACAGTCATGTAAATCATTTATTACATCATGTGATACAGTAGTAACACCACCATCCTTTTAGGACTCTTTATGAAAATGGCGAGTGTGGCGGAACCTAAGGTGATCCCGGTGGCGAGTGTGGAGGAAACTCTGGTGACAAAGGATGGAGATCCAGGGGGCATCTCGGATCCACCTGAGGAAACGCAGGAGGGCAATGTTGTTGATCTGAGTAATGTGGCGAAGATCAAGGACCCTGGAAAGGGAGAGAGGAGCAAAGCTGGTGCGATTGGAGTATCGTCCATAGCCAAATCATGGGCGGATCTGGTGGCATCGAAGGAGGTAACAAGGGGAAGGCATACAAGAAGGTGGAGGTTAGAATGGAGGATGGCAAGCTTATCTACCCGAAATCAATTGCGGAGAGGAATCTTCAGAAATGGAGCAAAGTGGCGGTGGGATATATTGTAGGGCTGAACCCTCATTGATCGTCACTGGTAAGATTTCTTGCTCAAATGTGGAAGGTTAAGGGTTCGTTGGAAATCAAATTGAGGGGGAAGGGTTCTTCATTATCGTGTTCTCGAATGAAGAGGATCTGGCGACGACGATCGATGGTGGCCCGTGGTTCATAGCAGGGAAGCCTCTCATCATTAAGAAGTGGGAGCGAGGGGAACCTATGGAGAAGCTGAGAATGACTGAGATCTCGATCTGGCTAAAAACCTTTGATCTACCTCTAGAGCTGTGGGATGAAGATATGTTCGCAAGTATTGGATCATTCTTGGGCAAGCCTTTGCGCATAGATCAAGCCACAGAAGATCTAGCTCGATTGGAGTACGCGAGGATTCAGGTGTTGATAGATGTTGAATTTGCTTTCCCGGAGGAGCTTGTGCTTCAAAGTGACGATGGCCAGGTAGACAAAATCCGGTTTGAATATGATTGGAGGCTGAACATCTGCGGCGTGTGTGGTAACTTTGGGCATGAATTGGGACTGTGTGCTCTGAAGGAAAGAGGTCCGTCTGGTGCCATCCCCTTGAAGAGACAGGTCTGGGTTCCAAAGAACAAAGCGCTTAATCTGAATGTCGAAGAGGAAGTGGAGGTGTTTAGCGATGTTGTTGAAGATATTGTCCAAGCTACAGAGGCACCAACTAATTTGAATGTAGAGGTGAGACTGAGTGGAGGAAGGAGTCATTCTTTATCTGTGATGTCTTGGAACGTCAGGGGCATCTACAATAAGCTCCATGGCATTCGTAGGGAGGTAAGAAAGCTCAAACCAGATGTGTTAATTATTATTGAGTCGAGACTGAATAAAGAAGAGATTAAGAGCAGTGTGGAGTTCATATGGCCGAATGCTTTGTATATTGACAACTCTAATTTCTATTCCTATACTAGAATCCTTGTTATGTGGCATAATCCTGAGATAAATGTTAGCAAGCTTGTGGAGGATGACCAGTTTGTTCATATGTTGGTTGATATGGGAGATAATAAGTTCCATTTGACGGCGGTTTATGGAGCGAATGGTGATGTGGATAGAATGAGACTCTGGGATTCCTTGAGGAATCTGCAGGGAGGTGGAAGGTTGTGGGGTTTTCTTGGGGATTTTAACGCGGTGAGGAAATATTCTGAAAGGGTGGGTAAGGGCCCTCCTTCCAGAAGGAGTATGGAGGAGTTCAACGAGTTCATGGTGCATACAGGGCTGATGGAAGTTAACTTTAAGGGCAACTTCTTTACGTGGGATAGCAGGAGTAAAACTGGGAAGAGCACCTTATCCAAAATTGATAGATGCATGTGTGACGATGCTGTTCTTGCCATGTTCCCCTCGCTTTGGGGGGAAGTGGTCCCTAATATAGTTAGTGATCACTGTATTATGATGTGGCACCTGAGTATGAAAAAGAAAGGTAAAACTCCATTCAGATTTATCAATGCTTGGGTCACACAAGAAGGGTTCAAAGACACGGTTAGAAATGCTTGGAAATCTGAGGAGGGCAATGGAGCTCCGATGTTGAAGGTGTATAGGAAGATCAATAAAGTCATTTCTGACCTGAGCACCTGGAACAAGAAAAAGGTTGGTAATTTTACTAATGTGGCTAGGGAAATGGAGGATAAGGCTATTGCTATTCAAAGGAGGGTGGAAGCTCAACCTTATAATGAGGAGTTGCAAAAGGAGTTGACTGAGGCAAGAAAAAGTGCTTGGATAGCTCTGAGAAATGAAGAAAGCTTTGTTAGGCAGAAGTCCCGTGCTCTCTGGATGAAGGAAGGTAATAAGAATACGAGGTTTTTCTATGCTACACTGAGGTCGAGAAGGGTACATAACAACATATGTTTGATGATGGATGGGGAAAAGGTGGTTAAAGACCCTGATGAGAGTAGGGAGCTTGTTGTGAAGTATTTGTTGAATGTCTTTAACTCTGTTGATGATTCTGAGGTGAGATGGTCTGAGGATTGGGTCCTTCCTAAACTTTCTGACAATCACATTCAAATTTTAACAAGAAGGGTTACCAAGGAGGAAGTTGATAGAGTTGTTAAGGGATATAATGGTGACAAGGCACCTGGCCCAGATGGTTTAAATGTTGTGTTCTTTCAAAGTTGTTGGGACATTGTTGGAGATGACATCACGAAAGCTATCTTGAACTTCTTTGAAACTGGAAGGTTGTTGGGGGAGTGTAACAAATCCTTTATAGTGCTTATTCCTAAAGTTCCTGGAGCTACAAGTTTGAAAGATTTTAGACCTATATCCCTCTGTAATGTTATCTTCAAATTCATTACGAAGATTTTAGCTAACAGGCTTAGTGGTGTTCTACCGGAGATCATAGATATCAACCAAGCTGCTTTCTTGAAAGGGAGGAATATAGGGGATGCTATTCTGCTAGCTAATGAGCTGTTGAGCTCTTTCCCTAATCAGGGTGGTGAGAGGATGTGTGTGAAGGTGGATCTGTCTAAGGTGTATGACACTATTAGGAGAGACTATCTGTTGTTTTTTATGTTCAAAATGGGGTTCCCAGCTTGTTAGATGAATTGGGTTTCCTCCTATTTTGAGTCGGCCTCTTATCAGGTAATCATCAATGATTCCCCTACAAATACGTTTAAAGCTATCAATGGGGTAAGGCAAGGGGACCCCTTAGCCCCGTATTTGTTTGTGTTGGCGATGAAGGGACTCTCTTCTCTTATTAATAGCTATGTGAAGGACAAAAGGATTAACCCCCTGATGACGTCGTCAGATCATGGGGTATCTCATATCCTGTTTGCAGATGATTTGTTAATGTTTACTAAAGCTAACCTAGCCAATGTCAAGGAGGTTGCTGAGCTGTTTGTGAAATTTGAGTATATTTCGGGTCTTAAATTAAGCAAAATGAAGAGCTAGGTTTTCTTTAGCAAGGGAGTTGCTGAGAAGGAGATGCTCAGTGAGAAGCTTTCGATTCCTATCTGCCCTCTACCGGTTCGATATCTAGGCCTCCCTCTGTTTACAGGAAGGTTGAATAAGGAGCTGTGCAGACCTATTGTGGACAAGCTTAAGAGTAGATTGGATGCTTGGAAGAGCAAGCTACTCTCTTTTTCTGGTAGAATTGAGCTGATCATATCTACGCTATCATCTTATCATATGTTCTGGACTGTGGCGTTTCCTCTACCGAAGGGTGTCATTATGGAAATGGAGAAGGTGATGAGGGATTTCCTTTGGAATGATACTGGAAACAAAAGGCATTTGCATACGGTTTCATGGGATGACATTTGCCTACCTCGAGAAGGAGGGTTAGGCATTAGACATGTTGAGGATTGGTCCAAGGCAGGCTTGCTCAAAAATCTGTGGGATGTGGCAAGAAGTAAAGAATCTATGTGGGTGAAGTGGGTACATGAGAGGTATATTGGGGATAGCTCTATTTGGGCGGTGGAGTGCAAAGACTCAACTTCTTGGCTTTGGAGGAGGCTGCTAAAGAACAGAGATTTGTTAAAGCATAATATCAGTTTCTGTATAGGAACTGGTAACTCGTTACTGTTATGGAAGGACCCCTGGTTACCTAACAAGAAGAGGTTGATGGATCTGTGTGATAACCAGCAACGGATTAGATTTGGTAAAGGGGAAAATTGCAAGGTGAATGCTTGTTTGAAAGAGGGTAGATGGTGGTATCCTGACATCAGAGGCGGGGAAAAAGTCTTGGAAATTCTGAATAAATTTCCAATTATGGATGGCGGTGTGAAGGATGAAATTGTTTATAATAATAGTGAGGTTTTCAGATGCAGAGATGGTTGGGAGATGGGGAGGAAATCTAAAACTCGTGTTCCATGGTCCAAATGGGTCTGGGATAGAAGATTGCCTAGGAATTGGGCATGTTTTCTGTGGAAGATGTTCCTCAATCGTCTCCCAAGTAATGAGTATTTGTGGAGGATTGGCTATCAATTCGCATCCATGTGTCCTTTGTGCTTGAGGAATGAGGATATGTTGTTTCATCTAATGTTTGAATGTTCTATTAGTGCTAATCTGTGGGAGCTTTTCAAGGGCGTTCATGGTGAGGGTCCTGGTAAGTTGGATGATCTTATCAAGTTCAGGGGTGACAGCAAGCTTCTGTTGATTGCCATTCTTTACCACCTGTGGGTGGAGAGGAATGGTCGTATCTTTGATGGGTTATGTTCCTCTGTTGATTCTCTTTGGAGCAAAGCCTGTACGGACTCGGCTTCCCTTGGTTAGTTGGAGTTTTTGGGTTAGGAGGTGGTTTTTTTTATGCTATCTGGTCTTCGGTGAGAGGGTCTGTATATACGATTTACAACCAGGTTTTCAGTAGGTTTGTGCTCGGTTGCGAGCGTTTGTTTGTGGTTTTTAGCTCTTGTAGCCTTTGGACACCTTGTCCAAATCCTTTTCTGTACAGTTTGATAGTTTAATAGAAAGAGCAACATGCCGGGTTCATCAAAAAAAAACACCACCATCCTTTATCAGGATTAGGGTTTACCATAAAATATGGCTTTTCATTCCCTTTAATCAAAATTAGGGTTAGGGTTTCCCATCTTACATTAATTAGGGCTACATGCTCACATTATTAGTTCAACCCTAATATATTGCTCCACACCTCTAGGAACATTCAAAGATATCATAAGTATTTTCTTATGATCACCATCTTCATCATATATCATTAATGATCATCAATTCAAGGTATGAGTTCATTTCTCATCCTTTTCATGGTATGATTACATCATACTCATTGATTTGGATTACCCCATTCTCAAGGTATATTAGTCAACATTTATCAAAGTACATTGAGTTCATTACATCTTTATTGTAACAATTGCATAACACACACTTCATGTATTTCTTATCCAAGAATATTGGATTAGAGGTTCATCAAGGTATGTCTACACTGAAATGCTGAATGTGATATCTATCATGTCTTAATGTATCACTTTCTTCTCATTTCTATCTTGTTTAGGTTAATCAACTAAACTTGTGTTAAGGTATTTCCCTCTTAATACTTTATCCACTAACATGTCACTTTCATCGTATGGTGCATAGGTTACACATTAGAATTGTCTGACTATCTACTTATCCAATGGTTAGGCATTGTTGAATATAGGATAAACCATTATCCACCACTTTAGGTAATTCAACTCTTAGGATGTTATCCATATCACTATTTAGTATAACATACATCATTCATAAGAGTTTCATATTCTCATCATTGTAAAGTATATAGGGTTGTTACACCTACATGGAATTAGATATATAATAATCTAAGCATCATCTTCTCCTTTAGACCCTTATTCATTAGGGTATCAACACTATCATTTATATAGTTAATCAACTTTACCCTTCATGGTTATAACATCCTCATCTTACTTGATTGTAATAACCACATCCTACTTTAGTGTATTGGTCATTATACCATTACTATGGTTGCACATATCATCATATGACATCATCCTGGATTTAAGTCTCACTTCACATCATTCTTCAGGGTTTCCATAATATTATTCTTAATTAAGGCTTCACATGACATTACCCTAGATTAAGGTTTCTCATAACATTAATCTCAATTAAGGATTCTCATAACATCACCCTCAATTAGGACTTCTCATGGATTCACCCTCAATTAGGGTTTCACATGGAATCACCCTCAATTAGGATTTCTCATGGATTCGCCCTCAATTAGGGTTTCACATGGAATCACCCTCAATTAGGGTTTATATTCAATAACCCACAATTAGGGTTTACTATTCACATCACATCACCTAGATAGGGTTTTTCATTAAAATACCATGAAATTAGGGTTTCTCATATCATTTCCCTAAATTAGGATCATACCATCATCATAGATTAGGATTTCACCTATCATTGCTTTCAATTAGGGTTATGATTCATTAACCTTCATTATTAGGGTTTCATGATCTCCCTATCAAGGATCATACCCTAATTACACATTCATTCATACTGAAAGTGTTAAGACTTAGCCATTATATGGTTATCATTCATGTAGGAAGTCCCCTCTCTCTCATCTTCTATAAGATGATGCTTACTTCGGATTTGATTAGACTAAGTCACTCAAGTTGGATGAGAATTGACATATTGTATTATGTCATTACCTTCATGATCATTAGAGATTAATTATTCAAAAGGTACTAATCACCCTATCTCATTAAGGTACAATTATTATAATCATCCTTGGTTTACATCATGTAATTGTTCAATTAAACAATTGACCTTTAACCACTTTAACTGTTCATACAATTTGATCAATTATCTTCCAAATGATCTTGATCACTTAGACCCCAAATGGTCTTGACCAATCAAACCTCAAACGGTCTTGCTTGTAATACCTCCAAACGGTCTTGAACATACCTTTGAAACCGCTTGGTAAAGTTAGTCTTTGAAACCGTTTGACAAAGTTGAGACTTGAAACCGTTTGCTAAAGTTGAGACTTGAAACTGTTTGCTAAAGTTGGAGTTTGAAACCGTCTAAGCCTCAACTGGTTTGGGATCGTTTGGTACCAAATAGCCTTGAGACCATTTGGTCCCAAATGTTCTTGAGACCGTTTGGACTCAAACGGTCTTGAGACCGTTTGGTCCAAACCCCCTCAAAACCGAATGGACCAAATATCGTCTCCACTAATCATGTTGATTTAGGGTTTCCAATGTTGACTCCCTAATCGATTGAATTCATATATTATCCACTCATCAATTGAACCTAACATCATACTTCAATTGAGCTTAAAAGGTTATCCTTCAACTGATTTAACCCTCATTTGATCATCAATTAGGGTTTTGAATCAATTGGATTAGGGTTTGAAATCGATGAACTTTCAATGTTAATCATTATGAAATTAGTTGCTTTGGAACCATTGGACCACCATCCAAATTGAACATGACCTGACCTCAAACGGTCTTGAGGTCATTTGGATGACCTCCAAATGGTCTTGAGACCGTTTTCCCATCTTATCATCAAAAACTATGACATCCAATTAGGGTTTGGATCATTGGATTGATCATCAAGTCAGCATTTGATTGCAATTCAGTTTGGTAACTCTAGACCTTCAAATATTCAACCATACTTAACCCTAGACCTCCAAACGGTCTTGGGTTACCCCCAAATGGTCTTGAGACCGTTTGGGTGATTCCCAAATGGTTTTGAAACCGTTTGGGTCAATCAACCCAAAGTTCTAAGTCAAACAAATTAGAAATCAGCACTTAACCCGATTATGGTTTGGTGATTGATGGACCTTCAACTAATGAACCAATTGAAACTAGTCAATTATATTGTTGGCTAAATTGGACATTATTATAATCCCTTTATTTTGATGATGACAAACATTTCATTCTTGTGGATCTAACGTGCTACTTGAGTGTTGCAGGAATTAGGTGGATGACAAACTACTTGGAAGATCTATATGCTAAAATTGCTTTAAGTCATGAATATAATCAAATGTAAAAACGTGTACAAGTATATAATGTACAAGTACTTAGATATCATGTAAATCAAGCGTTAGATCTTCCATAGCCAATCACAACACTTAGATAGGTCATCCCCTACAATAGTGTCACAAATGCACACTCATACACACACTTATTACTTAGTTGAAAAGCATTGAAACAGGGTTAATCTCGGTCGACAAAATTCTCGACCGAGACACTCTCGGTCGACAAACTATTCGATCGAGAATGACCCAGGTAGCCGTTAGACACAGAAGATAAGGTAGTTGGCAGTTGGAGTAGAACGTTGTACACACTTGCTCCAGACAGTCCCTCATTCGACAAGACCTCGACCGAGAAGGACTCTCGGTCGACCATTCTTTGACCGAGAAGTGTTCTATCTGCAATTTTCAGAGTTAATTAACTAGTCATTGCTAAAGCAACTAATGTGTACCTAACGGCTAGTTCAGCACTTAGAACCTCCTAGAAAGTGTCTAGAACGCCCTTAAGTACTTGTAGGTCATTCCTATAAATAGGACAAGCCTTTGGACACCCCAACACACACTAAAGCAAATGATGAGTTACATGCTAAACTTCTTGCTCTCACATCTGAAAATGAAGATCTTAAAAAGATTATTGAAGATCATGATATTAAGCTAAAATCAGTAGAAGCAAATTGCAATCTTCTATCCCTAGAAAAGATAAATTTGCAAACTCCAGTAAATGATCTTCAAAAACAACATGTTCTGTGTACACATCTAGATTATGATATTATTGTGAAAGAAAGAGATTCCTTGTTATCTAATCTAGATCAAGAAAAGTTAGACATAAATAAAAGAATGGATGAGATTGTTAAGCTGCAACAAAAAGTTAGTAGGTTGAGTAACAATGACACCCTTGATAAAATTTTAAATGATTCTTATCGTCAAATTGGAAGGAGATGGCTAGGTTATAATCCTAAAGGAAAATCTTATCAAAAACCTAGTTGTAGAAAGACACAAGTGCTAGAAAATCGGTCTTTGTATATACCTAAAGGCACATATACATATGTACCCAAGAACAACCTAGAACAAAATCATAGAAAGAGATATGATGTTGATTCCATATGTTGTCATTATTGTTTGCGTCTCGGACATTATTCTTTCTCATGTCCCTATAAGAAAAGGGATGTTGAGTTATTATGGGTTCCAAAACCCCCATACTAAATGAATAAAATTAAGTTAAGATATGACCAAAGACTCTAAGTTATATATCTCTATGTCTATCTCAACTTAACATAATAGGACACCAAGTTAATCCAAGAAATTAAAATTTCCAAATATACATCTTCAACTAACATGTTTTAGTTTGGATTCTCAAAACTTATAAAATTGCATATGATTAGTTAAAATTTAATCTAAATGTTACTTTTATATTTAAATGTCTCATCTCAACTAAATTGAGTTTTCAAACTGCATAATTGAATTAAAAATAACCTATGATTCACTTGTAAACAATTGCTGAGAAACAATACAGAAACAATCTCGGTCGAGCAACTATTCGACCGAGAACATTGTCAGTCGAGAACTAGTCGACCGAACAAGTTACTATTTTCAAGTTTGCAACAAAGTTAATAAAACCTGCACAAATAGAAGTATTCTCGATCGAGAAAAATGTCGGCCGAGATAAATTCGGTCGACAAACAATTCGACCGAATCAAGTTCTGCTGAACCGATTTTTCAATTAATCTAGTTTACTATCAAGTTTGTTATTAATAATTGATTTAATGTGAAAATCAAGAATGAATCTTGGAGACCATCTTTGAATCAAAACATATTGATATATGAAAGTTAATATTGAATATACTTTCTTCATAAATTGACAAAGTTTGTTAAGTATGATCATTTACATGGTTTGTATTAAAATTTGAAAATCAATGAGCAACAAATGAGTTTGTTTATCCTCTACATGGTTTAGCTTAAAATAGAAAATTATGAACCACGTTGAATTAATCAAAGAAATTACTGCTTTAACATAGTCCACATGGTTTATTCTGAGCATTTCTTATTTTATCTATGGTAGAGGAATCATGTGTATTAAAATGGTCATAATCATTATATTTCATGCTTCTATCTTGATCATTGTAATTGTGAAAATGCTTCTATTGCTCTATCATGGAATAAAAAAATTGTGCCATGATTATTATGTTTTACTGGTTTGTCTAAAATCATCTTTGATCTATATACAAACCATGAATGAATATTGTTTGTAATCATCTTGATTGAGCTGATATGAAGATGCCATTTTGCATAAACTTCATGGCACAAGTGTATTTTAATTGAAAATCTGCAGAAATTATACTTCACATATAAGTGCTCAAATTAGAAATCTGCAAAAATTGCCTCTTGGTTGAAATTAAGTTTGACCAAGGGGCGCTATGGTCGAAGTCAAGGTCGACCTAAAATAAGCTTGACAAAATGCTTATTTGTACATCATTTTACTGCAATAAATCTTAGTATATTGAAAACAAATTTTAGTGCATAACTCTCATAAAAGATTAACTTATTATGATCTAATATTGATTGTGACCTTAGAATCCTTAATTTATATTGACTATAAGATTAAGGGGGAGCTCACAAAAACTATTTTGATTATTAAGAATCTTACAAAACTTTGTAAACATCATTTGAAGCTTATTATGACCTTAGTATACTTAAAAATAATATTCATGAATATGACATATATCCTATTCCTAATGGAATTATCTAAACAAATTTGGTCTTAACATCCCGTGTATTTGATTAGAGATACATTCTACTATAAGCTTAAATGGATCTCATATCATTTTCAGGGCTTAACATCCCGTGTAAAATGGATGAGAAATCAAACCACATATGCCATGGATCTAAAAGGATATCATATCATTTCAAGGCTTAACATCCTTTGCAAATGATTGAGAAATAAATTGTGGCTAAATTCGACAATAAATGGTTTACATTTATATTAATCCATGTTTTTAAATTGAATATCTCTTTAAGGGGGCATAGCATAAAAGTAAGGGGGAGAAATAAAAAGTCATACTAAATGATCATCTTGGATATCTTTTTGAAATGACAAAGGGGGAGAAATAGTATAAAATCAAAAACATAAAAATGAGTTTCATAATATCTCAGCCAGCATCCACTTGCAAAACAAGAATGGCTACAAAAGGTAAACTTCAGGTATGAAACTCACATGATTTATATTTCCTATTTTATATTTAGGAAATGTTTGTCATCTTCAAAAATGGGGAGATTGTTGGCTAAATTGGACATTATTATAATTCCTTTATTTTGATGATGACAAACATTTCATTCTTGTGGGTCTAACGTGCTACTTGAGTGTTGCAGGAATTAGGTGGATGACAAACTACTTGGAAGATATATATGCTAAAATTGCTTTAAGTCATGAATGTAATCAAATGTAAAAACTTGTACAAGTATATAATGTACAAGTACTTAGATATCATGTAAATCAAGCGTTAGATCTTCCCTAGCCAATCACAACACTTAGATAGGTCATCCCCTACAATAGTGTCACAAATGCACACTCATACACACACTTATCACTTAGTTGAAAAACATTAAAACATGGTTAATCTCGGTCGACAAAATTCTCGAATGAGACACTCTTGGTCGACAAACTATTCGACCGAGAATGACCCAGGTAGCCGTTAGACACAGCAGACAAGGTAGTTGGCAGTTGGAGTAGAACGTTGTACATACTTTCTCCAGACAGTCCCTTGGTCGACAAGACCTCGACCGAGAAGGACTCTCGGTCGACCATTCTTCGACCAAGAAGTGTTCTGTCTGTAATTTTCAGAGTTAATTATCTAGTCGTTGCTAAAGCAACTAATGTGTACCTAACGGCTAGTTAAGCACTTAGAACCTCCTAGAAAGTGTCTAGAACGTCCTTAAGCACTTGTAGGTCATTCCTATAAATAGGACAAGCCTTTGGACACCCCAACACACACTTGTGCAATACTTGAGCTTACATACTTGCAATTGGCAATCTGTTTTGAGCAATTGAGCAACACTAGCATTGGCTACTCATTTCCCTTCCTCCAAATTTGTGTCCTATAGGCTAGCATATCCTATCCACTAAACCTACACTTCAATACTCGTTGGTTAGGAGATCAATACGCTTGATATATGCAAATCAAGCCTTGTGCTTCAAAGTGGTAATTGTAATTTCCATTTCCTTTCTTGTTCTTTCTTATTCTTTGTACTCTCCTTGCTACTCCTAGGGTTGGAGGCTGCGGATTGGAGAGGGTTTGATCTTCTTGGTGAAGAAGGAGATCTTTGGACTACTTCTAGAAGGTTGTTGCAACGGGAAGCTACTTCAAGAGGAAGGCTACTTCAAGGGGGAGCTTGAAGTTACTTCAAGAAGGCTGCTTCAAGGTTGGTGCAACTACTTCAAGGTGAAGGTTGTCCAAAGGGTGTAGAAAGTATTGTAATTTTATGTAAAATCCTTGAGAGGTGATAAAATTTAATACTTTCAAAATCCATGTTGGGTAAGCAACCAGGTAGTGGATTGACTGCCTTAGTATTTGCTAAGGTTGGAACCACTCTAAACACCTTGTCTCCTTCTTATTATCTCAATTGTGGTTGTTTGAGTTGAATTGTCATAAAATATCCATAAAACCCTATTCACCCCCCCCCTATAGTGGTTTCTCATATATTTAATGGGTCATTAACCATCAACATTATCAACAATTCTCCAAACGGTCAACCATGGTCAACACCCTCAAACGGTTTTGAAATTGTTTGCTCTCAATCGGTTTGATGAAACTGTTTACCCACAAACGGTTTGAAACCATTTGCTGATGTCATCATCATCAAGCTCTAGACTCATGAAACCTGTTGTGATTTCCATGGTGGTTGCATCAATCAACCAAATCAATTATCGTGAATGAAGAAATGATCATTATTTGATAAGGAATTGAATGCAATAACAAAATCAAGGGTTCAAGTTATAAAACCCACCTCCAATTGAGCTCCAAAGCTCCAAGCTCATGCCAAAAATGGTGGATGAAGCTTTTGCAACTCCCCCTAGGCTCGTCCTCAAGCTTTGAGTGAAAAGAAATGGTTAGAATTGAAGAGGGAATCGAGATAGGAAGAAATCATGCATTGATTTGTGATTTTCACCATGGATTCATGGTGAAAGAGAGTCAAGAAGCTTACCAAAAGGTTGGGGCTTGTTCTCCTCTTGCTCCCAAGATCCCAAGGTCGTTTTACAAGCAAAGGGTGGAAGTGAATTTGAAATTCCCCCTTTACTCTATGGATAAATGAGCTTATATGCAATTTTATTAAAAATTCAATTAGGAGAGAGGAAGTAGGAATTATCTCCCCCTTATCCTTGCCACTTGCACCCTTCTCTTCCTTAGGGATGAGGCTATCCTCTTTGCCTATTATTCCTCTCAATTATACAAAATTTAAATAAAAGCAAATTAAGCACCTTAAATCATTTAATAGTAATATCCATAAGTGAGTGGATATTTTTTTTTCATTCTTATAATAATGTGAGTGGGTATTTCACCTCCTTGAGATATTTTGTGGTCCTTGCAAAGAACAAGGACATCTACACATATATGAATCCAACCATTACAATTTTGGTTGAAAGGCATTTCAATTAATATATTTATTTTTGCATTAAATTGAATTAGGGTTTCAATTATGCATAAATCTTGATTATTTTAATATCAAGATTCTCTCTCCTCCCAATCAATTCAAATGAGGCGCCCCTCTCACTTTGTTTTCTCTGAATGATGCCAAGAAACATAAGGGACCTTATTGAAGTGGTCATTTGCATAACCTAGGTTTTTGGGTAAATTGCACTTTACACCAAAACTAGGTTTTAATGCACAAACATTGTTTTATCAGCTCTTTCTTGGTGCTTGGGCTTGTGAAAGCCATACCACTGCATCATACTCACTCTTATGATGTCTCAACATCTGGGGAACATTTTATGATGTACAATTTACAAGTTAACCCCTCAACTTGGGTAATTTGCACTTTAGTCTAAAATTAACAAAACAATGTTTCAACATTGTTCAAAAAGGACTGAAATTGAAATATGAATTCCTCTTGAGCCTTAATTACTTTTCAAGAATTAATAGCAAGCATTTAATCAACTTTATTAGGCAAAACACCTAGGGTTAGAACATAACCCAGGTCAGGGGTGTTACAGTACAAATGTGTACAAGACTGTACACATGGTCTTACAAGATTGTACACATGATCCTACAAGACAGTACACATGATCCTACAAGACTGTACACATGTGTCAGAAGACTGTACACATGATCCTACAAGACTATACACATTACCCTACAAGAGTGTACACATATGTACAAGATTGTACACATGGCCCTACAAGACTGTACAAATGATCCTACAAGATTGTACACATATGAACAAGACAGTACACATGGTCCTACTAGATTGTACAAATGTGTACAATATTGTACAAATGGTCCTACAAGACTGTACACATGGTCCTACAAAACTGTACAAATGTGTACAAGACTGTACACATGGTCCTACAAGACTGTACAAATAGTCGTACAAGATTGTACACATGGTCCTACAAAACTATACAAATTTGTACAAGACTGTACACATGGCCCTACAAGACTATACAAATGTGTCATAAGACTGTACACATGATCCTACAAGACTATACACATGGTCTCACTAGATTGTACAAATGTGTACAAGACTGTATAAATGATCGTATAAGACTGTACACATGGTCCTACAAAACTGTACAAATGTGTACAAGGTTGTACACATGGTCCTACAAGACTATACACATGTGTCACAACACTATACTCGTGGCCTTACAAGACTGTACACATGTGTATAATACTGTACACATGGTCCTACAAGACTGTACACATGTGTCAGAAGAATGTACAAATGGTCTTACAAGACTGTACACATGGACTTACAATATTGTACAAATTGTCTTACAAGACTGTACACATGCTCTTACAAGACTGTACACATAGTCCTACTAGACTATATATAATGGTCTTACAAGACTGTACACATGGTTTTACAAGACTGTACACATGATCCTACAAGACTATACACATGGTCCTACAAGACTGTACAAATGGTTGTACAAGACTGTACACATGGTCCTACTAAACTGTACAAATATGTACAAGACTGTACAAATGGTCATACAAGACTTTACAACTGGTCGTACAAGACTTTACAAATGTGTACAAGACTATACAAATGGTCGTACAAGACCGTACAAATGGTCGTACAAGACTGTACACATGGTCCTACAAAACCGTACAAATGTGTACAAGACTGTACACATGGTCCTACAAGACTATACAAATGGTCGTACAAGACTGTACACATGGTCCTACAAAACTATAAAAATGTGTACAAGACTGTACACATGGTTATACAAGACTATACACATGATATTACAAGACTGTACACGTGTACAGGACTGTACACATGGCCCTACATGAGATGATCGAATCTTGAAAATAAGATCAACGAATGTGGAAGCGATTAACTAGCAGTGGAATTATTAAAAATGATCGAATCACGGGAAAACAAGATCAATGAATGCGGAAGCGATTAACTAGAAGTGGAATTATTAGAATCACTAAAAATTAAAACTTTTTGTAAAGAGATCTACAAACGGTAAAACTCTTTTATAGAGAAACAAGATAAGTTGTTTACAAACTGATCCATCATTACATTTCTATAAAATCACATCTCGAGTGATTACAACCATCAACTGCCCTATTATCTGTGCAAGGCAAGATACAAAAAACTCGAGGCATTAAGCTAAAATCTCAGATCTACTTTAAACACATGCTGACTCCTAGGACCTGAGAGTACAGAGACGACACATAGGACATGCTATCTACAAGACTTGACAGAAAGTGTCTCCACCTGAGAATCACTGTTGTTCCTGATGTTGCTGTTGCTGCTGTTGTTGTTGCTCACCCACTGATGGGTTCCTTCGTCCTCAGCATCTACCTAAAAAGTCGAATCGCACGGGGGTGAGACAATTTGAATAATTGTCCCAGCGAGAGTTATAACTCTCTGCCAGAAGCTTTGTTATTGCAATAATGGAATAACATTGAGCAGTAACACTATAATTATTCAATAGTAGGTAAAACATTGTACAAGCTAAGTAAAGCAACATTCTTTTAGCAATCATTTCAATTATAACTTAATTGAATAACAAGGCAAATCTCAATAAGGAATATGAAGAACATGTATACTAGTTATTCAACTAGAACATTATAAACAATGTATCATCAATCATTGTTTCTTGTAGTTCAACCTAAGTAGTTATGCTACACGGCTGATTATGTTTTTCAAACATTATTATGCCCTGAGGAGATGAGTTACACCTCTCATACTCCAACCGACCATTACGAAATCGCAATCTGTACCATACATAGGTCATCAGAAGAGTCGGATTCCTATGACCTCATCTTCCTCAGTCAGTGTGAGGAACAACATGCAGGACATCTTGTGTCTCTGCTATAATAGCTTTCCAGGGTATTCTGGAAACTTCGCTATTAGAGTTACAGTGGCGTGTTGTACTCTCTTCGCCATCGAGGGATTTCTTGTTTATCTCTCATCGATGCGGCATTAACAACATCATCGGGAGATTAGTGATACATCATCCCGGCATAAACATATAATGAAGGATTGAGAGATTAAAAGTACATCTCACATCAAATCCTACATTAGGACGTAAGGATATTCGCGTCCATAACACCCACATACTCAAAAGTACGCTCTCCAGGAGTTCCCTTAGGAAAACCTATTTCACCATCATTTAACTTCTGACAATGATGGATCTATGGTCAGGGCTCTACATGATATCATCATACTTGATTATTTAAGTACATTATGGCATTCTTTTAGCATCAGGCATGTTTTCAAACACAAACCATTAAAACAATTGCTATAAAGAAAGAGTATTGATTGTATCAAGTTCATTTCACATCCATTATCTTTGGGATATCAATCCCTAACTATCTCATCATTATGATTCAGGAACATGGGTATTCAAACCCTTAGATCATCATAACACTTGTTACCAAATAACATATTATCATCAAGTCATTTAACAACATGACCTTGATTGCAACAATGCATATATTTCTCATGGCTCATACAGCCTATCAATCTCATATGTTACCTCTCACTAGGCAACATAGCATATCATTACTTTCAAAGCTTATAAAGTGCTTTAATAAATATGACATCATAGCCCTTACCTGACTATGTTCACCATTTCATGAAAGCATGTATAATTAATACATTTGATAATAGGCAATTTTTCTCAATATCAGCATATTGCAAAACAGAGATAACCTTTCAATTCAAGGGTTGTACCACTATGCCCTTAATAGGGTTAGGTTTTCCCTATTCAATTCAATTAGGGTTATTCAACCCCTTTATCTTAATTAGGAATAGTGATTCCTAATTTCATACTTCAATCATAGAGTTTCATGCTTAAGAGCATAACCCAAAATTAGGGTTTACTATTTATATCATCACATCACCCTAGATTAGGGTTTACTATTCATATTACCTCACATTACCCTAGATTAGGGTTTACTATTCACCTTACATCACATTACCCTAGATTAGGGTTTACTATTCACACTACATCACATTACCCTAGATTAGGGTTTACTATTCACATTACATCACATTACCCTAGATTAGGGTTTACTATTCATATTGTAGTGGATTAAGATCATACCAACATTATGTATGAGGATTACTTCCATTAATGCCCTCAAATTAGGTTAAGATTCATTATCCATCATAATTAGGGTTTCCATGATCTCGCTATGAAGGATCATACCCTAATTAGATGTATTCATACATATTGGAAGTATTTTACTTAATTCTCATTCATATAAAGAGTCTTCTCTCTCCTCTTTCTATAAGATGATATTTACATCTCATATGATTAGGCTAAATCAAATCAATATTGACGTCATGGGTTGTGTCATTACTATTGTGGTCATTAAGATTTACTTGATCAAAGGGTATTGGTTACTCTATCCCATCAAGGGTACTTTTGTAATGTTCACAATTGATCATAACATGCATTAATCCACTAATTGCTTGACCCCTTAATCACTTTAGGTATCTTAAGGGTTTAGGTTAATCAACTACTAAACCATCTTGACCACTAAGGCATCAAACGATCTTGAACTTTATAGACCTCAAACAGTCTTGCACACTAACCCCCCAAACGGTCTTGAACAAACCTTGAAACCATTTTGTGGTGTTGACCGTTTGGTAAAGTGCACCCTCAAAACCGTTTGGTCATGAAGACCGTTTGGCCAAGTTAACTTTGAAACCGCATGGACACAACCGTTCTTGAAACCGCATGAGCACCAAACGGTTTGGGATCATTTGGTCCCAAACGGTCTTGAGACCGTTTGGACTCAAATGTTCATGAGACCGTTTGGTCCAAACCACCTCAAAACTACATGACCAAAAAGTATCTCAACCACTTCAATTGAGTTAGGGTTTCCAAGGTTGAACCCCTCAATCGTTCATGCACTTGTTAGCCACTTATCAATTGAGTCAATTAGGTCAACCCTCAACTGATTTGACACTCAATTGACCCTCAATTGATCACCAATTAGGGCTTGGATCAATTTAATTAGGGTTTGGAATGGATCACCCTTTAACATGTATCAACATGAGTCTATTTGACATTGAAACTATTGGACCATCATTCAATTTGGTCATGACCTGACCCCAAACGTTCTTGGGATCATTTGAATGACCTCCAAACGGTCTTGAGACCGTTTGCTCAAGCCAACACCAAAAACTAACTCAACCTATTAAGGTTTGGTTCATAGATTTGATCATTAGGTCACTAATTGATTATACTTCAACTTGCTATCCTTGGATTTCCAATCACTTGACCATAGTCAATCCTAGACCTCCAAACGGTCTTGGGTGACCCCCAAATGGTCCTGGGATCGTTTGGACATCCTCCAAATGGTCTTGAGACCGTTTGCCCATTATTTCATCAAAAACCAAGTCATTCTCTTAAGGGTTGAACCCTAGATTTGGTCACCAAATCAACACTTAATTGCTCATCAACATGATATCATTGGACCCTCAATTGGTCAACCCCACTCAACCCTAGACTCCAAAAGGTCTTGGGTGATCACCAAACGGTCTTGAGACCGTTTGGGTGATCCCCAAACGGTTTTGAAACCGTTTGGGCCACTCAACCCAAACTTCAAGATGATTGTATTATTGAAATCAGCAATAGACCCGATTAGGGTTTAGGTGACTAATGGGCCTTCAATTGGTGATTTACTTGGAATTAGATGATGATTTTTGGTGGGTTATTATTCCATAATGTTTACAACGACCTCCAAATGGTCAACGCCTGGTCAACTCATCCAAACGGTCTTGGACCGTTTGCTTCCATGCGTTCTTGGTTGAAACCGTTTGCTTTCAAATGGTTTGAAACCGTTTGCTCCCAAACGGTTTGGGAAACCATTTGAGCAAGAGGTGGGAGACCGTTTGCTAAAGGAAGATTTAGGATAAACATTGGAATTAACGTCATCATCTTCTACCTCAAGAACAGGGGTTGTTCTTCACGGAAACACTTGCAAGAACACTTAAAAGTGTCTAAAGAATAAGAACAAGCAACGATTCTAGGAGAAGAATATGCATTAACAAAACTTAAGGGTTAGAGTTATAAAACCCGCCTCTAGGAATGATCTAGAGCTCCAAGCTTCGTAGCTTTAATGGTGGATGAAGCTCCAAAGGTTGTCCAAGGTCCGTTCTTCAAGATTTGGATGGAGAAGATGGCCAAACCAGCTCGGTCGTCCTCCTCTGCTCCTGAGCTTCTCCTTAGTCGGCCAAAGCAAGAACATGAGAAAAGAAACTAAGGGAAACGTTCCCTTGGTTTGTGGAAAAAGGGTGCTTATATATTTTTGGGTATTATCAAGGCAAAGAAAAGATAGTTATTTCTTTCTTATCTTAAACCCTTCCACTCATGCTCACTCCACCCTTGGCCACGTTTCTTCCTCCTTTTCACATGCAAAACCTCTCTCTTATCCAAGGTTAAAGGAAAAGGAGCCATATATCTTAATAAGATATATATAGGCTGTTTTTTTATTGCCCGCACGGGTACTGTAGCTGGGCTACCCGTCTCTTTGACGCGGTGGAAACTTACGTAAATACGGCCAATTTCTGTATGCATCAGCCGCCGACACCGCCGTTGCGGCATCCTCATCGTCGAGCATCAGCCATCGACCCCTCCATTGCGGCATCCTCCATCAACACTCTGTACGCGTGTCTTAACTGGCCGTCTCTGAGCAATTTGGAATCTGCAGTCCTGGCTCCGTCTATCTCCGACCTCCACCTGCAGCGCCGGAAGAGCTGGTAGACATCGGTTGAGTTCAATAATACCAGTGTACCTCCCGAATCTGTCTTTGGAATCTATAGTCCTGGCTCCGTCTATCTCCGACCTCCACATATCTCCACTTACGGTCTTCATCACAAATCCATCTTACACGCTGTTCCAATCTATGACTATCCTTGGAGGTAATCGCATTCATTGAACATCTGGTAGTGTGGCTGTGGTCTGGTGTGTCAAGGTGCTCGAGTTTGTGGATGTTTCCGACAATCGACTAGTCGGCTCCATCAAGAAGCAGGACAGGGGTAAAAGTATTCGAAGCCGGAAACTGCCTTGCTCCGCCAGCAGCTGACCAGCAACGCAACCCACATTGAAGAAGTAGGTGTGTTTTTGAATTATTGTTTACAAACTGAATACCAAATTTTGTGTTGAGCAGTTGATTATCTGCTAAGTATAATCCCTTCTATGATCTGTTTGTCTTAGTTATTTTTCGTGTTGTATTAGTCATTTTTATAGTTACTTTTTTGTTTACAGAGTTACTTTTCGATCTCTGCAATGGATGCTAGTCTTGATACTGATGCTGCTAATGCTACTATTGACATTGACGATGATAATGTTCATTCTTCTTCATCTGTTGTTGTTGATACTGTGTCCTCAGTTGATGTCCCTAGAGTTGGATTACAATTTGGAAGTTTAGATGATGCCATATCGTTTTACTATAGGTATGCTGGTTTGATTGGGTTTAATGTTAGGAAAGATGATAATCGTTATGAACGAGGTACTAAGATCTTACTTGCTAAAGATTTGGTATGTGATAAGCAAGGTCATAGTAGTTCTTCTAAGAGATCCAAAGGTCTTCTTAGTCCTGTTTGTGACAATATTGGTGAGTTGCATGAGAATTTATCTAAGAAGCACAAGCGTTCTGTGAAAAGGTGTGGTTGTAAAGCAATGATCCGATTTACATTAGATAAGTCTTTATCTGTATGGTTTGTTACTGCTTTTGTTGATGAACACAATCATGATCTTGTCGATGATTCTCACTTGCGGTACTTGAAGTGTAATTCATCTCTTGACCAAACTCAAAAAGAGCTACTTTCTTCTATGAGTCAAGCAAATATACCTGTCTCCAGACAACTTGCATTGATAGCAACAGAGTCTGGTGGTTATGAAAACTTGACATTTACAAGTAGACAAGCTCATGGACATCTCAGTAGCAAGAGGAAGGAGTCATCTTTATATGATGTGGACATGGTTTTGGATCGTTTTGCAAGCTTGAAGGTTTTAGATTCTAAATTCTTTTACTCTTATCAAAATGATTCTAATGGTTGCTTGACACATTTGTTTTGGTCTGATCCGATTTCTGTTGATGACTGTGCATTATTTGGAGATGCTATTGTATTTGACACCACTTACCGTACCAACAAGTATTCCATGGTTTTTGGAATGTTTGGTGGTGTGGATCACCATCACAAGACGGTGTTGTTTGCTTCAGCTCTGTTGGTTGATGAGAAGTATGACTCTTTTCTTTGGGTTTTCAAGCAATACTTACTTTGTTTTGGCAAAGAGCCAGTTTCCATTATAACTGACCAAGACCCGGCTATGAATGCTGCTATCATTACTGTTTTTCCAAACTGTAAGCATCGTTTCTGCAGCTGGCACATCCTACAAAAGCTTCCATCTAAGCTTGGCGGTGTTCCAAACAAGGATCCGATTATTAGCTCTTTGAATGATTGTGTTTGGAATACAGACGATATAGACACATTTGAAGAGAGGTGGAATTATGTAGTTGAAGAGAATGACCTATTACATATTAGTTGGCTTTCTGATATGTATGCTATGCGGTGGGATTGGGTCCCATGTTTTATGCAGGATTCTTTCTTTGCTGGTATGAGGACAACACAAAGAAGTGAGAGCTTGAATGCTTTCATTCGAAGTCATGTCAACAGTAGGAAAACACTTTTTGAACTTGTATGTTGCTTAGAGACTGCCTACTCTCATGTGCGGGAGATTGAAAATTTCAAAGATTTTTATGATGATTACAGCAATCTTCCTTTGTCATCAGTATGGCCTTTGGAGGAGCAAATGAGAGGTATATACACCAAGGCAATTTTTAAGATCTTTCAAGCTGAAGTTCATCAAAGTATGGTATATAATGTAAAAGAAACTTCTGATGATGTTGAGTTTGAGGTATATCGTCTTGGTGGTTCTTGTTCTCCTCGTCTTTTGAAGAAAGACTCATCCACTGGTATGGTATCATGCAATTGTTTCATGTTAGAATTCAAAGGAATTCCATGTAGACACATACTTGCTTATCTAAAGAGTCGTGATTTTTGCAATCTTCCTGAGCCATTTATACTTAAGAGGTGGACTAAAGGATATAGAGATCATCCTTTGATTTTCAGCAAATCGTCTATCATGCAGCTATCCACTGGGAAGAGACTGCAGTTGGTATCTGCTTGCAATTCAATTGTTAATATAGTGTGTAGGAACAACGCTATAGATATGTGTCTTGAAAAATTCATTACTTTGTGAAAGGAGCTGTTGGAATTAGATGCTGATGATGTTGGTGTAACTGGTTCGAATACAGCTTCTTCTTCTGCTGTCAAGGTCCATATTCCCAGTGTTTGTAAAACTAAAGGTAGACCTAAATCTACTGATGTGCGGATTAAATCTGGAGTTGAAATTTCTTTATTCAAAACGAGACAGTGCAAGAATTGTTTACAATATGGTGTTAACCATGACAGCAGAAACTGCCCATTAAAGAAATAGGTGTGTGTTTGAATTCAGCTTATGTGGTTTGCTGTGGGTCGTATGGCTTACTGAAGTTGCAGATTTGATGCTACTGCTGCTGTGGTCTGCTGTGGTCTTCCTGTTGTGCTTCATGAAGTTGTGAATTTTCTGCTACTGCTGACAATGTTGTTATTGAAGTTGATTTATTCACTAGTTTTACTATAATGGTATCCAATTGTTTAGTGTGTGAGTCATGTCAAATTCTGATGTAATTGTAATGGCCAAGATGTACTGTGTGGCAGTTGTAATTGATATTTGAATATAATGGTACCCAATTGTTTAGTGGGTGAGACATGTCAAATTCTGATGTAATTGCAATGGCCAAGATGTACTGTGTAGCTTCAATTGTATCCAATTTAAATCTTTTATAAAGATCATCCAAAATTTGTTTGTTGTGTGATATGTTATTCCTAAATCAATAACTTACTTGTATTTTGGAAAGTTACTTTTTGTAGCTCAGAGTTACTATTTGTATCTAAATCAAACGTTTTGTGTGCACCAGTTACGTTTTGTGTGCACCAGTTACTTTTTGTGTGCACCAGTTACTTTTTGTGTGCACCAGATACGTTTTGTGTGCATCAGTTACTTCCTTGATTCTGATATAATTGAATTATTTTATAAATAGAAATACGAATCTTAATTATCTTCATCCTTGATAATACCACGACCGCACTGGAGAACGGGCATATCTGGGAGATTTGATCTATAGCAGTTACTCTTTGAACCACAGAGTTACTTTCATGTCGATATAGTTACTTGTTAGTTCATCTAGTTACTCTTCTTGGATCAAAGTTACTGTTTGATCTGTACCAGTTACTTTTTGAACCACAGAGTTACTTTCATTTCGATATAGTTACTTGTTAGTTCATCTAGTTACTCTTCTTGGATCAAAGTTACTGTTTGTTCTGCAGTAGTTATTCTCTGAACCACAGAGTTACTTTCATGTCGATATAGTTATTTGTTAGTTCATATAGTTACCGTTCTTGAATCAAAATTACTATTTGATGTGTAGCAGTTACTTTTTGTAACACAGAGTTACTGATGTACTATAACTGAGTGTTCAAATGCCAAACACAACATAACAACAACAGCCAGCTAAAGTTATACGAACATTCAACTAATATCAAACTGATAGTGTCCAAATGCCAAACACAAAGCAACAAAACATAATTATATACCCACAGAACTGATGAACACATATGTTCTAATGTCAAATAAAAAGTAACAAACCATAATCATAAATAGTTGATCTGCCTTCTGCGAAGGTTACTTTGTTGAACATCAAAGTTACTATTCTTTCATGCATTCAGACTTCTATTTGTGAACGGAATGCTGGACAGAAGAAGAAGTAGTGTCTCCTGCAGATGTTGAGTTGTCTGATGTTGTGGATGAGTCAACCTGAATGGGATTCACAGCTGATCCCGGTGTTGCTTGGTATATGTCCCTAATGAAGAGCTGATCTGCAGAGTCCTCCGATCCAGAGTATACTTCGTCTCCAGGCATTCTGAAGAGTGGAATAAGCTCAGTTGGTGTTTCTAAGTACTTATCTGTGATCCATGTTGTGATGGTCTGGTGATCAGTTGGCTTGAGGTAGATGATCCAACCTTTGTGAAGACTGAGCTGTGTGATCATCCTTTTCCAGCCCTTAGCAGTTGAAAGTGACCCGTTTTTGTTCTGCATAAGGGTGATCTGGAAAGACTGGTTTCCGATTAGGAAGGTGGTCTTGCCTGGATTGATGTGTAAATGGAGATGGTTCCATTCTATAGGAAGTTGAATGGTTTCTATTGTATTGTCGTCAATGGTGTAGTCGATGGGATGGATGAAAGGCTCCATGGTAGGCTGTGAAGAAGGTAGTTTGTGAAGAATTTGGCTTTGAAGAAGGTAGGTTGTTCTTGTTGGTGCTGCAAAGAAATGAGAGCACTGGATGAAAGGGCGAAATGAGAGCTCTTGGTGAAAGGGCGGAATGAGGGTAGCAGTGATTTGTGTTCCGTTTTGTAAGGACTTATCTTTGCACAGATGCACACTAGAGTCTGCAGACATTCTACTATTTTTGATAAGTTATGCAGGTTTTCTACTGTTTTTGATAGGTTACAGATTTTCTAACGAGTTACTTTTCTTGGTGTTGCAAAGATGCACAGTAGAGTTTGCAGACATCCTACTGTTTTTGATAAGTTACAGATTTTCTAAGGTTACTTTTATTGGTGTTTACATAGTTACTTTTTCGTTTGCTGAGTTACTTTCCCGATTCAATAAGTTAGGTTATATATCGCACAAGTTACTTTATTGTTGGATGAGTTACTTTCCCGATTTAATAAGTTACGTTATACATCACACAGGTTACTTCTTTGTCAATAGAGTTACTTTTTCATCCAGAGAGTTACTTTCATGTCGATATAGTTAGTTGTTAGTTCATTGAGTTAGTTTCTTTCTCAGGGAGTTACTTTTTGTTTTACATATTTACTTTTCAGTTACTTTTTTGTTGGACGAGTTACTTTCCCGATTCAATAAGTTACGTTATACATCACACAGGTTACTTCTTTGTCAAACGAGTTACTTTTTCATCCAGAGAGTTACGTTATACATCTCACAGGTTACTTCTTTGTCAAACGAGTTACTTTTTCATCCAGAGAGTTACGTTATACATCACAGAAATTACTTTTTTGTCAAACGAGTTACTTTTTGATCCAGAGAGTTACGTTATACATCACAGAAATTACTTTTTTGTTTAACGAATTACTTTTTGATCCAGAGGTTACGTTATACATCACAGAAATTACTTTTTTGTCTAACGATTTACTTTTTCATCCAGAGAGTTACGTTACACATCACAGAAATTACTTTTTTGTTTAACGAGTTACTTTTTGAACCACAGAGTTACTTTCATGTCGATATAGTTACTTGTTAGTTCATCTAGTTACTTTTCTTGGATCAAAGTTACTTTTCAGGATACATATTTACTTTTAAGTTTGGAAGAGAGTTACTACACTCATGCAATGAGAACCTGCTGATCACAGTAATTATCATTAAAACAACTTTACAGAGTTTACTTCAGATCCTGTAACATAAGCCTTGCATTCCATAACCATATACACATATAACTGATGAACCCGTAGGCTCAAATGTCAAAAAAAAAGTAACAAAACATAACCATAACCATTTACATATAGTATTGGTTGCAGAGTTTACTTCAGTTAACCATTTATAAAACATAACCATAACCATTTACATATGTCTAAGAGTTCTTTTTAATCTGACTTGAGCCAAGCATTCAGACTTGGCACAACATCTTCTTCTTTTTCTTTGTTATACTTGTCACCTGCTCCTTCTTTGCTCTCTTGTTGATCTCTAGTATGTTCTTCAACTGGCTGCAGTCTCCCCTTCTTCATCATTGTTTGGAAGATCTCTGCCCTTATTGTAGGGATGTCTTTGCTTGTGAAGTTCATTTCCTTCCCATTCACTAAGCATTCCAGATATTTCATAACATACACTCCACAGTCAATATCATCATATTCTTGTTGGGGGCAATCAGGGTACTCTATTGGCCATTGAGACATTTGACTTCTACGCTCAGGCACCCCCCTGAAGAATTCATGAACGAACCCCACCTACATGCACAACATAACATTCATAAGTATAATGTAACCTACACTAGTTCATTCAACTGTTTTCTAACAGTTTTTCTTTTTTGTTCCTTACCCATCTATTCACTTCTCTCTCATATTTTAAACTTCCTGACATTGAGTTATAAGACTTGTGCACCCCATCCCTAAAACTTGCTTCTAGCAAATGCCAGTGATTTTCATTGTTAAGTATTGTAAACACGGAGTCCATTGTCATGAATTCCTTGTCAGGTACATTGAAGAGTGGTTGCAGCATATCAATCTCTTTGATTGTTATCTCATCTGCCATCATGTTTAGCTTTTGCTGTAAAAACAAATTTGTGAATTACTTTTCTGCAAGCTTTAGTGGCCTTTTTGTGATAAATGTAATCTAGTGTGATAGCCTATTTGTCTTACCGGAACATAAGTGCTTAAGCAATGCCATGAAAGCAGTCCCTTCTTCCTCTTTATGCTTGTTGTCTCTTTCAACATTTGTACAAAGCAATCCATTATCTGAAAATGCACAAGCATCAATTAGCAATCTATAATTTCGTAATAAATGTTTAATATTCCATTACTTACAGGTGATTGCATCATCTTATCCTTAAACAACAGAGCTGATAAGTCCTTTCCCGTGCACCATGCGTCCTTTCCAAAAATCCATTCTCTTCTTGACCTGTGCATTTCTATTTTTTTTTCAAAAGAATTCACACTGAAGATGTGAGACAGAAATTTATGGATTGATCAAGTAATTCATAATAAACATGTGACTGATAGAACTTTAAAAAGTATCTACTTACACTTCATCAATGTTGTCAATAAATTCTTTCACATCCTCTTGCATCTCCTTTGGTCTAAAGTGCTCGAATCCTATGAATGTCGAATTCTTTTTCTATTTTTGAAGTACAAATTTTGGTTAGTAGTCTATGTAAAAGACATATTTTATTGCAGTTACTCTACTGTTTAGTCCATAAAATTTCTTTACATTCCATAATATTACTCTATCATTATCACAGTTACTTTTTATATTAACATAGTTACTTTATGGATGACATATTTTACTTTTTAGTTCAGACTGTTGCTTCATTGATGGAACGAGCACCATTACTAAACAAATTTTACCCGTGCATGCCTCCTTATCTTGATATTTTCCTCTATGCTCCCAATGACCGTCTGCATCTTCCCCTTCCTCTTTCTCAACATTTTAGTTGTTTTCATCTCAACTTCACCAAAATTTACATCCTTCTCATTCACTCCAACTTCATTGTCTATATCCATCATTATGCTTTCCATTCCATCTTCTGTGAGCTCTGTTTTATCTGCTGGTTGTTCTTTTTCTTCTGTGTTTTTTTCTTCAGTTGGATCTTCTTTAGATGGATCTTTTTCCATTTCATGTTGTGCTGGTTCTTTGGTTTCTTTAGATGGAACTTCTTCTACTTTCTTTGAATATTGTGGTACATTTTCTGTCATTTTCTCCACTAACTTTCTCCTTAGTTTAAGTTTGCTCAATCTTGGTCTTTCTTGTGTAGGTCCATGTTGGTCCATTTCCAACAACTTTTTCTTCACATCACATGAATGCCAACTTTCATTCTCAATGAAATTGGGAGTTGGTGTAGCTGCAGATTGTGAACACTTGTAATTGTCAGCTTGGATCCTTAGCAATCTATTTTCAGATTCAACTTCCTCAATTCTTCTCTTCAACTGCTCGTTTTCTACTCTTAGAGCAGTAAAAGCTTCTAGTGCAATTCCGTTGCATGTTTCCTTCTGCAGTCTCAGCTCGTCCTCAAGGATCAATATTCTATTCTCCAAGCTTCCTGAGACTTCTCTGCTTGTGTTATATGATGTAAGTATCTTCTTACTAACTACCTTGCTCTTGGCTTTATTTTCTGTGAGATAATAAGGCAAATCTTTCACTTCCTTTGCAGCTTCCCAATCATCATTGTCATCCTTCTTCAACACTGCAGAAACCTGTGCGCAAAAGTTATCAATTTATTATAAAGCTTTTATATTATTTGGCATATTTATTTTCACTTTACCCACACTGATTCTTACATTGTCATTGTCCAAACTTTTCAAATCTTTCACCATCTTAACAGGAGTTGCCCATCTTTTTATTCGTGGTTTTGCTTCAAAGAATGTAGGCTCTGCTATCCCTGTTAACTCATAAGCCCAGACCTGTGTTGACAAGAAAAGTATAAATCAGTGTTTTAAATGTTCATATATGGTTGTTTAATGTAACCAAAGTAACTATGAAATGTGTCACTTACACACAAGCACATTACACATCCAGTTGTGTAGAGTGTTCTTTTGCTTGTTTCCCCTCTTCTCCTCATCCTTATATTCTCACTTATAACTTTCATTTTCTTGAATATGCTCCCGTGCACTAATTTTTCCCAGTTTAACTGCCCTGTAGCAGTTACATCATCCAAATAATGTAGAAGGTAAATAGGGGCACAATAGCTAGTGTCCGGTAAAAGGAATGTTGCTAACAAGTGCAACATCCATGCACGACACATATTTTGGTAGTTTTCTTCAGAGTCATTATTTGCAAATTCCTGCCAGAATTTACTCAAGTTCTCCTTGTGTAACACATCCTTCTCTTTTATTTTCTTACTACTTTCACCAATTGTATCTTTTCCTCTTGTTGCTTTAGCAAAATCCTCCCATATTTGTCTTACAATCTGTGATTGCTTTCGTGTAACTATATCAATACCTTTACTAGGCAAACCTAGTATCACTCCTACATCTTCTACAGTCATCCTCTCCTCAAAACCTGGTGCTAACATGAACTTGTCGTCTTCCACATATCTCTCTATCAGATCTTCTAAAAGAGTTACATCTACAGTAAGATGAGGCATGGCTATCAGATTTGCAAATGCAGTTGACTTCATCATCCTCATTTGATCAGTGCTATACGACATGCTGTTTTGTATGTTGTTGTAACCTTTTATGTAGCATCTATGGAAAAGCTTTCTTGTACCTGCATATATATGAAAAAGTTTGTGTTAATTTGTCTAGTTACTTTTTAGATTTCAGTGTTACTTTTTCAGTTCAACGTGTTATTTTCTATCCGTTACACCTACTCTTGTTTTCAGGTAGTTACTTTTTAACTTTCAGAGTTACTATTCATTTTTCAGAGTTACATAGTACAGTATCACATTTGCAAATGCGGTTTAGCTTTCTTGGATCAAAGTTATTGTTTGATCTGTAGCAGTTACTCTTTGAACCACATAGTTACTTTCATGTCGATATATTTACTTGTTGATTCATCTAGTTACTTTTATTGGATCAAGGTTACTTTCCAGTTACTTTAGTTGCGTTCCTTGGATCAAAGTTACTGTTTGATTTGTAGCAGTTACTCTTTGAACCACATAGTTACTTTCATGTCGATATAGTTACTTTTTTGTTTCATCTAGTTACTTTTATCGGATCAAGGTTACTTTCCAGTTACTTTAGTTACGTTCCTTGGATCAAAGTTACTGTTTGATGTATAACAGTTAATTTTCAGAGTTACTATTCATTTTTCAGAGTTACATAGTACAGTATCACATTTGCAAATGCGGTTTAGCTTTCTTGGATCAAATTTATTGTTTGATCTGTAGCAGTTACTCTTTGAACCACATAGTTACTTTCATGTCGATATATATACTTGTTGATTCATCTAGTTACTTTTATTGGATCAAGGTTACTTTCCAGTTACTTTAGTTACGTTCCTTGGATCAAAGTTACTTTCATGTCGATATAGTTACTTTTTTGTTTCATCTAGTTACTTTTATCGGATCAAGGTTACTTTCCAGTTACTTTAGTTACATTCCTTGGATCAAAGTTACTGTTTGATGTATAACAGTTAATTTTTGATCCAGAGAGTTACTTTCATGTCGATATAGTTACTTTTTTGTTTCATCTAGTTACTTTTATCGGATCAAGGTTACTTTCCAGTTACTTTAGTTACGTTCATTGGATCAAAGTTACTATTTGATGTATAACAGTTACTTTTTGATTCAGAGAGTTACTTTCATGTCGATATAGTTACTTTTTTTTCATCTAGTTACTTTTATCGGATCAAGGTTACTTTCCAGTTACTTTAGTTACGTTCATTGGATCAAAGTTACTGTTTGATGTATAACAACTACTTTTTGATCCAGAGAGTTACTTTCATGTCGATATAGTTACTTTTTTTCATCTAGTTACTTTTATCGGATCAAGGTTACTTTCCAGGATAATTACTGTGATCAAAGTTACTCTATTGTCAGCACCGTTTTAGGATAATTACATTCGTATATAAGTGTAAAAATAATCAAGATTACCTTCTTCTGGAATTTTTGCTTTTCCTTTTTGCTTGGTTTTTTGTTCCAAAGTCTTATTCTGGTTTCTTTTGCGATCTTCTGCTTCATCCTGTTCAACTTCTTCAGCATCTTCTATGTCTTGCTCTTCAGTCTCTTCATGCACTACAGCCAATTGTTTGTCAGTAACGTCATCGACTTGTTTCTCCCCAGATTTGTTTTCAGTTTCTGGCTCTTCAATCTCTTCATGCACTACATCCAATTGTATATCAGTAACCTCATCGGCTGATTTCTCCCCTGATGTGTTGTCAGTTTCTGGCTCTTCAGTCTTTTCATGCATTGCATCCAATTGTATCTCAGTAACCTCATCGGCTGGTTTCTCCCCTGATGTGTTGTCATCTCCAGCAGTCTTCTGGAGAGTGTCACTTGTCTCGACGTTGTATTTCTTCTTCTTAACTTTCTTATCTTTTCTCGGCATAGCATGTTCTCTGTGCTCTTCAATACTCTTCCTCGTTTCATCTCCTTGCAGTATGGTTGTAGCTACTTCTTCTACCATTTTGGACAAATCTTCATAGTGCTTGGTCAACAAATCTTCACTTTCCGTTATTTTTGTACTTCCCTTTCCTATCGCCTTCTTTGATTTTACCTTTGTTTTCCCCATTTTGATCTCAGCGGCAGAGACTGGCAAATGCAGTTGCGGCGGAAACTGCGGTGAATGCTGCAGCGGAGAAGAACTCCACACACAACAGCGCAAGTACAGACCAGAGGCCGAAGAATTCGGCTGTTGGCGTTGGGGATTTTTGGGAATGCGGATGAATTCGGGAGTTCTGGAGCGGGAAGACGGTGGATTTTGGGAATCTCTGGCGGAGAATCAGTCAGGAATGTGCTTCTTCTATAAGTCGCGCGCCCTTGATTTTTTTTTGGATTATTTATGACACTGCCACCGCGTCTTCTTAAACGGGTAGCCCCGCTACAGTACCTGCGCGGGCAATGAAAACGCACTCATATATATATATATATATATATATATATATATATATATATATATATATATATATATATATATATATATATATGAAAGGCCATTTTGCTTAAAACGTGGTTATTTAGATATTAAGGTTATCTTTCTTATTTGATCATTCAAATGAGGCGCCCTCCTCATTTTCTTTACTCTAATTGATTCCAAGAGTCATGAAAGATACTCTAAAGGGTATATTTTATATGTTGCACCCTAAGTTTTGGGTAAATTGCACTTTACACCAAAATTAGGTTTTAAAGCACAAGGATTGCTCTACAAGCTATCTCTTGGTGCCCAAGCTTGGGGAATCCATATCACTACATCATATTCATTCTTATGATGTCTTATCATCAGAGGAACATCTTAACATGTGCAATTTGCAAGTTAACCCCTCAACTTGGGAATTTGCACATTAATCCATATTTAACAAAACAATATTACAACATTGTTCAAAAAGGACTGAAATAGAAATATAAGTTCCTCAAAAGCTTTAATTACATATCCAAAAGATAACCAAAAGCATATAATTACATATTTGAGCAAAATACCTAGGGTTAGTTCATAACCCAGGTCAGGGGTGTTACAAATTATCCACCCCTTACAAGGATTTCGTCCCCGAAATCAACAAAACATATTAAGAGAAAAGAGCAGGGTATTTCCTTCTCATCTCTTCCTCTAGTTCCCACGTGGCTTCTTCAACACCACGATGATTCCAGAGTACTTTCACAAGACTTATGTCTTTCTTTTTCAGCTTTTTAATTCTTTTATCAAGGATCGATACAGGTCCTTCCTCATAAGATACATCATTATTCAATTCTACTTCCATAGGTTGCAGAACTGATTCTGTATCTGGGTGACATTTCCTCAGTATGGAAATGTGGAACATAGGTTGTAACTTCTATAACTCTAGTGGTAACTTTAGATTATAGGCTACTCTTCCAATTCGTTCAATGATTGGATAAGGCCCCATAAACCTAGGAGCTAATTTCCCTTTCCTTCTAAATCTCAGAACTCCTTTCCAAGGTGAGACTTTGAGGTACACTCTGTCTCCAACTTGGAATTATAAAGGTCTATGATGTTTATCAGCGTAAGACTTCTGCCTATCCTGTGCAGTCTTTAACTGTTGTTGTATTACTTTAATCTTCTCGATAGTTTGTTGCACAAGATCAGGACCTAAAAGTTGATATTCACCGGTTTCATACCAACATAGGGGTGATCTACAACGTCTACCATACAAAGATTCATAAGGTGCCATGTCAATGCTATGTTGATAGCTATTGTTGTAGGCAAACTCTATCAAGCTTAGGTGCAGATCCCAACTCCCTATAAACTGAAGAACACATGCTCTAAGCAAGTCTTCTAAAGTCTGTATAGTCCTTTCTGATTTTCCATCAGTCTGAGGATGAAAGGTTGTACTAAACATTAACTGTGTGCCTAAAGCTTTATGAATTCGCTCCCAAAAACGACTCGTAAACTGGGGACCTCTATCAGATACAATGATGACTGGGACTCCATGCAGTCGCACTATCTCATCAACATATAACTGTGCCATCTTCTCAGCAGAATAGGTTGTTTTAATAAGCAAGAAATGTGTTGTCTTCGTCAACCTATCAACTATTACCCAAATGGAATCATGTCCTTTGTCTGTTCTGGGTAGACCAACCACAAAGTCCATGGTTACATGATCCCACTTCCACTGTGGTATGGGCAAAGGTTGCATTGTTCCTGCATGCTTTTGGTGTTCAACTTTAACTTGCTGACACACAGGACACCGCATAACAAACTCAGCAACGTCTTTCTTCAAACCAGGCCACCAATAAATATCTTTCAAGTTTCGATACATCTTAGTGCTTCCTGGATGCATGGCATACATCGAAGAATGAGCTTCTTCCAGGACTAACTTTCTCAAGTTATCCACATCCGGTACTATCATCCTACCATGATAACAGGCTACTTGGTCATCTGAGTCATCAAAACCATCTCGTTTCTCATTACCATATCCTGATATGATCTGTTTAACTGCAGCATCAACTTGTTGTGCCTCCTTGATCTGCTCTCTCAGAGTAGGTTTTATATACATCTCAGCTAACAATCCGTCTAACAACGATACTTTCAATTGTACATTGTCTTGCCTTAAGGAGATAAGCATATCTCTCCTTGAGCACACTAAGGAATTCAGTTGTGCTCTATCTAAGGCTGGTGTTGTTGATTTCCTACTCAAAGCATCAACAACCACATTGGCCTTCCCTGGATGGTCATCAATTGTTTGCCTCATGTTAAGCTCATGCTGAGAAAAGATATACTTAAGGTTCTTATGGTCTGTGAAAATCTGGAATGTCTCTCCATAAAGATAGTGTCTCCATATCTTCAAGGCATGAACCACAGTAGCTAGTTCTAGATCGTGCGTCAGATAATTCTCCTCATGTTTCTTAAGCTGTCGAGAAGCAAAAGAAATCACTTGTTTATCCTGCATCAACACACATCCTAGTCCATTCTTAGAAGCATCACAGAAAACTATATATCATTTTCCTTATTCAGGTAACACAAGCACATGTGCACTTGTCAACTTCTCCTTCAACAACCGAAAAGATTGTTGACACTTATCAGTCCAGGTAAAAGGAACATCCTTCCTTGTCAACTTGGTCAAGGGTAAGGCTATGGAACTGAAGTTCTTAATGAACCTCCGGTAATAGCCTGCCAACCCTAAGAAACTGCAGATCTCCGTCGGTGTCTTCGGCTGCTCCCATTGTAGGACAGATTCTACCTTTTTAGGGTCAACACGAATACCCGAAGCAGATATTACGTGTCCAAGGAAAGATACTTCTGGAAACCAGAATTCACACTTGCTAAATTTAGCATATAACTTATGCTCTCTTAGCAAAGTTAGAGCCTGACGAAGATGCTTCTCATGTTGCTGAGCATCTCTACTATAGATCAGAATGTCATCTATAAAGATAACAACACACTGATCGAGAAAAGGTCGGAAAATTCTATTCATGAGTTCCATAAATGTAGCTGGTGCATTTGTTAGTCCAAACGACATAATTGTGAACTCATAGTGACCATACTTTGTCCTAAAGGTAGATTTTGGTATGTCACTATCCTTAATACGGAGTTGATGATATCCCGATCTCAAATATATTTTTGAGAAGACGGTTGCACCACGCAACTGGTCAAAGAGATCATCAATCCTCGGCAGAGGATACTTATTCTTTATTGTTACTTTATTTAACTGTCTATAATCAATGCACAACCGCATTGACCCGTCTTTCTTCTTAACAAAGAGGATCAGAGCACCCAAGGGTGAAGTACTCGGTCGGATGAAACCTTTCTCAAGCAACTCTTGTAGTTGTTTCTTGAGTTCTGCCATCTCAGTAGGTGCCATCCTATATGGTGTTTGTGCTATAGGTTGTGTATCTGGGATTAAATTGATCTCAAAATAAATTTCTCGAGGCGGTGGCACACCTGGAAGTTCTTCAGGAAATACATCTTCAAATTCCCTGACTACAGGAACTTTGGTAGGGTTAGGACTATCCATGGTAGTATCTACCACATGGGCCAAGAATGCATAACATCCTTGCCTCATCAGCTTCTCAGCAACCATAGCTGACACAAGACATGTGGGTAGAATCTATCTCTCTCCTTGAAAGATCCATGTGTCACTATCATCAGCAAACACAGCTTGATTGGACTCACAATACAAGACAACCTTATACCTTTCTAAGGTATCCATCCCAAGGATTATATCAAATCCATGCATCTCAAGTGGTATAAGATCCACTTGAATGCGATGTTTAGAAAAGAAGAGGATGCAGGGAGAACATACCTCCTGCAACACGGCAGACCCCATCAACGGAGTTTCTAGCAAAAAACTATCTGCTCTATGACTTATAGTCAAGTTGCAGTCAAGAATCACTCTTCGAGTGATAAAGGAGTGTGTAGCACCCGGAACAATTAAAACAGATACAACACAAGATGTAGACATATCAGAATATAACAATTCCATCTGACCTGCCAAAACCCGAGGGTTGATCACTGCATCAGGTGGATTCATTGCATAAAACCTTGTCATTGCCTGTGGTTGATTCGGTGCTCGTTGACTAGGTGTCGATGATCCAGCTTGAGATGCTTGTCCACGTCCTCTAGCTCCTCCTAGAAATTGTCTCCTTTGAGATCCTTGTTGACTTTGCCTCTGGGGTTGAGTTACACTCACTTCTCTAGCTCTATAGTCTTTCATCAGATGTCCCATCTTTCCACATATATAACAACTTCTGTTCAGTTGTTGTGGTCTGGGTGGTCCTGTAACCGACATAGATGTTGAATTGTGAGCTCCTTCTAGTGGTAGGCTTCGTCCTCTACCCCTATTCGACGTCCACTGCGTCTGGGTACTGAATCTAGGTGGTGGTGTAGGCGCAGAAAACCTAGATTTCTTGAAACCTTTATATGAAGATCCTTGGAATTGGGGATGCATCCTCTTATTCTGGGTCTATCTCTTCTCTTCTACAGACCTCTCTACCCTTCTGACGGACTCCATGAAGGTAGCAAACCTTTCTCTGTTCTCTAGGGCAGACACAGGAGTAGTCAACTCAGCATTTAACCCTTTCTCAAAATGCCTAATCCTTTCTTCATCTGTGGTCGCCATGTGCGGATAGAACCACAACAGCTCCATGAAATTAGCCTCGTACTCACTAATGTTCATTGGACCTTGCCTTAACCTCTCAAACTGAGAGATTTTCTCATCCAGAAACATCTTAGGGAAATATTTGTTGATAAATTCCCGTTAGAAAACTTCCCATGCAACCTCTACACCAGGCCTCTTCTGTTCTTCCATGGTCCACCAATGACCAGCACTCCCCTTGAGAAGATACACAGCATGTTTAACCTTTTCAGCTTCTGGGATGTTCAGGATTCTAAAGGCCTTCTCTAGTTCAGTTAACCACAAGTCAGCATCTGTTGGGTCAGCTGTTCTAGCATACTCTGTGGCTCCAACTCAGCGAAGTCATTCAAACGTCTTGCCGATTCCTTGTCCTTCAGGATGGGTAGGTGCCCTATGTGTAGGTATAAGCATCCTATCAGTCATGTGTGTCATGGCAGTCATAAACTGCCCAAACATGGCTTGGACGACTAGGTTCCCCATGTCAGTTGGATTGAACTGGGGTGTTTCAGGCACAGGTTCTTCTCTATTTGGTTCTCTTGCACCTCTTCTGGGTGCAACAACACTACTCGCTGCAACGTGTTCTTCGTGTGGTCCATACATATTTAGTTTTATCTTCTCCTCCTAATGAGCAGAAGACGCTATCAGATATACTGGAAGACACTAGAACAGACTCAACATCCTAAGTCATATGTCTTTGTAGACTCAGTGAACCTAGAGCTCTGATACCACTTAATTATGATGATACTTATCTCGAAAACAAGATCAACGAATGCGGAAGCGATTAACTAGCAGCGGAATTATTAAAAACGATCAAATCACGGGAAAACAAGATCAACGAATGCGGAAGCGATTAACTAGCAGCGGAATTATTAGAATCACTAAAAATTAAAACTTTTTGTAAAGAGATCTACAAACGGTAAAACTCTTTTATAGAAAAACAAGATAAGTTGTTTACAAACTGATCCATCATTACATTTCTATAAAATCACATCTTGAGTGATTACAACCATCAACTGCCTTGTTATCTATGTAAGGCAAGATACAAAAATCTCGAGGCATTAATCCAAAATCTCAGATCTACTTTAAACACCTACTGACTCCTAGGACCTGAGAGTACAGAGACGACACATAGGACATGCTATCTACAAGACTTGACAGACAGTGTCTCCACCTGAGAATCACTGTTGTTCCTGATGTTGTTGTTGTTGTTGCTGTTGTTGCTCACCAACTAATGGGTTCCTTCATCCTCGGCGTCTACCTAAGAAGTCGAATCCCACGGGGTGAGACAATTTGAATAATTGTCCCAGCGAGAGTTATAACTCTCCGCCAGAAGCTTTGTTATTGCAATAATGGAATAACATTGAGCAGTAACACTATAATTATTCAACAACAGGTAAAACATTGTATAAGCTAAGTAAAGCAACATTTTTAGCAATCATTTCAATTATAACTTAATTGAATAACAAGGCAAATCTCAATAAGGAATATGAAGAACATGTATACTAGTTATTCAACTAGAACATTATAAACAATGTATCATCAATCATTATTTCTCATAGTTCAACCTAAGCAGTTATGCTACACGGCTGATTATGTTTTTCAAACATTGTTATGCCCTAAGGAGATGAGTTACACCTCTCATACTCCAACCGGTCATTACGAAATCGCAATCGGTACCATACATGGGTCATCAGAAGATCTGAATTCCTATGACCTCATCTTCCTCAGTCGGTGTGAGGAACAACATGCAGGACATCTTGTGTCTCTGCTATAATAGCTTTCCAGGGTATTCTGGCAACTTCGCTATTAGAGTTACAGTGGCGTCATGTACTCTCTTCGCCATCGATGGATTTCATGTTTATCTCTCATCGATGCGGAATTAACAACATCATCGGGAGATTAGTGATACATCATCCTGGCATAAACATATAATGAAGGATTGAGATATTAAAAGTACATCTCACATCAAATCCTACATTAGGACGTAAGGATATTCACGTCCATAACCCCCACATACTCAAAAGTATGCTCTCCAGGAGTTCCCTTAGGAAAACCTGTTTCACCATCATTTAACTTCTGACAATGATGGATCTATTGTCAGGGATCTACATGATATCATTATACTTGATTATTTAAGTACATTATGGCATTCTTTTAGCATCAGGCATGTTTTCAAACACAAACCATTAAAACAATTGCTATAAAGAAAGAGTACTAATTGTATCAAGTTCATTTCACATCCAGTTATCTTTGGGATAACAATCCCTAACTATCTCATCATTATGATTCAGGAACATGGGTATTCAAACCCTTAGATCATAATAACACTTGTTACCAAATAACATATTATCATCAAGTCATTTAACAGCATGACCTTGATTGCAACAATGCATATATTTCTCATGGCTCATACAGCCTATCAATCTCATATGTTACCTCTCACTAGGCAACATAGCATATCATTACTTTCAAAGCTTATAAAGTGCTTTAATAAATATGATATCATAGCCCTTACCTGACTATGTTCACCATTTCATGAAAGCCTTCATAATTAATACATTTGATAATAGGCAATTTATCTCTATATCAGCATATTGCAAAACAGAGATAACCTTTCAATTCAAGGGTTGTACCACTATGCCCTTAATAGGGTTAGGTTTTCCCTATTCAATTCAATTAGGGTTATTCAACCCCTTTATCTTAATTAGGAATAGTAATTCCTAATTTCATACTTCAATCACAGAGTTTCATGCTTAAGAGCATAACCCAAAATTAGGGTTTACTGTTCATATCATCACATCACCCTAGATTATGGTTTACTATTCATATTACCTCACATTACCCTAGATTAGGGTTTACTATTCACATTACATCACATTATCCTAGATTATGGTTTACTATTCACACTACATCACATTACCCTAGATTAGGGTTTACTATTCATATTACAGTGGATTAAGATCATACCAACATTATGTATGAGGATTACTTCCATTAATGCCCTCAAATTAGGTTAAGATTCATTATCCATCATAATTAGGGTTTCCATGATCTCACTATGAAAGATCATACCCTAATTTGATGTATCCATACATATTGGAAGTATTTTACTTAATTCTCATTCATATAAAGAGTCTTCTCTCTCCTCTTTCTATAAGATGATATTTACATCTCATATGATTAGGCTAAGTCAAATCAATACTGACATCATGGGTTGTGTCATTACTATTGTGGTCATTAAGATTTACTTGATCAAAGGGTATTGGTTACTCTATCCCATCAAGGGTACTTTTGTAATGTTCACCATTGATCATAACATGCATTAATCCACTAATTGCTTGACCCCTTAATCACTTTAGGTATCTTTAGGGTTTAGGTTAATCAACTAATAAACCATCTTGACTACTAAGGCATCAAACGATCTTGACCTTTTTAGACCTCAAACGGTCTTGCACACTAACCCCCCAAACGGTCTTGAACAATCCTTGAAACCGTTTGGTGGTGTTGACCGTTTGGTTTTGTTGACTTTGAAACCGTTTGGTAAAGTGCACCCTCAAAACCGTTTTGTCATGAAGACCGTTTGTTCATGAAGACCGTTTGGTCATGAAGACCATTTGGACAAGTTAACTTTGAAACCGCATGGACACAACCGTTCTTGAATCCTCATGAGCACCAAACGGTTTGGGATCATTTGGTCCCAAACGGTCTGGAGACCGTTTGGTCCATACCACCTCAAAACCGCATGGACCAAAAAGTATCTCAACCACTTCAATTGAGTTAGGGTTTCCAAGGTTGAACCCCTCAATCGTTCATGCACTTGTTAGACACTTATCAATTGAGTCAATTAGGTCAACCCTCAACTGATTTGACCCTCAATTGATCACCAATTAGGGCTTGGATCAATTGAATTAGGGTTTGGAATCGATCACCCTTCAACATGTATCAACATGAGTCTATTTGACATTGAAACTATTAGACCATCATTCAATTTGGTCATGACCTGACCCGAAACGGTCTTGGGATCATTTGGATGACCTCCAAACGGTCTTGAGACCGTTTTCTCAAGTCAACACCAAAAAATAACTCAACCTATTAAGGTTTGGTTCATAGATTTGATCATTAGGTCACTAATCGATTATACTTCAACTTGCTATCCTTGGATTTCCAATCACTTGACCACAGTCAACCCTAGACCTCCAAATGGTCTTGGGTGACCCCCAAACGGTCCTAGGATCGTTTGGACATCCTCCAAACGGTCTTGATACCGTTTTCCCATTATTTCATCAAAAACCAAGTCATTCTCTTAAGGGTTGAACCCTATATTTGGTCACCAAATCAGCACTTAATTAATTGCTCATCAACATGATATCATTGGACCCTCAATTGGTCAACCCCACTCAACCCTAGACCTCCAAATGGTCTTGGGTGATCACCAAACGGTCTTGAGACCGTTTGGGTGATCCCCAAATGGTTTTGAAACCGTTTGGGCCACTCAACCCAAACTTCAAGATGATTGTATTATTGAAATCAGCAATAGACCCAATTAGGGTTTAGCTGACTAATGGGCCTTCAATTGGTGATTTACTTGGAATTAGATGATTATTTTTGGTGGGTGATTAGTCCATAATGTTTACAAAAGACCTCCAAATGGTCAATGCTTGGTCAACTCATCCAAACGGTCTTGGACCATTTGCTTCCATGCGTTCTTGGTTGAAACTGTTTGCTTTCAAATGGTTTGAAACCGTTTGCTCCCAAACGGTTTGGGAAACCGTTTGAGCAAGAGGTGGGAGACCGTTTGCTAAAGCAATATTTAGGATAAACATTGGAATTAACGTCATCATATTCTACCTCAAGAACAGGGGTTGTTCTTCAAGGAAACACTTGCAAGAACACTTAAAAGTGTCTAAAGAATAAGAACAAGCAACGATTCTAGGAGAAGAAGATGCATTAACAAAACTTAAGGGTTAGAGTTATAAAACCTACCTCTAGGACTGATCTAGAGCTCCAAGCTTCGTAGCCTTAATGGTGGATGAAGCTCCAAAGGTTGTCCAAGGTCCGTTCTTCAAGATTTGGATGGAGAAGATGGCCAAACCAGCTTGGTCGTCCGCCTCTGCTCCTGAGCTTCTCCTTAGTCGGCCAAAGCAAGAAGATGAGAAAAGAAACTAAGGGAAATGTTCCCTTGCTTTGTGGAAAAAGGGTGCTTATATATTTTTGGGTATTATCAAGGCAAAGAAAAGATAGTTATTTCTTTCATTTCTTAAACCCATCCACTCATGCTCACTCCACCCTTGGCCACGTTTCTTCCTCCTTTTCACATGCAAAACCTCTCTCTTATCCAAGGTTAAAGGAAAAGGAGCCATATATCTTAATAAGCTATATATATATATATATATATATATATATATATATATATATATATGTGTGTGTGTGTGTGTGTGTGTGTGTGTGTATATGAAAGGCCATTTTGCTTAAAACTTGGTTATTTAGATATTAAGGTTATCTTTCTTATTCGATCATTCAAATGAGGTGCCCTCCTCATTTTATTTACTCTACTTGATTCCAAGAGTCATGAAAGATACTCTAAAGGGTATATTTTATATGTTGCACCCTAAGTTTTGGGTAAATTGCACTTTACACCAAAACTAGGTTTTAAAGCACAAGGATTGCTCTACAAGCTATATCTTGGTGCCCAAGCTTGGGGAATCCATATCACTACATCATATTCATTCTTAAGATGTCTTATCATCAAAGGAACATCTTAACATGTGCAATTTGCAAGTTAACCCCTCAACTTGGATAATTTGCACATTAGTCCATAATTAACAAAACAATATTACAACATTATTCAAAAAGGACTGAAATAGAAATATAAGTTCCTCAAAAGCTTTAATTACATATCCAAAAGATAACCACAAGCATCTAATTACATATTTAAGCAAAATACCTAGGGTTAGTTCATAACCCAGGTCAGGGATGTTACACTACAAGACTGTACACATGTGTACAAGATTGTACAAATGGTCCTACAATATTATACAAATGTGTACAAGACTGTACACATGGCCCTACAAGACTGTACAAATGTGTCAGAAGACTGTACACATGATCCTACAAGACTGTATACATGGTCCTACTAGATTTTACAAATGTGTACAAGACTGTACAAATGGTCGTACAAGACTGTACACACGATCCTACAAAACTGTACAAATGTGTACAAGTATGTACACATGGTCTTACAAGACTATACACATGTGTCACAACATTGTACTCATGGCCTTACAAGACTGTACACATGTGTCAAAAGACTATACAAATGGGCTTACAAGACTGTACACATGCACTTACAAGATTGTACACATGATCCTAATAGACTGTACACATGGTCTTACAAGACTGTACAAATGTGTACAAGACAGTACACATGGTCTTACAAGAGTACAAGACTGTACAAATGTGTACAAGATAGTACACATTGTCTTACAAGAGTGTACACATGATCCTACAAGACTGTACAAATGTGTACAAGAGTATACAAGTGGTCCTACAAGACTGTACAAATGATCATACAAGACTATACACATGGTCCTACAAAACTGTACAAATGTGTACAACATTGTACACATGGTCCTACAAGAGTGTACACATGGTTCTACAAGACTATTGATGGAGCTTCCACTTACGTGGAATTGCGTGCACCAACTAAAAATCCTAAAGATAGTAAGTCTTTAGGTTTAGCCTTGCTTATACTAGATAGAGAACTCCACCCACGTATGCTAAGATACGTGGAAGTCTTATCGTAGTATAGTTAAGGGTTGAATCCACAGGACAACGGTCTTGTTGCAAGCAACAATATGGAAAACGTTAGAACTTCACTTAGTCTCTTAATAGTGGGCACTTAAGTCAAAGGGTTGGTTTTGTTGTTTTAAACTAAGAACATGTAAAGTAAAACAAGCGAGTAAACTTAAAGAGGTTAAACAATGATAAGAAGTCATTAGGGTGAGATCGGTTTTTCACCGCCACTACACATGGATCAAGACATGCAAAGTAAAACATAACCTGCAGCAAGAGTTTAGTCAGTTAGTATCTTTGTAGACTTAGTTTCCTTTCTGAGAACTAACTACAAGAAGTGTGGGATGATGCAACGCCAGCCATCCCCAAACGAATGGTCAACTGCTTTGCATCATTCCCTTCTCAAAGTGTGTTCCTCGACTTACCAAGGTTGTATTTTTATACGTCAACTGATTCCATTTCATAGTATGAAAGTACAACATTTGGAAGTGAGTTTACTCCACTTCTCGAAAGCACTCCTGGATATCGAACCAAGAACATGGTGGATACATGCACCAAGAACCAACATACAAACGAGTTTCGAATCTAATAGTACAAATGTAGACAATTCATACTAAAAGATAAAAGATAACACAAGTTGGTGATCAAGCAACAAGCATTCATTAAATGTTTGATGTTGAACTAAAAAGATAGAAACTCTATATTACAAACTATGGATTACATTTACATGATATGAAAACATGTGTAGCGAGGCTACTCCCCGCACTCTAGTGAAAGAGACTACTCGCTCATAACTAGGACAAAGAAGGAGGCAAAAAGAGAGAGAGCATCATCCCCACAAAGGAGAGAGGAAAGTCAACCCCTTGGAGAGAGAGAAACGATCCACCAGCTTCACAGGTTGTGCGATGACGAGATCTCCCTCTTCCCACCTTCTTTGGTGGAGAGAGAGAGAAAGCAGCTTCGAGATGGAGTGTGGGTCTCAGACCGGCTGCCCCTGGGCGGAGGATGGAAGTCGGATGTGCTTTGGAGTGATTGAGGCAGCCTTTGGACGTCTGAAAAAACTCTCCTTTTGAGGACCCTTGGGATCTTATTTATAGGCCTTAAGTGAAGTCCAAATGGTTTGGAGACCGTTTGGATCTCAAGATCATTTGGACCTCAAGACCGTTTGGATCTTAAGACTATTTGGATCTCGAGACCGTTTGGATCTCAAGACCGTTTGGACCTCTAGACCGTTTGGACCCCAAGACCGTTTGGATCTCAAGACCGTTTGGATCTCAAGACCGTTTGGACCTCAAGACCGTTTGGACCTCAAGACTATTTGGCTTCATGCGGTCTCGGGACCGATTGGCTTCATGGGGTCTTGGGACCGTGTGACTCCATGCGGTCTTGGGACTGATTGGCTTCATGCGGTCTTGAGACCGTGTGACTCCACGCGGTCTCGGGACCGATTGGCTTCATGCGGTCTTGGGACCGTGTGACTCCATGCGGTCTTGAGGCTAGTTGAGTCCTTAATGATTTTTTGTGTCTTTTTCTGCAAATATAAAAGGGGAAAAGTTAGTCTAATAGTATATTTACAATAAGAGGGAATATTTAGGTATTATGTCTAATTCTAATTAAGAAAGAGTGTGGAAAACTGAAGAAAGGACTAAGATAACATCCCAAAATTGGAGGTTATCACCCCCCTAACTTAGAGTCTAGCTTGTCCTCAAGCTAGATAGAGCTGAGACATGTAATGGTGAGGTGATTTTTTTTAGTTAAGATTTCCATAGTCTTGCTTCAGTTCTAAATCAGAGATCTCCTAAGGTCATATTAGAGCTTCTGCTTGCCTTAATTCTTTCAGGTATAGAGAGTTGCACGGATCTCAGGTTTCCTCTAAATCACGTAGCTCGTATTGGGACCACCTTTTTCCTGATGTTATTATTTGCATGTCATTGACTCTAATCAGCTGTGTACTTCTTTTGAAAACCTATCGGAAACTAGTGTGGTTATGAGGGTTGGCTAAGGGCTTTTGTATAACTCTCCCTATTAGAGGGAGAGGGTTTATCTATGCTTTTAGGAACTCACTACCGGGCACGACACATTTTCCTTCATGAGGGCAGCTGAATGTGCCGGTCGGGTGAGCCCTTTTTCAGCCTTTTCATATATTTGGAGACCTTAGGATCTCACTACCGGGCACGACACATTTGCCTTTGTGAGGGCAGTTGAATGTACCGGCCGGGTGAGACCTTTATCGGTTCTTCATATAAGTCCTTACGCATGGCACAACTCTCATGTTTTTATTCAACACTCTGGCTTTTATTCGAAAACTCACAGGCTTGGGATTTGGATAATTGGGTTTTTGGTTGGGCGGCCAAGCCTCTTTTATTAAAAAGAAGAAAACTGTTCTTAGAGTTTCCCGACATGCACTTATTTTCTGGTTGGTGGTCCACTTGTGAGGTTCCTTGATTTGGATTTCACTTATTTCCCTCCTATCCTTAAGAATGATTGGCTTGCTTCAGCTTTGATATTGACTTGTTGAAGAGTCTGATGTAGAACTGAAGAAAAATCATGAAAGTCAAGCATGAAGGAAATTTATTAACTCGTCATTACATGCCTTTATGCTATTAATATTCTTATTCTTGAGGACTACTGGATTCTTAAGTCATCATGGGGTTGATCTTGATCCAAGAGGGATGCTATTCTATATGAGTGGGGTTTATTGTTAGGAAAACTAAAACAAAAAAACAAAGACTAAAAGTGTAAAAAAATTGTACAAAAATAAAGAGAAGGGAGAATTAAGGAGAAAGGTTTGTATAAATGATACCTCGCCCTTGTCCAGTGTACTCCCCCCTAACTTATCACTCACTCTATCCACAGAGTGTCAAGGTGATAGGATGAGAAGTACAAGGACAAGGGCATCAGGCTTCTATTAATCCTTTGTTTGCGCCGTGTGTGCAGAGTAGGTCAGCAGTGAACTTTTCGCGAAGGGCGTGGTAATCCACATCTGTCATATCCTCTACTGGTCTTTGAAGGGCCATGATGGTGTACATCCAGTAGAGTACATGGAAGCCGCAGTCATTTGACTGGCGAATTTGCTGTGGACATTTGTGGTTGAAGGTTGGGTGATGAAAATGTTCTTTGCCATAAGCCCTTGAATGTTGACTTAAAAAGGCGATTAATTTGTCAGCGCATTCCTTCGCTACTACCTATGTGGGCGTCTTTGGTGTCACGACGTAATTCCTCTGTCGTGGATTGTACTGGCTGTCGGAACTGTTATAGATTGTAGTTGTTCCTTCTGGTAGGTTTGTTGTTAGGAGCATCCAGTGCTCGTGATAAAGGAAGGGTAGCATGATGAATTTCGGCGTTGTGTGTTGTAGAAAGGAGATCAGTGCTTCAGTTATTCCGAAGTTCTTTAGCTTTAAAAGATCATCCTTCGTGTATGGGGACGCCATCTATGTTGTGGGGTTATTTTGGCTGAGGAGGAATTGATAAGCAGCCATTAAGCTGACGGCGAGAGATCCTTTAAATTGTATAGTCTCTCGAAGCGTGTCTGCCATTATTAGAATGTCACCAGACATGAATACGAGTTCATCCTTCTCGGCGGAGAGCCTCGACATGATGAATCGTAATTCAATGTCGGAGAGACCTTTGTAAGCACTGAGGTCAAAGTTTGGGAAAGTTGGTTCTATGGCAGACAAAGGATCTATGTCACTCGTTCTTTATTTGGGAGTTGTGGCTGTCGCTTTGGATTTCTCCAACTCTTTCAAAGTTTTGTCGGAAAGGTCACCTCTGTGGTCATTGTATTGCTGAAAAAAGGTAACGAGGGACGTCATCTGATGCCATTATCGGATCCTTGAAGAACCTTCTATCACAAATGAGCTCCATGGTGTAACGTCCTCGTAAGGAGTGAAAATCTTCAGCGACTAGATCAGTAAAATGGATTTCTTGGTTCAGCGCTTGGATGTGACGAATGGTGCAAAAAGTGCAGTCCCCAGATCCCTCAACAGCTTGAACATGTGGGTTGATAATTTGGAACCAGGGTTGGCTCCAGTCTTGGCGGAGGGATGGGCGCGCATCCCAGATTAACTTGAGAAGCCTGAAAGGTATGCATCGTGCTTCACCTACTTCTTCACCAAAAAAATTTATTGTACCGGCGGGTAGCTCAGTGCCGCAAAAATTATAAACCTTGGCATTCCGAGCCTCGGTGTCGACAATCATAAAAAGCCAGTGGTCCGAAACTTGGAAGGGCACTGTGAGATAACGTGCCCATCGTGCTAAACCAGCACGCAGCCACTCGATGGATTTTACTCGTATATCTTTGTATAAAAGGCCGATAGATAGAGCAGGTGAGGCGTTAAAAACTGGCTGCTACCTCTTAGAGCTTCTGTACACTTCTATACAGTTGGCGAGTAGGACACAGAAGATTGCCATTGGCATCGTGGACCGTGGTCGCAGGATGTGGCGGAAGTCTTCTCGTGTCAACTTGCACTTTGTTTTTGTGTTATGATAGATGATGTCTTCCCCCACTTTTGCATCATGGACAATAGTGTTCAGTATAAAAATATCCTGAGCATCTAGTGTGGAGATGGCCGCCATATCTAAATTGTGCATTTTGTGCGGTAGAGGTGGTGGCGGGGGAAGCTCCTGCGGAGGAGGGGGGAAGAAGGTTATTCCAGGACGTCTGCATAGCCTTGCAGATCGTCATCCGAGTCAGAAGTAGAGTCGAGTTCTTCATCCGTATCTAAACGCACTCGTTCTGACTCGTCTTGGTCATCGGGGAAAGGCACTGATATGTCAAGTGCGGAGAAAGGTTGAGCGATTTTTGCGGGTGGGCATGTACTTGTTCCTAATAGACATTGGTGGAACTCAGTGAAAGCCACATTTTTAGCAGACTCCCCAATGGATCCCAAATTAGAGTAGTCAAGGAATTGGTCCCCATATGACATGTTTACATTGTCGTTGTGGGTGGGGGACTTGGGAAGGTGTCCACCTTCGTGGTGAACTTTGTCATAACCTTTTTGAGAAGATTCTGCTGCTTGGCCAGGATCCTCTCCATCGTCAGATTTGTCACCTGGGGAGGTAGTATCGTTGTTAGAGTCGGCAGAGGAATCGGAGTCTTCTTCATCTTCGTTATCGCCATCGTTGTCAACTGCTTCCTTTTCTGCTGGCTTCTTGTTTTCTTTCATTTTGCACCGCCGATGGGTGGCTTGTAACTCATCGAACGCCACTTGCACATGCTTGTGTGTTTCGATCAGTGCGTCGTGTGTTTCTTTGAGATCGTTATATCGGTCCTCGGCGGAGAGGAGTCGTGCTGTAAGATCTGTTACTTGAGCACGTAGTTGCTGGATTTCATTATTTGTTGACTCCTCTTGGCAATTGTTTAGGTGTGTGAGGGTGCTGTTGATGGTGTCCAAGCACGTGCTAAGAGATGCTTGTTGTTGCTTGAGCTCACGGAGAGTCTTAGGCAGAGGTTGAGTCTGTGTAGAGATCTCATCGACTTGCTTAGTCGTTGCTTCTTACTGGTGCTTTGCTCCAAGGATCAGCTCAGGCATGTTGTTGTAGTGGTTGTTGATGTGATCAACTTGCTTAGCCACCTCATCTTGTCGTTGCTGAAAATCGTAGAGGATGTTGGGCAAGGCGTGGTTCTGTTCGTCGATCGTGGCCACCTGTTTGGATAATCCCCACACATAAGAAAAAATAGAATGCAAGATGTTAGAAGGATCGGTGAGGAGGTTTCAGATGACGTCAAATTGATGTTTGAATTCCTCACCGATATTGGAAAAGGGGACCCCAGAGGCAGAAGGGTGGTATGGATGGGGTCTGCGTCGGAGGGTGGTAGTGTCTTGAGGAAGAGACACTGATGGTGTCACGAACTGCGTGGTGACAATGGATGGGGTCACCAGCGGTGTCGAGGTGGTGGTGGATGTGAAAGGTGGTGGTATTTCAGGTGAAAGTGATGGAAGTGATAGTGATGGGAGAGAGATTGTGGAGGTGGAGGGGAAAGTGGTAAAGTCGGGCGTATGGGTGGAGAAGGGGGAGCCCAAAGGGAAAAGGGGTGAAGAAGAGGATGCGGGTGGTAGTGTAGTTTTGGGGGGAAAAAGGAAGGGTGGTGGATGTTGGAAAGGTGGAAGGTGGTGAGGTGGTGGCGGTTAGCTCAGCATTTAGACTCATAATGAAAGAGTCTAAAGATGAGGTGGTGATGTGATCGTCAGGAAGGGGGTTGTGTTCTGGATGTGGTTTGGAGGTGGGTGTCCCCGACAGCTGTTACACTTGCAACTTCCTTCTGGAAGGTTGTTTTACAGGTATTTTTGATGATCGAGTTGTCGGGGCTGTGATACTTAGCTCTGTCTGTCCCACTTTTGCTTTCTTTTCGATTATTTTAACCGAAGCTAAGAGTTTTGTAAGCTCCTCGTCAAAGAAGAGGAGCTTTTCTGTGTCATAATTTGCGAGCTCCAGAAGCGGGAGGAGAGTTCTGGAAGATCTGACTGTAGGGCAGAAGATATAATATAACTTCGCATCCTTTTCCTTGATGATGTAGGAGTTCTTCAAGGTTTGTTCGTTGGTTAGGATGTCGCCCTTTATCTGCTTGCAACTTTGTAGAAGCCTATCCAGCTTGAGATATTTGATGATGGATGTGATATGACCCCCCATGCAGATTTCTTTCCCCAGGGCATATGTAGATAACTTTTGAATCATAAAATGTCTAATGTTGATTGGCATCCCATGTAGGACTGACCAGAGGACAAAGAGATCTGAAGTGATGACATTTCCGCCTTCTATCTTGGGGAAGAATGCACTGGTAAGAATTTTATGTAGTGTGCGCACTAAACCAGATTGTATGTTTGAGGCTTTGCATGTTTTTGCATCGTAGTTGGGGATTCCTGTCAGGGACTTCCAAAAGTTATGTCTGTTGAACTGGGAATTCTCAGTTCCAACAGCTTTGGCATTCTTGAGCTGCTCCTGGTTGTCTATAAAAATTTCATTTAGCATGTTTTCGGTGATGACAACCTTGCTTCCGAAGAGTTTGGTGACCAGCCTACGGTCACCTCCGTCCCTTGATCTGTCCATGATGTCAACGACTTCTTTAGCAAGGAAGGTGAAGAATTCAGTAGTAGGCTCGAGAAAAGAGGGTTCGGGGACAAAACACAGTTTGGAAAGATTTGCATTGTCAAGAAGTGTGAGGATTCTGTCATAAATCCCCATTTTTAGTAGTACGCTTGAGCAAACATACTTTGTGGGTTTGAGGATTTTGTCAGTGGACTGGATGGTTTGGATGAAAAGGTTTTCTGGTGGTGGTGCGGTGGTGGTGATAATTGAGAAGACGGGGGTAGTGATGGTGGTTGTAGGAGGGGGAGGGGTAATGGTGGTGGTAGTGGTTGGTGGGACATACCCAGCTAGGGTTTGTTCCCTTGTAGTGGCAGGGCGAACTTGTTTTCTTGCCCGTTTCTTGGAGGGTTGTCCGGTGGCGGTGTCCTGGACCTTTCGTTTACCCTTTTATTTTTTAGGTGAGGACTCATCCTCAGGGTTTGTCTCGTATTCGGAGCCTTCATCATCATCGGAAGAAATTTCAATTTCTTCTTCAGGTGCCTCAACTAGGCACTTGTTGAGGCGATCAAGGTCGCACAAGACCTCTATGATTTTGACATATGGTGGGGCCTTTCCAGTCCTGTTGTAGTCGTCTACGATCTTCTGGAGTTTGGCTTGATCTGCCCTCAGTTTCTCATTGGTCCAGATTGGAGCATCGTCAGATCCGGTGGCCTCCTTTGCTGGTGACGCCAAATCTGCAAAATGGGAAAATCCTACGTAAGAAGACATGCTTAGAAAAGAATTGGTTTTTTATTTGTATTTATGTGGTTTTATATTTTTATGAAACTTAAACGAATGTGGAAAGCCAAACGGTTTGAAGATCGTTTGGTTCCAAACGGTTTGAGGACCGTTTGGTTCCAAAAGGCTTCAAGACTGTTTGGTTCCAAACGGTTTGAAGACCGTTTGGTCCCAAACGGTTTCAAGGCCGTTTGGTTCCAAATGGTTTCAAGGCCGTTTGGTTACAAAGGGTTTCAAGGCCGTTTGGTTCCAAATAGTTTGAAGACCGTTTGGTCTCAAATGGTTTCAAGACCGTTTGGTGCCAAACAGTTTCAAGGTCGTGGAAGGTGAAATGTCGGGTGAAGTGGCCGGTGAAAACAGGGATCGCGGCGGAGCCAGTGGCGATAAAGACGAAGGTGGCAATGGAGAAGGCGGAGCAGACGGTAATAAAGGTGATGGTAAAGATGATCACGGCGGAGCCGGTAGTGGTAAAGATGAAGACGGCGATGGGAAGTGTCACGGCGGCACCGAAGATGACAGCAAAGGTGAAGAAGATGGTTGCAGAGGCGAAAAAGATTGAAACGGTTGGACATTGCCGCGGTGGCACATGCAGGCATTGCAATGGTGGCTGGACTACCTTGCAGTCGAAGGTGGAGATGACGATCGTGAAGTGGAGAGTGGAGGCGAGATTGCCGTGCAGGAGCACGGAGCGAAGTCGACGGAGGTGAGCCACGCGGGGGCAGGGAAAACAGAGGCAATGGAGCAACTCTTGCACAAAGGTTTGAGAAAACTCGAGAGTAGAAGAGAGGAGAAGGAGGGGGTAGGGTTTATATTTATAGGGATCGGAGGTTGACCCTACAAATTCTCCAGGTCAAACGGTTTCAGGACCGTTTGGTCCCAAACGGTTTGGAGACCGTTTGGTCCCAAACGGTATCAGGATCGTTTGGGAGGGTTTAGGATGAAAGGATTTTTATATTTTTATGTTTGTTTTGGATATGTGAAATTTTTATATTTTCAGAAGATAAACCTAAGATAAATAAAACAACGGAAAATAAAAGAAGAAGCTCATATCTTGGGTTGCCTCCCAAGTAGCGCCTGGGTTTTATGTCGCTGGCTCGACGAAGCTTTGATGTTTGTTATGCTGACGACGTGGCGTCTCTGATTTCGATGGTGTGTCTTGGCATTTTATCTGTTGGAGTGTAATATTTTTTCAAACGATGGATGTTGACCGTCCTTTCTCCTCCATTATTGTCTACAATTATGACATGTCCAGTTGGGTATATATGCTTTATGGTGAAGGGCCCAGACCATTTTGTTCTGAGTTTTCTGGGGAACAACTTGAGCTTGGAGTTGAAAAGGAGCAATTTGTCGCCGATGGCGATGTCTTTCCTTTTAAGATGACCGTCGTGCCACATTTTAGTTTGCTCCTTATAAATCTTGGCACTTTGATAAGCGGTCATTCAAAGCTCCTCAAGCTCCTGCAGCTGGAGTTGCCTATTTTCTCCGGCACTTTTAAGATCGAAATTTAACTGTTTGATGGCCCACCAAGCTTTGTGTTCTAGTTCTACTAGAAGGTGACATGATTTTCCGTATACCAAACGGAACGGGGTTGTCCCGATTGGTGTTTTATAGGCTGTTCGGTATGCCCAAAGGGCATCGTGAAGCTTGGCGGACCAGTCAGTGCGGTTTCTGTTGACTGTTTTTTCTAGGATCGCCTTTAGTTGTCTGTTAGATACCTCAGCCTGACCACTGGTCTGTGGATGGTAAGGCGTTGCTACTTTGTGGTTGACTCTGTACTTCTTTAACAGGGCTTCAAAACTTTGCTCCAGGAAATGGGCCCCGCCATATGATATGACGGTTCTGGGTACTCCAAATCTGGGGAAAATGATATCTTTGAACAATTTAATAACTGGTTTGGAATCACTGGACACAGTGGGTATAGCTTCGACCCACTTTGAAACATAGTCCACCACAACCAGGATGTAAGAGAAGCTATAGGAGGAAGGGAAAGGGCCCATATAGTCTACCCCCCATACGTCGAAAAGCTCGATTTCTTGCCACATTGTGAGGGGCATTTCGTCCCTTTTGGATATGTTGCCAGAAAATAGGTATTTGTTGCAAGCTTTCACGAAATCGTAGGAGTCCTTTGCTATGGTGGGCCAGAAGAAGCCTGATTGCAAAACTTTTATAGCGGTTTTCTTTGCACTCATGTGCTCCCCCCGTGGGTCCTGAATGACAATGTTCTAGGACGGGGGTAATCTCTTCTTCCTGTAAGCAACGACGAAAAAGTCCGTCAGCACATAGGTGAAACAGGTAGGGTTCATCCCAATAATATTGCTTTTTATCATGGAGAAATTTCCTTTTGTCGTGGTAAGAAGCAAAGGGGTGAATGATCCCAGTAGCTAGATAATTGACAATATCCGCATACCAAGAGAATCCATGGGTAACCTTCATTAATTGGTCGTCAGGAAGAGAATCTCAGATGGGGATTTTGTCTTCATCTTCCACTTCAATACAACTGAGGTGGTCGGCTACAACATTTTCCACCCCGCTCTTGTCCTTAATTTCTAAATCAAATTCCTGAAGCATTAACACCCAGCAGATAAGTCTGGGTTTGGCATCTTGCTTCTGAATCAGGTATCGAATGGTGGAATGGTCGGTGTAAACGATAACCTTGGATCCAATCAAATAAGAGTGGAATTTCTCGAACGTGTAGATGACAGCCAGGAACTCCTTCTCTGTGGTAGTGTAGTTCTTCTGTGCTTCATCTAGTGTTTTAGATGTGTAGTAAATTACGTAAGGTTTCTTGTCAATCTGTTGTCCTAAAACAACCCCTATGGCGTAATCGCTCACGTCGCACATGATTTCAAATGGCTGCGACCAATCTGGGGCTCTCAAAATAGGTGCGGAAATTAAAACATTCTTGAGGGTGGAGAATCTTGTCATGCATTCCTGGTTAAAGATGAACTCAATATCTTTAGTCAGGAGTTGGGTCATGGGTTTTGCTATATTTGAAAAATCTTTGATGAATCTTCTGTAGAACCCTGCATGACCCAAGAAAGCCCTTACTCCCTTTATATCCTTTGGTGGCAACAGTTTCGAGATAACATCAATTTTTGCTTTATCGACCTCGATTCCTCTGTCACTAACTCTATGCCCGAGGACGACACCTTCAGTTACCATGAAGTGACATTTTTCCCAATTCAGTATAAGGTTCGTTTCTGCGCAACGTTGTAAAACATGTCCAAGGTTGATAAGACAGTTATCGAAAGAATCTCCGTAAACTGAGAAATCATCCATGAACACTTCCATTATGGATTCTGTTAATCATGCGAAAATGGCAGACATACATCTTTGGAATGTAGCGGGTACGTTACACAACCCGAATGGCATTCTTCTAAAAGCATATGTTCCAAATGGGCAGGTCAAGGTAGTTTTTTCTTGGTCTTCCGGGTGTATGGGTATTTGGTAGAACCCGGAATAACCATCAAGATAGCAGAACTATTTCTGATGAGCTAAACGCTCCAGGACTTTATCGAGAAAGGGTAGAGGGTAGTGATCTTTCCTCGTGGCTTTGTTCAGCTTCCTATAGTCAATACACATCCTCCACCCTATTACAGTCCTGGTGGGTACTAACTCATTTTTGGCGTTAAGCATGACAGTAGTGCCTCTTTTTTTAGGAACAACCTGGACAGGGCTGACCCATTGGGAGTTAGAGATAGGGTAGATTATGCCAGCTTTAAGTAATTTGAGGACCTCCAGGAGAACCACCTCTTTGAGATTAGGGTTCAGTTTCCTCTGATGTTCGCGAGATGGCTTAAATTCTTCAACCATCAGAAGTCTGTGCATGCATAGGGCAGGATTTATGCCCATTAGGTCAGTTATCTTATATTCAATGACCTTTCTGTGTTTCTTCAGTTCATCCAGAAGCCTTTCTTCCTGGTCTTCTGTTAGGTTGGAGCTGATGATAACCGGAGATAATTTTTCCTCATCCAAGAAAACATGTTTAAGCCCCATGGGCAGAGTCTTCATTTCAGGAGCCTTAGGTTGCTCAGTTGCTTCTATAATGGTGATAGCTTTGAGTTCTTCAAAAGTGGTCTTCGGTGCTTCTTCGGCCTTTTCTAAATGTTGCAGACACTGTTGAACTAGTTCATTTGCAGAGAATTCGACATCTGGGTTGGTTAGGACATTCTCTAGCTCATCTGATGGCTCATAATTTTCTAATTGAGACATTTGATGTATTGCGTCTAGAAGAAAGACCTCCTCTTGAATACTAGGGCCTTTCATGCTGTTAAGAACTCAGAATTGAATTGCTTCTTTTCCAAGTCTTAAAATGATGGTACATGCTTCAACATCGATAAGCGCCCTGGCAGTAGCAAGGAAAGGTTTGCCGAAAATTATCGGGTATCTCAGATCTTCTTTGATATCCATGATGATGAAGTCGTACGGGACATAGGCATCCTTGCCTATCCTTACTGGAATATCTTCAATGATCCCCAGAGGTGCGGTGATGGTGGAGTCAGCTAATTGAATTGTCATTGTTGTAGGCAGCAATTCGGTGAAACCTAATCGTTTGCACATAGAATAGGGCATAATGGATATGCTGGCTCCTAGGTCAGCTAATCCCTTTTTGGTATATGCATTTCCAATGCAGCATTGAATTCCGAAGGAACCTGGGTCCTTTTTCTTCTTTGGCATTTTATTGAGGATGATGTCAGAGGTGGTCTGGGCAAGCTTGACAGTTTCCTGTTCCTCAGTGATGTACTTCCTTGATAACAAAGTTTTGAGGTATTTTGTCCAAGCCGGTACCTCGGAGAGAGCATCAAGGAGCGGGATATCGATGTAAAGTTTCCTCATCGCCTCCTTGAATTTTTGGAACCTGGTATCCATTTTCGTTTCTCGCAGTCTACCCGGATACGGGATCCTTAGTTTATATTGCAAGATTTCTGGCTCTGTGGGCACTTGGTCTTTATCTTTGCCCTTTGTGCCCTCTGTGGGCTTCTCCGTTCCTTGCTGCGGGCTCTCATTCATCATAAAGGCAGGTGTATCATCATTATCAAGAGTGATCCTTGTAGTTTCATGAAGAGTGCGTCCGGATATTTTGGTAACGGCATTCAACTGTTCAGGCCTATTCTGTCCATGCCTAGGATTCGATTCGGGCTGTCCTGCAAATGTGCATGCTGGAGGCTTTAGTTGTGTAGCAATCTGGGCAAGTTGATCTTCTACTGCCTTTTGCTGCACTTGTTGATTAGCGAGCATAGTATGTTGGGCTTGTAGCATCTGCCTTATCAAATTCATTTCATCTTCCGGCTGAGAAGGAGTATTTTTCTGAGGGATTTGTTGCTGACCTTGTTGAGGTTGTTGCGGAGGCAGCACTAGCTGAGGTTGCTGCAACTGAGGGTGCAGCTGTGGGTGGAGAGGAGGATGATTATACTGATAGTAGGCAGACGGATTCCTGGGGTAACTGGATCTCGGAAAGTTATTCCTGGGGTTCCCTTGATTTTGATTGAAGTTGCTTGGGAATCCAGGTGGCAACCTACTGGAAGATCCGTCCTACGTCTGGTTTTGTGGATTGGCGGTCCCAACAGGGTTCCCATATTGGAATCATGGGTGGTTCCTTGGTTGATTAGGGTTATAATAGACTTGTCCAGGAATGGTATGAATAGAGTTGACTTGTTCTGGCAATTGCTCTTCAGATTGGTAAGTGATTGGTTCATATTGTTGTGGTGGTGGATGCATATCCATCATCACATTGTAAAGCATTCCACATGAAAGGGTCGGATGATCAGAAGCATGACAGGCTTCACAGGTCCCTGTGGCAGCCTTGACCTGTTGAACTTGAGAATTTTTCATCTTGTCAAATTCTCCAAGAGAAGTTTCGAGAGCTTGTTGCTTATGAGATATGGTTTTCAAGGCTTCAGCAATAGCCTTCATCTCTATTGATTCTTCGGCTTTATATACCTTGAGGACTCCTTTGTCAGCTGATCGTCCCCAGTTGGACTGATTCTCAACTCCGAGTGTGACTATTTTCCAGGCATCCTCGTAATTCTTTCTCATAAAGTTTCCTCCAGATGAGGAATCCAGAAATTGTTTTATGTCATCACTCACTCCCCGATAGAAGGTTTCTATCAATTGGTTTTGGGAGATGTCGTGATGAGGGCACTTTCACAGAAGCTCTTTGAACCTTTCCCATGCTTCAGTAAGGGATTCTCTGGGAAGTTGAGAGAAGTGATTAATCTGTCCCATGATCTCAGAAGTTAGTGAAGGGGGGGGAAGAACTTCTCTAAGAAATTTTCTTCCAGGGGAGCCCATGTGGTGATTATTGGCTCCCTGTCAAGTGAGTTATACCAGCTCAGAGCTCTCCCAGATAGAGTGAAATGAAACAGATGAAGCATTATTGCATCAAAGGCGACCCCGGCTTGCGGGACCAGTCAGCATAGTGCCTTAAACCTTTCAGATGATCCACGCAGTCATCTCCAGAACCTTCGGAAAATGAGATACCCTGCATGATCTGGATCCATTGGGTCCGGATCTCAAAGTAGGAATGTTGATGATCGCAGGTCGGACTGGATGGTTGTCTTCGTAGTTCTTTGGGACAGCATAATCCCTCAACTGTTTGTTTCTTAGTTCCAACTGAGCAGCTTGGTTTGCTGCCTCATTTTTAGCTCTGATGCAGGCATGTTCTTCCGCACGAATCTCCGCTTGAATCTGAGCACGAGTATCAGCTATGAGTTGTGCTCTTTGAGCGGCGATGGCGGCGTTAACCCTCTCCATCATCAATGCAGCCTGGCATTGATCTTCAGCCATTTGCCTGGCTCTTTGGCGATTGATGATGTGGCTTTTGAATGCACTAACAAATTCACTCGGGGTTTATATCCCCGAGCTTTTACCAAAACCAAGTGCAACAATACCACCCGCAAGCGGACGGATCTTATCGCAGTATAGTTTAGGATCGAACCCAAAGGACAACGTTTTTAAGAATCCTTGTCAGTTAGATCTAGCTCAAGTAAAACTAATATTTAGAACAATAGGTTGATTTTGGTTTGATTAAACTAATTGCAAAAAAAGTAAACGTGGAATAAAAGATGGGTTTAGATTAATGATACGAAATCGCTGGGATGGTACCGGGTTTGACCACCGCTACACACACAATCATACTCTCTCGCGAACAATCCAGGCACGAAATAACACTCCAAGTAGAGCTGCTGCAGAACCCCCCTTACGGGCGTCAGGTCCGCGTAAGCGTCACCATAGGCAGCCGATTTCTCATCGCCATCCGGATCATACGTCTTACGGCTCTGAAGATACAGAAATCCACGGAAGCTGTGAACCCCCCTTTCGGGCGTTAGGCGCACAGAAGTGTCACCGAAGGTTAGGCGGACCGTCCCCTCGCGGATCATACACTTACGACCTCGATGAAATCCCATCCTATTTCTAATCAGGGAGTCAACCGCGCAAACCGCAAAGCAAACAAGCGACTATTGTACGTGTAAACATCGACGAAAAGCACGAAGATACAAAATCCAACTAAGGCTGTGAACCCCCCTTACGGGCGTCAGGCGCACACAAGTGTCACCGAAGGTTAGGCGGACCGTCCCCTCGCGGATCCTACACCTACTACCTCAAGGAATCCTATCGGAAGTTCTCGTCAAGGAGTCTAACATGCTAAACGACATTCATACCCATGCATTGAAGTTCTCGCAACATAGGGAGCACAAAGATGGAAACACGCTCATAACCAACTCACAAGCTTAACGATAAACGACAAAATGAAGAGTTATATACATTGCCATGGAAAGTTTAACAAGAGAACATGGTTTGCATGGGCAGCGGGGCTAGTCCCCGCACCCCAGCGAAAGAGGACTACTCGCTCATGATGCGAGGTACAAGAAAGATAGAAGAAGAAGATAGATCCGCCATGAGCTCGGTGCAGAAGGTGGACGCAGCCCGGTGAAGAAGATGCGCTCTTTGCTCCGTCTTCTTCTCCTTCTTAGCCTCCTTGGACGCAACACCAGCTGTATGTGGAGTGGAACTTGATCGGGATGGTGCTCTGGCAGCCTTTCGGCGTCCGGAACCGATGCCTCAAATGGGGACCCTGGGGGTCTATTTATAGTTTTAGATCTGACACAAACGGTCTTGAGACCGTTTGGGCGCCAAACGGTCTCGAGACCGTTTGGGCACCAAACGGTCTTGAGACCGTTTGGGCATCAAACGGTTTGGAGGTCGTTTGAGCGCCAAACGGTCTTGCTTTGATCAGTCTGGCTTTGGTGTGGTCGCGCGGCTTTAGTTCTTCAAACGATCCTTGTGCTTGCATCGAACGGTCTTGGGACCGCATGGGACCAAACGGTCTTGAGACCGCATGGGACCAAACGGTCTTGGGACCGCATGGGACCAAACGGTCTTGGGACCGCATGGGACCAAACGGTCTTGGGACCGCATGGGACCAAACGGTCTTGAGACCGCATGGGACCAAACGGTCTTGGGACCGCGTGGGACCAAACGGTCTTGGGACCGCGTGGGACCAAACGGTCTTGGGACCGCGTGGGACCAAACGGTCTTGGGACCGCGTGGGACCAAACGGTCTTGGGACCGCGTGGGACCAAACGGTCTTGGGACCGCGTGGGACCAAACGGTCTTGGGACCGCGTGGGACCAAACGGTCTTGGGACCGCATGGGACCAAACGGTCTTGAGACCGCATGGGACCAAACGGTCTTGAGACCGCATGGACTTCTTGGGCAACTGGTTTCGTCTTGTTTCTTTGTGTATTCCAGCAAACGATCTTGAGACTGCATGGATCCAAACGATCTTGAGACCGTTTGCATGGAGTTGCCTGTTGTACCTGCATAAAATGAAAGATATTTAGTTAAAACCTTGATTATTGAATTACTTAGTAGTTTTGTGCATTATGATTCATATTAGGGTGAAAAGATGTGGAAAAGATATTAAATTGTTCCAAAAAGGTAATTGAAAATTATGATGAGTATGCACTCATCAAAACACCCCGAACTTAAATCGTTGCTCGTCCTCGAGTAACATAAAATTTGAAACTGTTGCCTAATGAAATACTTTCGATCCATGTGATTCTTCATCTTCACATCACAAGTGTTTTCTTTCTGCTCAGTATGAATGAGTACCTCAACTTCCTGGGACCACTAAACACGTCTTTCCATAGCTTCGTTCCTGAGTTCGTTTCCCAACAACGCTTCCTCCCCGCCTTTTCTAACACCAAGCATGTCAAAGAGTGTCGTAGGAGTTCTGAGATACCCGCAGAATCAACAAGTATGCATTTGATCTGACACTGGTATTGTTAAGGATGGTAGGGCATGTATTGTGCCCTTAGGTAGAAAAATGAGTGAAAGGTGGTATGAAAGGAAGAAGAAAATCTCTCCTCTATTCGACTCGAGATTTTTATTTGTTTTGCAATTTCATTTATTGCATATATTTTTTTTTTGTGTGCGCTATGGCATCTTTTGTTGCAGATCTCTCCTCTATTCGACTCGAGATTGCATTTATTTTGTGTGCACTTTGGCATCTTTTTATTGCAGATCTCTCCTCTATTCGACTCGAGATTGCATTTTTGGTGGTACGCCCCTACTTATTGGAAGGGGTATGGAAGAAGCGGATATGGGGAAAGTGGCGTGCCACCCCGAACTTAGGGATTTGGCACAAGTTTGGCTATTTTGGTGGTATTTATGGATGGAGGGATACGAAGATGATAGAAGAAGTGTAGAAGAGAGTTCAGATCAGGATGCAACTTGATTTACAATTCAAAACCGGGTTATTCTCTTTGTCATACTCTGCTCAAATAATGACTTGGTGCGGATCCGGTGGGGTTTCTGAGCCATTGTTCCATTAGTCAGTTAGGAAGCGCAACGTGTTTGATCCCTATCAGTTTGACAGATACTTGTCATTATGTAAAAAGGATTATGATGTTAGGAATCATAAGTTTCACAGGATGATTTCAGGCAAGTTTCAAAAGTCAGTCCTCTTGGGGATTTGTTTCGAATAAGGAGGATGTTATGATAGAAGATGCATAGCAAACAGTTAGTTACATTTTTATCAATAAAAGACAAAATTCCATCAAGTATCTGTTCACAATTTTGAAAAATTTTATGATAGAGACATATTGAGTATAAAAGAGGGTGTGTATGTGGAAGTGGAATACGTACCACCCACCCTCCACCCCGAACTTAGAGATTTGCTCGTCCTCGAGCAAACCCTAAATTCAAGATGGAGGGGAAAGGAAACACCAGGTATGACTGCCGAGAATGAATTCGTTGTGATCAGCACCAATCCGATCTCGTATCCTGAAAGAAAACTATCCATAAGGCAAATTTTATTTAAGGAAAATTAACTATAAAACAAAATTGGGAAAAGAAAGGTAAAACAGATTTATTGGTCGGGTTGCCTCCCGACAAGCGCCTTTGTTTTATGTCGATGGCTCGACAGAGTCCTTCGTCGTCATGTGGGATCCTTAGGATCGGTGAGTTCCAGCGTTGATTTGGTGCCTATGTCTGTTGTGGTGAAATATCTCTTCAGGCGGTGGCCATTGGTTATGAATTCACCCGACTCTGCACTCCATAAAGAGAAAGTGCCCTGAGGAGAGATGCTTTTGACAATGTATGGTCCAGACCAGCGTGAGCGAAGTTTTCCTGGGAATATCCTTAATCTTGAGTTAAAAACCAGAACTTGGTCTCCCACTTGAATGTCTTTTCTTTTCAGATGTCCATCGTGCCAAAGTTTTGTATGTTCCTTGTAGATTCGAGCATTTTCATAGGCCGTCATTCTAAGTTCATCCAGCTCGTTGAGTTGCAGAATCCTGGCTTTCCCTGCTTCCTTTATATCGAAATTTAATTGTTTAATTGCCCACCATGCCTTATGTTCTAATTCGACCGGAAGGTGACAAGCTTTTCCATATATCAAACGAAAAGGAGTAGTACCAAGGGGAGTTTTATAAGCAGTGCGATAAGCCCATAGGGCATCGTTGATTTTTGTCGCCCAATCTTTTCGATTACGCCCAACGGTTTTCTCAAGGATAGCCTTTAGTTGTCGATTAGAGACTTCTACCTGTCCACTGGTCTGTGGATGGTAAGGAGAAGCTACCTTGTGTGAGACGCCATATTTTTTTAATAGAGCTTCGAAGCTTCTTTCGATGAAATGGGAGCCTCCATCAGAAATCACGGTTCTCGGCACTCCGAACCGTGGGAAGATAATATCTTTGAATAGTTTGATGACTGGTTTCGAATCACAAGTGACGGTTGGTATAGCTTCAACCCATTTGGAGACGTAGTCCACCGCCACAAGGATGTAAGAGAATCCATTAGAAGATGGGAATGGCCCCATATAGTCTACTCCCCAGACGTCAAATATCTCTACTTCTTGCCATAGATTCAGTGGCATTTCATCTCTCTTGGTTATATTGCCAGCTCTTTGACACTTATCACATGATATGACAAAATCATAACAGTCCTTGGATAAAGTTGGCCAGAAAAATCCACATTGCAAAACTTTTAAGGCAGTCTTTTTAGAGCTCATATGCCCACCCACGGGTCCTGAGTGGCATTGTTCCAAAATGGAATGGGCTTCTTCTTTGGCGACGCAACGTCTATACAATCCATCCGCGCAGAGTTTGAAGAGATATGGTTCATCCCAATAGTAATGCTTCACATCATGCATAAATTTCTTCAGACCGTTCCCTGTGTATTGAGGATGGATGACTCCGGCGGCAAGGTAGTTTACTAAGTCTGAATACCATGGTTCAGATTCTGAGACTCTCATAAGTTGATCGTCTGGTAGAGAGTCGTTTATCGGAATTCCTTCAGCATCCAGAGTGTGGATGCGACTCAGGTGATCTGCTACGACATTCTCCGTTCCTTTCTTATCTCGTATTTCTAGGTCAAATTCTTGTAGAAGGAGTATCCATCTGATCAGCCTTGGCTTAGCATCCTTCTTTGCCATAAGGTAACGGATGGCAGCATGGTCTGTGTAAACGATTACCTTTGAACCAGTAAGGTAGGATCTGAATTTATCGAAGGCATAGATGACTGCCAAAAGTTCCTTTTCAGTAGTGGCATAGTTCCTTTGAGCTTCGTCGAGGGTTTTCGATGCATAATAGATAACATAATGTTTCTTCTCAATGCATTGTCCTAAGACTGCACCCACTGCGTAGTCACTGGCATCACACATAATTTCAAAGGGGTGCTCCCAATTTGGAGCTCTAATAATGGGGGTAGTCGTAAGGGCTTTCTTCAGCGTATCGAAACTTTTGATGCATTCCTTATTGAAATTGAAATTAGCATCTTTGAGAAGTAAATTGGTCATCGACTTTGTTATCTTAGAAAAATCATGTATAAACCTTCTATAGAATCCAGCGTGACCGAGAAAAGCACGAACTTCTTTCACATTTGTGGGTATTGTCAATTTAGATATGATTTCTATCTTGGCTTTATCAACTTCAATTCCTTTGTTGCTAACCTTGTGGCCCAAAACTATGCCTTCCTTTACCATAAAGTGGCATTTCTCCCAATTTAGCACCAGATGTGCTTCTTCACAGCGTTTGAGTACCATGGAGAGGTGCTTAAGACAAGAATCAAAGGAGTCACCATATACAGAAAAGTCGTCCATGAAAACCTCCATAACTGTTTCAGTAAGCCCTGCAAAAATGGCAGTCATGCAACGTTGAAAAGTTGCAGGGGCATTACACAAGCCAAATGGCATCCTTTTAAAAGCATATGTCCCGAAGGGACAGGTGAAAGTTGTTTTCTCTTGATCATCTGGATGTATGGGGATCTGATAGAATCCAGAGTAACCGTCCAGGTAACAGAAGTATTCTTGGTGAGCCAATCTTTCCAAAACCTGGTCGAGGAAGGGCATAGGAAAATGATCCTTCCGAGTGGCCTTGTTTAATTTTCTATAATCAATACACATCCTCCACCCAGTCACTGTTCGGGTGGGGATGAGCTCATTGTTTTCATTTCTTGTGACAGTGGTACCTCCTTTCTTGGGTACAACATGAACTGGGCTCACCCATGGTGAGTCCGATATCGGGTATATTATTCCAGCTGTAAGGAGTTTGATGATCTCACGACGGACCACTTCCTTCATATTCGGGTTTAATTTTCGTTGATGCTCGATTGTTGGCTTATGGTCTTCCATCATGGGAATTCTGTGCATGCACAAAGCTTGACTGACCCCTGTGAGGTCACTCATTCTGTAGCCTATGGCTTTCTTGCTCTCCTTTAAAACTTCCAGAAGTTGCTCTTCTTGTTTGGTTGTTAAGCCAGAGTTTAAAATGACGGGACAAACTTTGAGATCATCTAAGAACATATACTTCAGTCCTTCAGGTAGGGGCTTCATTTCAGGAGGTTCTGGTTTTTCACTGATTTCTTCTGGGGTTTCGGTAACCTTCAATTCCTCATCGGTAGCTTCAGGATTTCCCTTAGCAGAGTCGGGAGGTTCGGCGCAATCCTTATCTTGTTGGTCGGTATGTTCATCATTAAAAGGGTCATATAGAGAAGTTTCCAAAGGATCGCATGACTCGTGATATTCTTGAGTAAGTTGTGACATCTGCTCAACACAATCTATCAGATAGACTTCCTCCTGTATACTCGGTCTCCTCATGCTTTCAAAGACTTTGAACTCCAGAGTTTCTTTTCCTAACCTGAGCAGTAAGGTTCCGGCTTCAACATCGATAAGAGCTCTAGCAGTAGCGAGAAAGGGGCGACCGAAGATAATAGGGTATTTGGTGTCTTCTTTTATGTCCATGATGACAAAATCACATGGGACATATGCGTCCTTGCCTACTTTGACCGGGATGTCTTCGAGAATTCCTAATGGTCTTTTTACTGAATTGTCCGCAAGTTGAATTGTCATGGCAGTTGGAAGCAATTCTTCGAACCCTAGTCTCTTACATAGACTGAGCGGCATAATAGAAATACTTGCGCCAAGATCCGCCAATCCTTTCTTACATGATGAATCGCCAATGTGACATGAGATTCCGAAAGATCCTGGATCTTTTTGTTTCTTTGGCATCTTGCTTAGTATGATATCAGATGTAGTTGCAGCCAATTTCACAGTTTCACATTCTTCAGTGATGTACTTCTTGGTGAGAAGCGACTTTAGATATTTGGTCCAGGCTGGTATCTCATTAAGAGCATCTAAGAATGGTATATCAACATGGAGCTTCTTCATAGCTTCTTTGAATTTGATGAATCTAGTATCAAGCTTGGTTTCCCTTAGACGGGATATGAAAGGAACACGAGGCTTATATACAGGAATATCCGACTCTGGTATCTCTACTTCTTCATCGGTAGATTTCTCAAAATTCCCCTTATCATTATTTCTCTCCTTCAGTTGCGGTTCTGATGTTGTTGAGTTTTGGTTAGTCAAGGGTTCATTCTCCTCAGGGATATCTATAGTTGTCTTTGCTGGTGGATCCGAATAGCTTTTCCCTGATCTTGTGGCGATAACCTTCAGCTGCTCCGGATGTTTCGGATTGTTCTCAGGTTGTCCAGCGAAGATCCCAGCTTGTGGCTTAATACTAGCAGCAAGTTGAGCTAGTTGAGTTTCAATAGCCTTCTGCTGGGCTTGTTGATTGGCTATCATCGTTTGTTGTGCTTGCAATAACTTTTCAATGGTAGATAGCTTGTCATCAGAAGGGATGGGTCCTGTTTGACCCTGTTGTTGGTTCAAGCTTTGATACTGAGAGTTGTTCTGATAATTGTTATAGTTTCTATTCTGAAAGTTTCCCTTGAAGTTTCCTTGATTCCCAAAGTTCTGTTGCTGGTTAAACTGATACCCAGATGGGCCTCTTGGTTTATTATTTGGAACAAATTGATGTGAGTTCATAGCTCCTGAAGGATTTCCGTACTGGAAGCCTGGGTGATTCCTATTTTGATTTGGAATGTAAAAGTTCTGCCCAGGGTTGGTGTTAATAACATTAAGATTTTCAATCTGGCAATTATCTCCTTGTCCACAGGCATTGCTTAAAACAACATCATAGAGAACATTGCATGATAGTGTTGAATGGTCGGTGCCTTTGCACGCTTCACAAAACAAAGAAGTGGACTTGACTTGTTCTGGTTGCCTAGTTGGAGAATGTCCTCTTCCAATCGCAGCAAGGGATGATTCTATGTGATCTTTCTTTGCAACCAAGACTTTCAAAGTTTCAGCTATAGATTTGTATTCTGGGATAGCGTCAGCCATTGCTACCTTTAAAACTCATTTACCAACGGATCTGCCCCAGTTGGCTTGATTTTCTGCTCCCAGAGTTACTACTCTCCATGCGCTGTCGTAACTTTGCCGCATGAAGTTCCCTCCAGACGAGGAGTCAAGGAACATCTTGACATCATCTTCCACACCTCTATAGAATATCTCGATCAGCTGATTCTTAGGAATTCCATGGTGTGGGCATTTTCGTAGGAGCTCCTTGTACCTATCCCAAGCTTCGAAAAGAGTTTCTCCTGGGACTTGAGTGAAATTTGTGATTCGTCCCCTGATTTCATATGTAAGGGACGGGGGGTAGAACTTTTCCAGAAAGGCGTTTTGAAGCTGCTCCCAGGTGGTGATGGGTACGTCACTCTGTAGTGAGTTGTACCAACTAATGGCTCTGTCAGCCAGAGAGTACTTGAAGAGACGGAGTCGAATAGCATCATCAGAGACTCCATTTTGCTTCGTCATAGCACACAGGTCAATGAATCTGAGAAGATGACCTTGGCTGTCCTCAGCTTGTTTACCGTAGAATGGGTTGTTCTGAAGCAAGGTTATCCAATGTGCTCTAATCTCAAAGTTGGCAGCTTCTATCTGAGGAGGCTGCACCGGATGATAGACGTTCGCGGCCTTTGGGATAGAGAACTCTCTAAGATCCTTCTGAAGTTCTGCTGCTTGCGCTGCTGCTTGCGCTGCTAAGATCTCTTGTTGAACCGCAGCTCTAGCTTCCTGCATGAATCTTTCTCTCTGCGCATTGATGGCTTGAGCCACCCTACGGGCTACTTCTTCTTCTTGTGCCATTCTTGCTTGATTCTCTCGGATCTGACGATGGAAGGTTCTATCTATTTCGGGATCAAAGCTCGCAGTCAGTCCGAGACTATCCAAACGGTGCATGCACTAATCGTCTAAGAGCACCTGAAACTTGAAAAAGTTTGAAAGTGAGATCCTTGAAGTAGAATAAAGATCAAGTAGATGAGCGATAGTTTCAAAAAGAAAACAAAATCCTAGATTAGTCTTAAAAGAACTAGATTTGACTGACTGATTTCGTCATCCCCGGCAACGGCGCCAGAATTTGATGTGGCTTTTGAATGCACTAACAAATTCACTCGGGGTTTATATCCCCGAGCTTTTACCAAAACCAAGTGCAACAATACCACCCGCAAGCGGACGGATCTTATCGCAGTATAGTTTAGGATCGAACCCAAAGGACAACGTTTTTAAGAATCCTTGTCAGTTAGATCTAGCTCAAGTAAAACTAATATTTAGAACAATAGGTTGATTTTGGTTTGATTAAACTAATTGCAAGAAAGTAAACGTGGAATAAAAGATGGGTTTAGATTAATGATACGAAATCGCTGGGATGGTACCGGGTTTGACCACCGCTACACACACAATCATACTCTCTCGCGAACAATCCAGGCACGAAATAACACTCCAAGTAGAGCTGCTGCAGAACCCCCCTTACGGGCGTCAGGTCCGCGTAAGCGTCACCATAGGCAGCCGATTTCTCATCGCCATCCGGATCATACGTCTTACGGCTCTGAAGATACAGAAATCCACGGAAGCTGTGAACCCCCCTTTCGGGCGTTAGGCGCACAGAAGTGTCACCGAAGGTTAGGCGGACCGTCCCCTCGCGGATCATACACTTACGACCTCGATGAAATCCCATCCTATTTCTAATCAGGGAGTCAACCACGCAAACCGCAAAGCAAACAAGCGACTATTGTACGTGTAAACATCGACGAAAAGCACGAAGATACAAAATCCAACTAAGGCTGTGAACCCCCCTTACGGGCGTCAGGCGCACACAAGTGTCACCGAAGGTTAGGCGGACCGTCCCCTCGCGGATCCTACACCTACTACCTCAAGGAATCCTATCGGAAGTTCTCGTCAAGGAGTCTAACATGCTAAACGACATTCATACCCATGCATTGAAGTTCTCGCAACATAGGGAGCACAAAGATGGAAACACGCTCATAACCAACTCACAAGCTTAACGATAAACGACAAAATGAAGAGTTATATACATTGCCATGGAAAGTTTAACAAGAGAACATGGTTTGCATGGGCAGCGGGGCTAGTCCCCACACCCCAGCGAAAGAGGACTACTCGCTCATGATGCGAGGTACAAGAAAGATAGAAGAAGAAGATAGATCCGCCATGAGCTCGGTGCAGAAGGTGGACGCAGCCCGGTGAAGAAGATGCGCTCTTTGCTCCGTCTTCTTCTCCTTCTTAGCCTCCTTGGACGCAACACCAGCTGTAGGTGGAGTGGAACTTGATCGGGATGGTGCTCTGGCAGCCTTTCGGCGTCCGGAACCGATGCCTCAAATGGGGACCCTGGGGGTCTATTTATAGTTTTAGATCTGACGCCAAACGGTCTGGGGACCGTTTGGGCGCCAAACGGTCTCGAGACCGTTTGGGCGCCAAACGGTCTCGAGACCGTTTGGGCGCCAAACGGTCTCGAGACCGTTTGGGCACCAAACGGTCTTGAGACCGTTTGGGCATCAAACGGTTTGGAGGTCGTTTGAGCGCCAAACGGTCTTGCTTTGATCAGTCTGGCTTTGGTGTGGTCGCGCGGCTTTAGTTCTTCAAACGATCCTTGTGCTTGCATCGAACGGTCTTGGGACCGCGCGAGACCAAACGGTCTTGGGACCGCATGGGACCAAACGGTCTTGGGACCGCATGGGACCAAACGGTCTTGAGACCGCATGGGACCAAACGGTCTTGAGACCGCATGGGACCAAACGGTCTTGGGACCGCATGGGACCAAACGGTCTTGGGACCGCATGGGACCAAACGGTCTTGAGACCGCATGGGACCAAACGGTCTTGAGACCGCATGGGACCAAACGGTCTTGGGACCGCATGGGACCAAACGGTCTTGGGACCGCATGGGACCAAACGGTCTTGGGACCGCATGGGACCAAACGGTCTTGGGACCGCATGGGACCAAACGGTCTTGAGACCGCATGGGACCAAACGGTCTTGGGACCGCATGGGACCAAACGGTCTTGGGACCGCGTGGGACCAAACGGTCTTGGGACCGCATGGGACCAAACGGTCTTGGGACCGCATGGGACCAAACGGTCTTGAGACCGCATGGACTTCTTGGGCAACTGGTTTCGTCTTGTTTCTTTGTGTATTCCAGCAAACGATCTTGAGACCGCATGGATCCAAACGATCTTGAGACCGTTTGCATGGAGTTGCCTGCTGTACCTGCATAAAATGAAAGATATTTAGTTAAAACCTTGATTATTGAATTACTTAGTAGTTTTGTGCATTATGATTCATATTAGGGTGAAAAGATGTGGAAAAGATATTAAATTGTTCCAAAAAGGTAATTGAAAATTATGATGAGTATGCACTCATCAATTGAGTCTAATGTGACGATGGAAGCTTCTCTCTACCTCAGAGTCAAACTCTGGATCAGGGGAGAATCTGAGGTTATGCGATGATTGCATACACGTTTTCTACCTGAGTAGAGAAAAGAGAACACCTTTTAGATGATGGTAAAGATATAAAGATCTCAAGAAGATATAGACTAATGATTAAAAGAAAGTGTAAAACCCTAACCAACTAGCAGGATACTAAATGAAATTAAAACATTCTGCTGTCCCCGGCAACGGCGCCAATTTTTGATGGAGCTTCCACTTACGTGGAATTGCGTGCACCAACTAAAAATCCTAAAGATAGTAAGTCTTTAGGTTTATCCTTGCTTATGCTAGATAGAGAACTCCACCCACGTATGCTAAGATACATGGAAGTCTTATCGTAGTATAGTTAAGGGTCGAATCCACATGACAACGGTCTTGTTGCAAGCAACAAGATGGAAAACGTTAAAACTTCACTTAGTCTCTTAATAGTGGGCACTTAAGTCGAAGGGTTGGTTTTGTTGTTTTAAACTAAGAACATGTAAATTAAAACAAGCGAGTAAACTTAAAGAGGTTAAACAATGATAAGAAGTCACTAGGGTGAGATCAGTTTTTCACTGCCACTACACATGGATCAAGACATGCAAAGTAAAACATAACATGCAGCAAGAGTTTCGTCAGTTAGTATCTTTGTAGACTTAGTTTCCTTTCGGAGAACTAACTACAAGAAGTGTGGGAATGATGCAACGCCAGCCATCCCCGAACAAATGGTCAACTGCTTTGCATCATTCCCTTCTCAAAGTGTGTTCCTCGACTTACCAAGGTTGTACTTTTATACGTCAACCGATTCCATTTCATAGTATGAAAGTACAACATTTGGAAGTGAGTTTACTCCACTTCTCGAAAGCACTCCTGGATACCGAACCAAGCACATGGTGGATACATGCACCAAGAACCAACATACAAATGAGTTTCGAATCTAATAGTACAAACGTAGACAATTCATACTAAAAGATAAAAGATAACACAAGTTGGTGATCAAGCAACAAGCATTCATTAAACGTTTGATGTTGAACTGAAAAGATAGAAACTCTATATTACAAACTATGGATTACATTTACATGATATGAAAACATGTGTAGAGGGGCTACTCCCCACACCCCAGTGAAAGAGACTACTCGCTCATAACTAGGACAAAGAAGGAGGCAAGAAGAGAGAGAGAGAGAGCATCATCCCCACAAAGGAGAGAGGAAAGTCAACCCCTTGGAGAGAGAGAAACGATCCACCGGCTTCACAGGTTGCGCGATGACGAGATCTCCCTCTTCCCACCTTCTTTGGTGGAGAGAGAGAAAGCAGCTTTGAGATGGAGTGTGGGTCTCAGACCGGCAGCCCCTGGGTGGAGGATGGAAGTCGGATGTGCTCTGGAGTGATTGAGGCAGCCTTTGGACGTCTGAAAAAACTCTCCGTTTGAGGACCCTTGGGATCTTATTTATAGGCCTTAAGTGAAGTCCAAACGGTTTGGAGACCGTTTGGATCTCAAGACCGTTTGGACCTCAAGACCATTTGGATCTTAAGACTGTTTGGATCTCGAGACCGTTTGGATCTCAAGACTGTTTGGACCTCAAGACCGTTTGGACCCCAAGACTGTTTGGATCTCAAGACCGTTTGGATCTCGAGACCGTTTGGACCTCAAGACCGTTTGGACCTCGAGACCGTTTGGCTTCATGCGGTCTCGGGACTGATTGGCTTCATGCGGTCTTGGGACCGTGTGACTCCATGCGGTCTCGGGACCGATTGGCTTCATGCGGTCTTGGGACCGTGTGACTCCATGCGGTCTCGGGACCGATTGGCTTCATGCAGTCTTGGGATCGTGTGACTCCATGCGGTCTCAGGACCGATTGGCTTCATGCGGTCTTGGGACCGTGTGACTCCATGCGGTCTTGAGGCTAGTTGAGTCCTTTATGATTTTTTTGTGTCTTTTTCTGCAAATATAAAAGGGGAAAAGTTAGTCTAATAGTATATTTACAATAAGAGGGAATATTTAGGTATTATGTCTAATTCTAATTAAGAAAGAGTGTGGAAAACAGAAGAAAGGACTAAGATAACATCCCAAAATTGGAGGTTATCAACTATACACATGATATTACAAGATTGTACACATATGTACAAGACTGTACACATGGTCCTAAAAGACTGTACACATGTGTACAAGACTATACAAATGGTCCTACAAGAATGTACACGTGTCAGAAGATTGTACACATGATCCTACAAGACTGTACACATGTGTCAGAAGACTGTACACATGATCCTACAAGACTGTACAAATGATATTATAAGACTGTAAACATATGTACAACACTATACACATGGCCCTACAAGACTGTACAGATGGTCCAACAAGACTGTACGCATGGTCCTACAAAACTGTACAAATGTATACAAGACTGTACACATGGTCCTACAAGACTGTACACATGTGTACAAGACACAAAACTGTACACATGGTTCTACAAGACTATACACATGATATTACAAGATTGTACACATATGTACAAGACTGTACACATGGTCCTACTAGATTATACCAATGTGTACAAGACTATACACATGGTCTTACAAGACTGTACACATGGTCCTACAAGACTGTATACATGGTCTTACAAGACTGTACACATGGTCTTACAAGATTGTATAAATGTGTACAAGACTGTACACATGGTCTTACAAGACTGTACATACGATCCTACAAGACTGTACACATAATCCTACAAGATTGTACACATGTGTCAGAAGACTGTACATATGATCCTACAAAACTATACACATGTATACAAGACTGTACACATGACCCTACAAGACTGTATACAGATGTATGAAACTGTTCACATGGCCCTAAAAGACTGTACACATGATCTTACAAGAATGTACACATATGAATAAGTAGGGGTGAGCAAATAATGGTCCAGACCGCAAAATCGGACCAGACTGCTCAATTTCGTCCGGTCCGGTTCGGTCCATTTTGAGTTTGGTCCGGTCCGCGGTCCAGGAATTTTGATGAGTTCGGTCCGGTCCGCGGTCCAGGAATTTTGATGAGTTCGGTCTTCAATCCGGTCCGGTCCGGACCGCAGACTGACTTTTATACAAAATTCATGTATATTTGAAGGTGTATTCTATAATAACTACAAATAAAGTACATATATAAGCACTACAAGTATAAATGTTTGATACTAAAGTTATATAATTGTTAGAAGTGACTAAGATTATCAACTTTGTACAATTAAATAAGTTGTAAAACATGTAAAAAGACTGATTACGACCCAAACGGTCCGGTCTGGTCCGGTCCTAGCACAAAACAGTTCGGTCTCGGTCCGGTCCTACCTCAAAACGGTCCGGTATGCGGTCCATATATTTGTTGAAATCCGGTCTCCGGTCCAGTCTGGTTCGGTCTGGTCTGGTCCGGTCCGGTTTTGGACCGATGCTCAGCCCTATGAACAAGACTGTACATATGGTCCTACTAGATTGTACAAATGTGTACAAGACTATAGAAATGATCCTACAAGATTGTACACATAGTCCTACAAAATTGTAAAAATCTGTACAAGACTGTACAAATGGTCGTACAAGACTTTACAACTGGTCATACAAGACTATACAAATGTGTACAAGACTATACAAATGGTCGTACAACACTGTACAAATGTGTACAAGACTATATAAATGTGTATAAGACTGTACAAATGGTCGTACGAGACTGTACACATGGTCCTACAAAACTGTACAAATGTGTATAAGACTGTATACATGGTCTTACAATACTATACAAATGGTCGTACAAGACTGTACACATGGTCCTACAAAACTTTACAAATGTGTACAAGACTGTACACATGATCCTACAAGACTGTACACATGTGTACAAGACTGTACACATGGTTATACAAGACTATATACATGATATTACAAGATTGTACACATATGTACAAGACTGTACACATGGCCCTATAAGACTGTACACATGTGTACAAAATTGTACAAATGGTCCTACAAGATTGTACAAATGTGTACAAGACTGTACACATGGCCCCACAAGACTGTACAAATGTGTCAGAAGACTATACACATGATCCTACAAGACTGTACACATGGTCCTACTAGATTGTACAAATGTGTGCAAGACTGTACAAATGGTCGTACAAGACTGTACACATGATCCTACAAAACTGTAGGAATGTGTACAAGGCTATACACATGGTCCTACAAGACTGTACACATGTGTCACAACACTGTACTCATGGCCTTACAAGACTTTACACATGTGTACAAGACTGTACACATGTGTCACAAGACTATACAAATGGTCTTCCAAGACTATACACATGGTCTTACAAGACTGAACACATGGTCTTACAAGACTGTACACATGGTCCTACTAGACTTTACACATGGTCTTACAAGACTATATAAATGTATACAAGACTGTACACATGGTCTTACAAGACTGTACACATGATCCTACAAGACTATACAAATTTGTGCAAGGCTGTACACATGGTCCTACAAGACTGTACAAATGATCATACAAGACTGTACACATGGTCCTACAAAACTGTACAAATGTATACAAGACTCTACACATGGTCCTACAAGATTGTACACATGTGTACAAGACTATACACATGGTTCTACAAGACTATACACATGATATTACAAGATTGTACACATATGTACAAGACTGTACACATGGTCCTACATGACTATACACATGTGTACAAGACTGTACAAATGGTCCTACAAAACTGTAAACATGTGTTAGAAGATTGTACACATGATCCTACAAGATTGTATACATGTGTCAGAAGACTGTACACATGATTCTACAAGACTGTATAAATATGTACAAGACTGTACAAATGATATTATAAGACTGTAAACATATGTACAAGATTGTACACATGGCCCTACAAGACTGTACAAATGGTCCTACAAGGCTGTACACATGGTCCTACAAAACTGTACAAATGTGTACAAGACTGTATAATGGTCCTAAAAGACTGTACACATTTGTACAAGACTGTACACATGGTTCTACAAGACTATACACATAATATTACAAGATTGTACACATCTGTACAAGACTGTACACATGGTCCTACTAGATTGTACAAATGTATACAAGCCTGTACACATGGTCCTACAAGACTGTACACATGGTCCTACAAGATTGTACACATGGTCTTACAAGACTGTACACATGGTATTACAAGATTGTACAAATGCGTACAAGTTTGTACACATGGTCTTCCAAGACTGTACACATGATCCTACAAGACTGTACACATGATCTTACAAGACTGTACACATGTGTCAGAAGACTGTACACATGATCCTACATGACTGTACACATGACCCTACAAGATTGTACACATGGCCCTACAAGACTGTACACATGATCCTACAAGATTGTACACATATGAACAAGACTGTCCACATGGTCCAACTAGATTGTACAGATGTGTACAAGACTATACAAATGGTCCTACATGACTGTACACATGGTCCTACAAAACTGCACAAATGTGTACAAGATTGTACACATGGTCCTACAAGACTGTACAAATGGTCGTACAAGACTGTACACATGGTCCTATAAAACTGTACAAATGGTCGTACAAGACTGTACAAATGGTCGTACAAGACCGTACAAATGTGTACAAGACTATACAAATGGTCGTATAAGACTATACAAATGTGTACAAGACTGTATAAATGGTCGTACAAGACTGTACACATGGTCCTACAAAACTGTACAAATGTGTACAAGACTATACACATGGTCCTACAAAACTGTATAAATGGTCGTACAAGACTATACACATAGTCCGACAGAACTGTACAAATGTGTACAATACTGTACACATAGTCCTACAAGACTGTACACATGTGTACAAGACTGTACACATGGTTCTACAAGACTATGCACATGATATTACAAGACTGTACACGTGGCCCTACAAGACTATACACATGTGTATAAGATTGTATAAATGGTCCTACAAGATTGTACAAATGTGTACAAGACTGTACACATGGCCCTACAAGATTGTACACATGTGTACAAGATTGTACAAATGATCCTACAAGACTGTACACATGTGTCAGAAGACTGTACACATGATCCTACAAGACTGTACACGTGTTAGAAGACTGTACACATGATCCTACAAGACTGTACAAATATGTACAAGACTGTACACATGATATTACTAGACTGTACACATATGTACAAGACTGTACACATGGCCCTACAAGATTGTACACATGATCCTACAAGACTGTACATATATGAACAATACTGTTCACATGGTCCTACTAGATTGTACAAATGTATACAAGACTGTACAAATGGTCGTACAAGACTGTACACATAGTCCTACATATGTGTACAAGACTGTACACATGGTCCTACTAGATTGTACAAATGCGTGCAAGACTGTATACATGATCCTACAAGACTGTACACATATGTACAAGACTGTACACATGGTCCTACAAGGCTATACAAATGTGTATAAGATTGTAAAAATGGTCCTACAAGACTGACCACATGGTCCTACAAAACTGTACAAATGTGTACAAGACTGTACACATGGTCCTATAAGACTATACAAATGGTCGTAAAAGACTGTACACATGGTCCTACAAAACTGTACAAATGTGTACAAGACTGTACACATGGTCCTATAAGATTGTACAAATGGTCATACAAGACTGTACACATGGTCCTACAAAACTGTACAAATGTGTACAAGACTGTACACATGGTCCTACAAGACTGTACATATGTGTACAAGACTGTACACATGGTTCTACAAGACTATACACATGATATTACAAGACTGTAGACATGTGCACAAGACTGTCCAAATGGCCCTACAAGATTGTACACATGTGTACAAGATTGTACAAATGGTCCTACAAGATTGTACAAATGTGTACAAGATTGTACACATGGCCCTACAACACTATACACATGTGTACAAGATTGTACAAATGGTCTTATAAGATTGTACACATGTGTCAGAAGATTGTACTCATGATCCTACAAGGCTGTACACATGTGTCAGAAAACTATACACATGATCCTACAAGACTGTAAAAATATGTATAAGACTGTACACATGATATTACAAGACTATACACATATGTACAAGACTGTACACACGACCCTACAGGACTACACACATGATCCTATAAGACTGTACACATATAAACAAGACTATAGACATGGTCCTATTAGATTGTACAAATGTGTATAAGATTGTACAAATGGTCATACAAGACTATACACATGGTCCTAAAAAACTGTACTAATGTGTACAAGGCTGTACACATGGTCCTACAAGACTGTACACATGTGTCACAACACTGTACTCATGGCCTTACATGACTGTACACGTGTATACAAGACTGTACACATGGTCCTACAAATGATCCTATAAGACTGTAGAAATGTGTACAAGACTATACACATGATCCTACAAGACTGACACATGTATCAAAAAATTGTACACATTTTTTTAGGCAAGGTAATGATATATTTAAAAAGCACATACAGCAAGCGAAGACCTACTGATGTGAAGAGCCAACATAGAGTTTGTAGGGAAAAGAAAGTAAGCAGAAAGTAGACAAGGGGAGGAGCCCCTTAAGACAATCCTCTTATAAAATATAAAGCTTTTGCAATCTAGAAAATATGATAAAAAGTGCAGTGCTTGTAAGAGATGAAGCATCACTAAGGTTGTTGCACAAGACTGACACCCGTCTCATCATCCACCAAGGCTTTTTGATCACAAAGGAAAGCTGCTTCCGATTCCGCAGCCTCTGATTCACCTTCATCCGAATGTGCTTGGGATTCATCTGCTATTTTTCTTGTAGTTTGATAAAGATGTGAAGATCGGCATCAATATCATTCAAAATAGTCTTAACCAATTTTTTTTGTTGTTGAACAGCCTATTGTTTCTTTCCTTCCAAATATTCCAGCAGATGGCTGAGAATAGATCGTTACTTTTGTGTTTCCTGTAAAGCCTAGTTGGAGGGATTTGTATAGGGAAATTTGATTCCTGGAGATCAGGAAGGTAATTTCGCAAGTAGTGTGAAATGATTTTTTGAGAGAAAGGGCATTTTGAGAAGATGTGACTGGTTGAATCCTCGTTATGTTCACAAAGAACGCATCTAAACGGTCCATGGAAGCCCTTTTTTTGATGATATCTCCTGTAGAAAGCTTGTTGTGGAGGAGAAGCCATATGAATGTTTTGTATTTGTGTGGCCATTTTTGTTTCCATAGCTTAGATGATGTTGGGGTGATACCTCTGTAAGAAAGAAAATTGTAAGCAAGTTTCACTGAATAATCTTTACCCCATTTCCAGGAGATGTCATTTGAAGTGTTTTCTTCTAAAGAGGTTGAGAGATTGCTGAGATCTTGTTGGCTTAAAACAGAGAGGATGCATCTTTTTAAAGAGTTAGATCTTTTGCTGGTGATAAGGGGGAGGGCTTTATCAATTTTTAAGTGAATAAGTTTTTTTGGAATAGCCCATGATGGTTTGAGGTTTATAATTGAATTTTTGTTATACCAATGGTCTGACCAGAAAGAGATGTTCTTGTGAGAGTGAGGTGGAGTAATAAGCAGCTGCTGAATTGTGTTGATATGTTTATTTATGTATTTCCATAGGGGGGAAGCAGATTTTCTTTTGATTCGATGCCAATGAGGTGCTGAGTGGTAGTATTTTTGCATGATGAGATTTGTCCAGATTTTTTTTAATTTTGGGTGAGACAATCTATAATTTTGGTAATCAGACAAAGGGAGTGTGTTTCGATGTTTATAATCCCCCAACCGCCTTGGTCTAAGGGAGCAGTGATTGTTTTCCAATTAACCAGGTGGCAGTGTTGCCCCAATTTGTCATTTTTTTGGGCATTATTCCAAAGAAATTTTCTCCGAATTTTGTCCAAGGTAAGTCTGGTCTTAGAGGGCAAGGGAATGCAGCTTAAGAAATGGGTAGTAATTGGAGTGATGGCACTATTAAGTAAGGTTAGTCTGCCCGAGAGATTCAGGAAATTGTTTTCCCAGCTAGAGAGCTTAGAGTTAATTTTTGTAATGATGAGATTCCAAATGGCATTAGTGATATTATATGGAGTGATGGGAAGGCCCAGGTACTTGATCGGGAAGTCTTCCGATTTGCATTTGAGAAAATTTTTTAGAGTCTCAAGGGTGGAATGATGGAGGTTAACCCCGAAGATGGAAGATTTTTGAATATTAACTTTAAGGCATGAGATATAGGAAAATAATCCTATGATCCTGAAGATGTTTTGAACTGAGGATAAATCAGGAGAGGAAAATATGATGGTATCATCCGCAAATTGAATGATATTTTCCTTACAGTGCTCAGGAGTAGAAATGATATTGTTTTGAACACCCAGATGGATCATCTTGGAAAGGAGGGTGGTGAGGATGATGAAAAGGTAGGGAGAAAGGGGGTCACCTTGTCTAAGTCCGTTTGTATTATGAAAGTAGCCAAAAGGGACTCCGTTTATGATGGTAGAGAAGTGATTTGTGGAGATGCAAGCATGAATCCAGGTGATCCATTTATCAGGGAAGGCGAAACCTTTAAGAGTTTTTAGTAAGCAATTCTAGTTAACAAAACCAAATGCTTTCTCAAAATCCAATTTGATAGCCAGAAGGGGAGTTTTATTTTTATGGCAAAGATGGATAGTTTCATTGACCATTAAGAAGGCATCTTGGATACTTCTGTTTTTGAGGAAGGCAGATTGGTTTAGAGGGATGATGTCGTTCATAAGAGGTTTGATTCTATTGGCTAAGGTTTTAGCAATGATTTTATATGAGGTGTTAATAAGACTGATAGGTCTGAAATGTGTGATTTGATCTGGTTTGGAAATTTTTTTGATCTGAGAGATAAAAGTTTTATTTATGTATTTTATGATGTTTTGGGGGTTTGGACTGGACTGAAAGGCGGAGAGAAGAGCAAGAAAATCATGCTTGAAGTGATGCCAATTAGCCACGTAAAATTCCACATTGAGTCCATCAGGTCCAGGGGATTTATCTTTGCCTAGATCGGAGATAGCGGATTGTAATTCCTCTAAAGAGAAAGGTTTGATCAAATCAAGGGGGTTTTTGATTTTGTTGTGGCAAATGAAATGCCAAAGAAAGCTATTTATACCAGCCGAATTGTGATTAGAGTTGAATTTTTTTTGGAAATGGTTGTTTATGTGCGTTATGATGGTCTCTTTATGGAATGTGAGACGACCATTTATCAGAAGATGTGAAATAGAGTTGTTTCTGAAGTTTTGATTGCATATTTTATGAAAGAAATTTGTCTTTTTGTCACCTTCTTTGGCCCAAAGGATTTTGGCTCTTTGTTTCCATTTAGATTCTAATTTGTTATTAATGATGTCGAGATCAGCTTTGATGGATAGGATTTGAGCCGGATCTGTAGAAGGATTTTTTTCAAGGATCAAAAGACGGTCCTCAAGGTTTTTTTTGTCATCCATCAGGGTCAAGGGATTTTTGATCAGCCAGTTTTTTATATGCTTTTTGATTTTTTTTGTATTGTTTAAAAGATGAAGGCCCAGGTTAGATGATTGTAAGCAAGCAAGGTCCCAGGTCTCACGGCAAGATGTGGTAAAACTTTCATTTTGAAGCCAGTTGTTTTCAAAACGAAAAGGCCGAGAACCCCAAGAGGAAGAGACCGTGTCCAGGATTAGGGGAAAGTGGTCAGAGATGGTTCTGTGAGCAATGTATATAGATGAGAGAGGATGTTTGTCCTCCCAAAGGTTTGAACATAAGAAGTGATCAAGTCGGGCAAAGGTTTGGTTTCTAGACCATATGAAAGAGGCATTTGAGGGAACATGGTCAAAGAGAGAGAAGTTTGAAATCATCTGTTTGAATTTTTTATCAGCAGTAGATAAGGGAGAGGGGGAAGGATTTGAGTTATGTCTGTCAGAGGTTTGGGTGACAAGATTAAAGTCCCCACCCAAGACCCAGGGTAAATGGTGAAAAGCTTTGAAGAGGCAGTTTAATTCCTCAAGAAAGAGGGTTTTGTCATGGCCTGGTTCCCCATAGATACCAGAGAAAGACCAAAGGAAGTCATCAGAAAGATTTTTGAAATCAATAGTAATCGAAAAGTTTAGAATGGAGGAGTTTTGTAACAAGAGGACCTGGTTGTTGTAACCCACAATCATGCCACCTTTGAAGCCCTTTGGAGGAAGTTGAATCCAATTTGTGATTCTATTTCCACCAATCGTTTTGAGGGCAAAAGGGGTGAGGTAGGCTTTTGTTTCTTGAATAGAAATAAGGTCTATTTTGTTTTTATAAATATGGGATCGGATTTTTTTTCTTCTTTGTAAGTTTGAAGCTCCACAGATGTTCCAAGTAGAGATTTTCATTAAGAAAGAAGTCAAAGAGAAACCAAAAGACAGATAAGCAAGTCTAACCTCATCTATTAGACCAACCCATGTAAGATTCAAGATCATTTAGAAAAAACTGAGCATCATTTTCCTTTTCAAAGCTGAAACCAATCTTATTTGCGAAGGATGAAAAACTCTTTAAACTAGACCAAGAGGCTAGATCGTCTATAGTCTCTGATTTTTTTTGAACTTGATTATTTAAGGATGGAGATGAAGAAAAGGAAGTTGATGTAGAAGCTAAACAGATAGAGTTGGAAGGAGTCTTACCTTTCTTGGTCCTGTTTGAGATACTTGATCCATTGTTGATGGAGAGCCCAGGCTGCATGATCTTTTGAATGGAGCTTGTGTTGGAATTCTGGAGAGGGCTCTTCTGTTTCGCACTCTGCAAGGAGTTGACCTTGAAGTGTTGAGAAGAGTCTTAAAAAACAGAGGTATGATTTGTTTTATCTGGAGAGTGCCAACTTTCCTTTGTGGAAGAAGGAGAAGGGCAAGGTTTTCTGATTGGCGGGATGTTTGATGTAGGAAGGGGGAGAATTGGAGATCAATTTCTCTTTTTATTTTGGAGAGGGTATGAGTTATCAGGAAGGGTTGGTTGGTTCCTAGTCCATACTTGGCTTCTTTTGGGGGGGGGATCTGGTGAGTGAGGAGTGTTTAATGCCCTTGTAAGGACTGAACCAGGATGGCGGATGTGAAGAGAGATCAGAAAAAGTGGTACTATGTTTGGTGGGTTGTTCAGCAGCAAGCTTTAGATGATATATCGATTCTCCAATTCTAATGTTAATAGAAGGAGGGAGGGAGATGGCAGCTTTAACTGAGAGGAGACAATAGGCTTTGATGTATTGAGAGGGATGAAGAGTTTCGGGACTGATGTATTGAAGAGTGGCCCCTAAAGAATGAGCTATTCCTCTGAAGATTTCTAGCTCCCAGAGATGAGGAGGAAGGTTTGAGATGGCTACCCAATCAGAGCCACCCGTTGGGGCCAGAAATGAACCAAATTCAGCTGACCATTTGGATAGGTGAGCCATAATGAAGCTGGATCCATAAGGAATGGTAAGAACTTGATTGAAGATATGGGTTATCTGAGTTCCTTCAGGGACAGAGTAGATAAGCTGGGTGGGCGAGAGGATTTTTGGTTTGAGGATGGTATGTCCGGGTAGAAGAAGAGCTAGAGCTCTAGTGATGTCGAGAACATTTATAAGGTTGTTGTCCAGGTTGTTCTCTATAGAGACAAGGATGCTTCTAAGGGAGAAGACTTTGAGAAGGTGCAACAAATTTGCAGGAAGATCCATGGCGATGGCATATTCCAGGTGTGCAGGAGTCTTCATAGTTTGGGCGGGAGGAGGTTGGTTTTCTTTATGTGCTTTAGCTGGTGGGATCTTAAGCAGGGGGAAGGTTTTTTAAAGAGGGGCTTGGAGGGGTTTCTAGACGAGGGTTTTGAGGGGTAGGGTTTTGAAAAAGAAGGTAACCTTGAGCTTTTGAAACTAGGGTTTGGTGATGTTGCATGGTCTGGCGGGAGATTTTCAAGGCATGCAAAAGGATTGTTGGAAAGGCAATGATGATGAGCGGGCATAGAGAGAGGTCTGTAGGCAGAAGGATGTCATTTTGGGACCACTGAACTATTTTGGGAATGAGAGAGCTGTTTAGAGCGGGAGTGCATGTGAGAGAGATGTGGATTTAGCTGTTGTCCGAATCTGTTTGGAGGAGGTCGCTCCAAGCAGTGCCTTTTTATGTGCCCTATGCGACCACACCTGAAGCAGGTAAGGCGAGAGAAACATCCGGTAGAGGAGTGGTTGTTTCTAAGGCAGTATTGGCAGAAGAGAGCTCGAAAAGGCTTTTTTGGGGGAACCAATTTCCAGATATGGACGGTGGAGTTTAGCCCCAAGGAAACGTTGATGAGAAGGGATGATTTTGTTGTCCCCAGAGCAGGAAAAGAAAGATTTAGTTGGTCAAGGTCCTTAGGAATGATGTCACTGTTCATAGGAGGTTTTTGCATGAGGGTTTTGTAGAGAGATGTGAGTTTGATGTTGGGGACCTTTCTTTTATGTAAAGGAGAAGGAGAGGGAAAGAGTTTATACCTTTCTGCAATAGAGTTGTTGAGTTGAAGAAAAGCAGATGAGACCTCATCTTCATAATCTCCCGATCCAGAAGAGATAGAGATGGGCATAGACTTAGCACCCATAGGAGGTTGATGTTCTGCTCTGACAAAAAGTTGATCAGCTAAAGCTGAAGACGACGAACTGTCTTGGTCATACTTCTTGTAGAGAAAGGCGAGAGCAGATGGGGTTTGATGGTTGAAGTCTATGACCCAAGCCCGGAAGGTACGATCTGCGAAGGGTTGAAGGAACAGGGACCATTTTGGCTGAAGCTTGAGTTCCGATCGCATCTCAGTCCAGCCGTTAGAGATAAGAAGAAAGGTTTTTTTTTCCCTAGATAGTGTCCACAGGAGGGGACCGTGAAACCGTAACCTGGAACGATCGGTGGCTAATGTTTATCATACAGACGCCTGGAGAGATATCGTATCTGTGGTAAAACCAAGATCTTGGGAGCGCGATGGATGAAGAGAAATTTGGATCAGCCAGATGAAGCTCGAGGAAGGGGAAGTGCGGGTTCATAGTGGTTATGGAAGAAGGGGTTTTTGGGGAGCTTTCCGATTTCAGGAGCTTGTGATTCAGTAGGGCACGACGGAAAGTCTTAACTTTGCCAGATTTATGCATGCATTTCACTTTTGAGACTGTGGCGAGGATGAAGTTACCACCGGATCTCATGATGAGAAAAGATCGTTAGGTGAGGCTATAATGGAGTCTAACTGGGAACATTAGAGTTATTTCAGGATAGGAAATCGTCAGAGTCTGGGGAAGGAGGGATAGCCGGAAAAGGGAATGAAGAGGTGTAATCAATGAGAAGTAGGTAGTGGAAGCCCGAGACCAGAAGGGGAGCTACGAAAGGGGATGTTGCAGTTAAACGAAGAGTTCCAGCAGTTACACAGGAGAAAGAAGGTACAGATCTTTTGAAGTACCACCGCATTAAAGGGGGGATGTCGGCTAAAGAAGTGAAACAGACAGCTAAAACCTTTAATAAGAACTAGAAAAGAATAAATGGAAGCCACGAGAGAATATCTTCTTGACACAAACGATGTTGCATGTTGTCCGATGGAGAAGAACAACAGAGCGATGAGGAAGAAGATGGATTTGGAAACCCTAGACGGGTAACAAAGAAGTAACCGATAAAAATGGAGAAGAAAAAGAGTTGAACCACAGAGATGTTGAAAATCGATCAAACCAAAGCAAGAGGTCACCTTAGTTTGGGAGGAGAAGCTTGAGGTGAACGGAGATCACCTATAGAAGCAGCTCAGGGAGCGACGAGAACCGGATGGAGACTTCTAGAGAGAAGCCAGAGCTTTCTCTCACCAACTTACCATTTTTTTGGTATAAAATTGTACACATTATGTCACAAGATTGTACACATGCATCAATTCACCATGTCTCTATAATGTACTCTATCCATCTCATAACATACACACCACAATCATTGCTCCCTGTAAGTTGTTGGGGATTAGTTTTATCTATTTAAATCGTCTACTTTTTGTTTGTTTAATTCTCGCAATACAAAAGGCAATGTCTTCTTCAATACATAACACTTTTTTGCCAAGCAAGTGTGTTACCTTTATTATTACCTCAAGGGATGGTGGGTCCAAACACCACACCAGAAAAAGTCCATATACAATAAGAATAGCTAGGCATAGGGCTATTCAGAGACAAAGCAGAAAGAAAGGAAGAGAGGTACATAGAACTATACAACAAGGAAAAGGGGATGTACAAGCTAACTATCATCGGGATACGAATAATAGGCCGCTGCACTAACAACAAACATAGCCTCTGGAACAAATGATCCAGAAAACTACATCCAAACCAACCATCAGGACGGTCCATCAACTAAACAGAAAAACCAAAGAGCTCAAGGGGTCAGATCCATCCATGTCGAGAGCTATTACACACACCATTCACTCCATTGCAAAGTAGAGACAACAAACCAAAGTGAGTGAAAGGGACGAGTACTATCGGTCACAGTGACAAAGTGAGGAGAGTAGACCTGCTGATGGTGTCATGCGAGATCAATCGCCTGAGTCAGTGAGGCAGAGCAGACTCGTCATCAAGGTGCAACGTGGTTAGCATTGTTGTTGTGGTTGGGGTAGGTGATATGTTGGTCCTGGCGGCTACTACATAGTTGGGAGGTGGTAGGAGAGGCTAGGAGGGAGGAAGAAGAGGCGGATCAGGGGCTGTGGGATGAGATGAGTGGTTGTGCTGAAGAAAGTCACGACCTCGTGAGGAGGGCTAGGTTGGTGGTGGAGGGACTGGGGAGTATTTCTGGTAGGTAGGAGGGGTTTATGGCACCCACCTTGACGACCACCGCCGCGATGGTGAGCCTAGGATGGTTGGGGGGTGGTAGACGATATATGCGGTGATGGGGAAGATTATTGACCAAAAGTCAAGGAGAAAGGGGCGACAGAGCATACCTATATATGATCAGAAGGCTGGAAAGAAGAAGAAGCAGTTCTTCTACATATGTTGTGGTGTCAGCTGTCGTAGATGAGTCAAATTGTTTATGATTCACGCATGAACCCGACGGTGCTTGGTATTTCTCCCTAGCGAACAACTGATCTGCAGAGTCGTCCATTCCAGATTCACTAGGTATTCTGAAGAGCGGAAGCAGTTCGGTTGGTGTTTCTAAGAAAAAAATCCGTGATCCATGTTGTGATAGTCTGGTGATCGGTTGGCCTGAGGAAGATGATCCAATATCTGTAAAGATTGAGCTATGCGATCATCTCTTTCCAACCGTTACCAGTGGAAAGTGATCTATTTTCATTTTGAACAAGGGTGATCTAAATGTCTGGTTTCCGATACAGAAGCTGGTGTTGACTGGTTCAATGTGAAAATGGATATATTTCCATTCTATGGCCAGTTGAATGGATTCTATAGTTTTATTTTCAAGGGTATAGTTCATGGGTTGGATGAACGTCTTCATTGTAGGCTGTGTTGAGGTTGAACATGGGTATTGCCTCTTTATGTCGGTGATGCTTCTTGCATTCACATTTACTTTTGGTGGGTTGCATGTATACCTGTCAAACGACTGGGTGGGTTGGGTTTGCATTGTCTAGTTGCAGGTGTAGGTTTTGTGGGTGTGGGTCAAAAAGATATAATTCTAAATGGGTGGAAGATCAAAACCTGACATGGAGGGGTTGCAGGTTGCATGTGGGTGCCAGTATAAAATGTGTCCAATCAACAATAAGTTGCCAGTTTATGTACAATTGATGTTGGTAAAGGTAAAGAGTTAACTTGTATGAAATAAATATCATGTTTTAATAGGTGTATCTGTATGTTATGTATACAAATATACTTGCTTCAGTTAATTGAGTCACCCACAGGTGTCTGTAGATCATCCATGAAATCTGCTAAATAAACATGTGTGTATATGTTTGGGTAATTTTCAGCGAGTGGTAAATTTCACCACCCAAACCCAACTTAAATAGGCCAACCCATGGGCGCCCGTAGATTTTGGCCCAGTTTGACAAGTCTAGTTGCATACAAGGATCCACATAGATGCCCCTTGAAGCTACAGACGACCTTTCATTTCTTGGACATATTAGTCTATTGTTCATATGAAAAGACTTGTCAGGGAAGTCATTGTAGTTGGTTGTTGATACTGTGGTCGAGAGATATGAAAAGACTCATCAGAGAGGGACATCAATGACCGCTCTTTTAAAATAAGTTACCACAGACGTTCATACAAACATTTAAATATGGCCCTATATAACTATTGAGTGAGATTGCTCACATGTACGAGACTTATTTACACACCAGATTCAGAGAATGAGGATCAAAATCATGTTCCGGATATTAGTGATGTAAAAATTCTACGTTATACAACAATGCTACCAATTTCTTTCTAACTAAAAGTGCAATCACTTGATGTTGGGTTTTCACTAATGTAACCAATTGAGCTACCAAAATGCCTAGATATGTCTATAAGTAAGCATGGTGTATTCTACAGCAAGAATCTGTTCAGAAGAATGTTGCGAGAATTCTTTATATTTTTTGAATGGAATTATTTTGAAAATAACTAGAATGTAGTGTAGCAAAGCTTAGTTGTGTGTAAATATAATCCTAGAAGAATGACATCCTTCCAAAGGCCAAGAATATCCAACCACCCCAAACAGAAAACAATCACCTTCAGACGTATCAGCAACTAAGACCAGGAGAGTAGCAGGAAGCACACTGACTGAAACCTCTAATCGGAACAAATCAAGGATCACTCTTCAGAAGGTATTATGTCAATAGGCAAGAACCATACTATCCAAAATGAACCAAAAAGGAACAAATGTCAGACAGATGGACTCTACATAAGGAAACATCACAGAAAAAAGCAGATAGAAGCATCCAAAAGGATCTCCTGCAAAATAGAAAACTGAATCAAAGAGATAATCATTACTCAAAATCTGAAAATCCTTCAGAGCAGCGTGCCAAGTTGATTTCCATTATTACTCTCTATTAAGATGAACTATGGATTTCCTCTCCTTCCAGAGCCAATATAAGATACACATAGCAAGCAAATGGCTCTTCCTATCTCCACAACAACAAGCCAAATCTGAAACATTGTTTGGACAAATAGGAAAACCAACACTCATAACCTCCATCAACACATGTTTTGCATACACATAGAAATATGTATACACATTAAATATGTAGTTCAATTTAATTTACACAGAAAAATAATGGTCAAATATTTGTTGAATTCAAACATGCACCCAACACAAAGATGAGCATGATCAACATATATGACATTCCAAGAATCACATTTCTTTGTTTTGACATAGTTAAGAGAGTCAAGAATGTACATTCCTTTTCTGTATACAAATTTTTAGATTCAATGAAAAAAACACAAGTTGTAAGGTATACAACTAGGCACATCTTTCTGGTTTATACACAGATAGCCACATCTAATACAAATTGGTTAAGTAGTCAATAGTGTCAAAGGGTGACCTATAAACGATCTTTAATTGTATAGCGTGATGATTCTAACAAGCGATAAGCAATATGACCCCTCAGAAAATGAAAATCTTCACCAAACATATCTTGAATGGGATGTGTCTCTGTAGTGCACTCTATCCATCTCATAACATATACACCACAATCGTTGCTCTCTGGAACTTTTTGGGGAGTAGTTTTATCTATTTCAGTCCTCCACTTTTTTTCATCTAATTCTCACAATAAAAAAGGAAATGTCTTCTTCAATACATAGCATTGTTAAGTAAAAAATAATGTATTATAAACAATGCAAACTAATTAAGGCCATGGGAACTTGTGATTGCAATATAAACAAGAATCAAACAATAAGACAAACAACACACCACTTCTAGAGCATCTTTAACATGTTGGTTGGATGCTTTTCTCCTGCGCGGCCTTAGACTATCATAATGAACCATACACATGTCCGTCATATGTACAACAACTAAATGCCAGTGATGCGAAGATATGATTGGAACCAAAAGTATTGAAGCTCTTTTGATCTCCTCGCAATGGCTAAACTAACACATTCACAAAAACTCTCTATTTTTTTTTGCAATACTGTATGTGCAATACAAGTATCAAAGATAAAAAAATCTTATATCATTGCATTGAACGAGTTCATCTCTAAGCAATTGACAATCGATCTATTGAAAAAAAATGCAAATAAAATAGAATCACATGATACCAAAATAGTTAATTAATATTTATTTACCACTAGTTCATGCGTATGAATTTCCACTATGTCAGCCAATTATTGGAGGAGTTCTTGAGAAGTCTTTGCACACAAGGACCAAAAGGCAAAATATACATACACAATTCATGTCATAAGGTAAGAACTGGAAGTCACCATTGATCATTCTAGGTGACTTCTCAGTTTCATCAGTGTGTGCACACAAACCTACAAAATGGTTGTGAGTAGTAGTTGACTTTTTATGTTACTGATTCTAGTTAGGTTTGCCATTGTATCATTCAGGAATTGAGAGTTCAAAAAACCACAAACTTCTATGGCGAAGCATGAGATACAATTCCATCTAGATCATCCTGGCAAATCTATAACTACATTAGACAAGTATGACTTTCAGAATTTACCTTTGGATCTTTATAATTTTCTTGACTTTTTGTAATATGTACACAGGTAAATTTATCAACATGTGTTTCGTCAATATCTATTTTTTGTAACAAAAATTATAATAAAAAATCTATTCATGTTGAAAAGCAATAAAATATCTATATAATATATCATCCATTATATGTGTTCTGTATTACCTCTGGAGACATTTTTTTTCTTGAGATATAATAATTTGTCCATATTGTACATCACTCAACTCTGTAATTTCCAAATCATGAACCTACAAATAAAAAAAATTGTGCATGAATACACATCAAATCAAAAATGAAAATTATATTAATTAGAGCTAACAATGCAAACAATAACACATTTTTGAAAATTATAATACCTTACCATCCAAATTTACGGTCATGTCAACAACTTTTTTGTTTGAATCAGGTTTAGATTCTTCTCTAACTCTGAATTCATATTTCTCCTACATATCATTCAACACAAAAATTCAATAAAAAATAGGAATCATACTCAGTAAACAAAATAGAAAATGAGTTATATCAGTAAATAGTACCATAGAACTTGAGTGTGTGCCACTATCTTCTACATAATTTTGATAATCATTACATGGTTCTTGTGTGTTATCGTTATAATCTAAAGTAGGATCTGGAATACCATGAGATTGTAAATCATTTCTCAGCAATTCAAGTGCATCCTTACTGCTGTTATAAGCTCTTTTATAAGCGACCAACTGAGCTTTGCACCGACACAAATCTGTTCTTAATCCAGAGACTTCTTCTCCATGTTTAATCTTAATAATTTCTAAAGTTTTCTTCATTCGAAGGATTTTTGTATTCAACTCAGAAACTTTCAACTGAACAACATAAATATTTATTTTGTTAATAGAACAAAAATAACGTCAGTAAAATATAAGTAAAAAAAGAAAGTGTACTGCACCTATATTTTTAAACATTCATTATTTAATTAACCACTTTTATTATCATTAACTAATAGTTTTACAGACGAATAAGTGTATATCACTACTAATATTTTATATCATTAACCAATAGTTTTAGGAAAAAATATATTTTGCTGTTTTGTAATTAGAAATCCACATTTTCATATACAGCTAGTTTGTTGTTTTGTAATTAGAAATAACGACTTTTTTTCACAGAAACTAGTACTGTGAATGATTCTATATATAAAAAACAATATAAACAGATAAAACCAAAGCAATAAAATACCTACCAATCTATTTCATGAAGAAGATTCTCTTTAATCTCTACAATCTTATCCTTTTTAGTATCAACAGTTGTTCCAAACCCCTTAGAAATTAGATCTCTATCTAGCGTCTTGATGTCAATATTCAAGCTTGCCATGTGAACACTAAACTTGGTCTTATATTTCCATTTATTCAAAATTAGAGTGGCATTGGGGAAATCTGCAATCACCAACTTTGTAACTTCTCTGATCCATACCCACAAAAACTCATATCGATAATTGTTAAGTTTTTTATATAAATATACATATATATATACATATATATATATATATATATATATTCCATAATTGAATGATTGGTATCTGACATCAAGGGAAAATGATTGAATTTCCAATCATACAATAGGTGTCCTACAATGCTACATACTAGTAAAGCTATATTGGACCATATGCTCATTCAACTGTTGATCATTTCCTTGAAGAGAACTTCAAACGGATGTAAAATGAAAGAATATACGTATTTTTAATGAAGTTTCAAAGTCAATATTATACAACTTTCTCTTAAATCATATTAACTTTTAGGACAAGTAAACCTATTTAAATCATGTTAATAATTTTTTGATCTGAATTATGCACACCATAACTATTTCAGACAATAAGAGAAGAAATATTTTTAAATTCATGTTAAAAGTTAGATAGAAAATGAGAGTCTTACCATTAAAACAAAGCAGCAACCCTTTAAATATCCTGCCACTTTCCTGCCCATAGTGGTCATGCTATCATGGAGAAATTTAAACACCGCTTCACTTCAGTTGAAATCACTAAGAACACTCAAGTCATCACAATAAGTCAGAATCATATTATGAATGTTATATCCTCCATACGGAAACAAGAAGCTAGACATGAGTAGGACTAGCCAAACTTTGAAAAATTCAATTTGACTTATATTGTCAGTCTTGGATGACAACTTTAGAAGAACGGAGTGGGCATCAATAACCTTTAGATCTGATTTAGGAAAATACTTCTCTCTAATTGAGCTATTCTTTCTATTCTCCTTTGTGAAAACAACTTCTTTTCCTATATTTGACCAGTTTTATCGCTAATTAATAAAATTCATTTCCAAATAGGTAAACCATGAATCAAAAATCTACAAAGGAAAAAATTATGAACTTACCAATTGTTGGAAGACCTAATATCTTTCAACGTGTATGGAATTAAACTCCACAAAAGAAGTGCTGATTTTGAAACACTTCCTAGTAGAGTCATACACACTTACAAGATCCCTAATAATATTAACATCAAAAGATCTTGGAATCTTTAGGTCAATAAAATGACCAAAAGGAGTATCCTTCAACATTTTTTTATGTTCTTCAGATATAATCTACAAATATTTTCTGAACTTTTCAAAGCTACACCTGAGCTGAAATCTTTCAGCTGGTGTAAGTGTGCTAGGACTTGAAGTTTTTGAGAAACTCATCTTTGGATTAACTATTCTAGAAAATAACAAATATTTAAGCAAAAAAGAACAACAAAGTAATGCACATCAATGTACATAGATTGATATCAGATACCTAATATAATGACTTAAATAGATGAACCATAGTCATTTAATTTAAGATAATTGCTACTAACATTACACATTAAAATTAATTGAAATAAACAACCAACATACTTTTAAAAAGAGCTAGAAATAAGCTATTCAAATGTAATATCTTCGTTTCTGATGTAATTAGGACAGGGTAAAATCTTTTAAAAGATAATTTTCATATGTAATAGATTTGTTTCAGATAATTTAGGGCAGAGGAAGCGCTTTTAACACATTTGTTGTAGGTGTAATACATTTTTTATAAATGCAATTACAGATAGTAGGAGATGGGGCTAATATATTCATACGATGTTGATGTAGCAAGTGCTTTATATAGATTTGTTTCAGAAGAAAATGACTAACAACAACAGACACACAAAGCTGAGGAACTGATATTACTCAAATCAATTTCCTTTTTATATATAGGTTGGGTATATATGTACTCAGAATAATTTTCTTAATAGCCAATTAATATAGTACATTTTATACTACAAATACTTTTGATAGGATTAGGATTACTACCTACTGCACACAAGTTTACATAAGTGCAAAATACAAGTTGAAAATAACAACATTGTCAATAACCATAGAAAATTAAAATTTGTGATCATTCTCAAGTAATTATATCATGTGTTTCTAAAGAGGAAATCACAGAATGATCCCGTCTGGTTGTCTTGCCGCTGCCTTGGGGCAAGACCTTAGGCAAGGCAAGGTCGTCGACGAGCTTCCTGAAGCGCTTGTGACTCAGCTCGGCACCGTCATAGATGTGGTGGCAGTGCCGAGACTGCTGGGGATTTTAGTTGCTATCTCAACGTCAGGGCTTGCGCTATCCACAAAAGGTCGGTGTCGATTGAGACACACCAGACATGGAAATTGTTCACGGGAAACACATACTCTGTTTGACTCCTCGCGCGACTAGTTGTTGGACTGTTAACCGACACATTGTGGGTGGACTGTTTGTGGACAGATCGGGTGTGGAATTGGTTCGGGGTGTGGGTCTAGTTACCTGTATCACGACCCAAAAAAATGATCACCGAAGCCGCATCGAAGCATTCTCCGTACCCGATTTGGCAAAATCTACGCGCGCGCTCAGCAAGAGGTAGTCGCGCAGTGGATGGCGCATAATGAGTTTATCGAAAAAGAGGAAAGCGCAGAGAAGCCGGCGACACTTGGCCTCCTTGCCAATTACAATATTCGTCATCTTTTTCAACAACCACATCGTCTTCTTCCGTACCACGCCTGCCATTACGGAGTCACCAGATTCTAGGAAAACCCTAGCTGAGTACCCCCCGCTATTTCCGGGCAGGAGAGCCGCTGCGACCCCATCTGCCAACCCCTCTCCTCGTTCACTCCGACCGCTACAATGCAGCTGCTGTTCATCTAAATCTGCCTGCATTATTGTGTCGACTCTGAGCGTTGTTGTCAGGTGAAACCAAGGGGACCGTGACTTTGAAATTTGGATGGGTTCTCCGAGCTGCATTGTGGAGTGAAAGCTAAAACGTCGCTCGTTCCGAAAATATTAGACGCGTAACAGGTCATTCACGAGGATAAAGCCACTTAGAAGTTCAGAGTAGCAGGAGCTCAGCCTGGAAGTCTACTTTCACTTCGGTCAAATTATTACCTAAAAAACGACCGAGGCACTAAAACATGGGTCCTAATTTGTGCCCTGCTCTTTTCATGACGGAATTGGAAGGCGTTGTTGGTGGGCTGGCAGAAGAAAGTGATGGGACGCTCAAATTTTACCCAGTGAAGTCGGATTCAGGCAATGCTGAAACAACCAGTCACTCATCTTCTTCTGATGGCGGCGAACTAAAACCCACAGAGAAGCTGCCAAAGCCAAATTCGCCGCCAGCTGCTCAAAACGGCGTCTTGGGTAATAAAACGTCTGCCTTTAGACTCGTCTATACAAGGCGCTCACAGGGGACCGGCTTGCATCTGACAGGGTCACTGGCAGCAACGCCCACTAATACTGAATTACAATGCTCGAAACGGACGATGGATCAGAAGAAGAGAAAGGAGGCAGTGAATCCGCCACCGAAGAAAAAGAGAAAAGGAGCCGATCCTGATTGTTTTTTTGTTGGGGATCCTATTCCAGACGAGGAAGCCAGGAGGAGATGGCCACACCATTACCCGGAGAAGGTAATTTGAATAATCATAACTTCTTAAGACAATTGTGCTTGTTGGCATACATGCTCAGAATTTTGATTCAGTGGCAGAGAAAGGCCGCTGTCCTTGTCTGATGTAATTTTATATTTCCTCTTGTACTTGTGGGGCCGATGGGGCTTCATATTAAATCATGATAACATATATGATTTACCGGTATGTAGCATGGTAATGGGAACAACATGCTAGTACGCAAGCACGGTAGACGAAGAAACAAATAAAAGTAAGAAAGTGCTATCTGAAATATCGGTAGATAAAAAGAGACGCAAACACTACTTAAAATGGTTGACCTATAGGAAAGAAATTTTGCATTGTGATGTAAGATCATAGACCTCAAATTCAGTAAACACTCATTTATGTGCATAGGGGATTCACATGGGGAGGGAAGAAAAAAGAATACTATATGCCCGCTCTCTATTTTTGTTTTAATGTGAAGGGGCCTTAGCTTTCTGTTTTGAGTTACAACGAGAAATAGAGAGGGGAAAACGGTGACAATGACAGCTTACTCAAGCTTCCATGACCCCACGGGTTCAAGAAAGAAGAGGGGAGGTGATAATGTCGTCTCCCTCTGTTGCTTCATGCATGGGTGGCGTGGCGGGCAGGCTTTGCTGCTAACATCACTGTGCTGCTATTTCTCGCCATGTGAGGGGTGGCGGCTGGCGAGGCCGTTGCTGGTCTTACTCATTTTTATTGGCCATTTAGGCAAGCAACATACATCTAGCAGATCTAACCAAAATCTGCTGATCTATGCAAGCCTACAATTAGAAATATCACAGTTTGTTAATATATATATCTTGTTTTATATCTTCTGTTAATTAGTTTTGTTATTTCTACATTATATGTGGACCTCTCTGTAATTGTTCCATTATTATATATACAAGGGTGCACACATTGTGCAACCCTACGCTTCCAGAAATTACTGACTCTTTTACATGGTACCAGAGCAATAAGATCCAAGCCAGCCGCCGCCCTCCCTCCCTGCACCCCCCCCGCTCCGGTAACCCACCCTCCCGCCGCCCTCTCCCCGTGCAGCCGCCCCTGCGAGCCGGCAGGCCGACAGGGCCGCCGGGCAGCCGGGGTCGCAAGCCCACCTAGCCGCCGGGGGCCGGCGTGCCTCCGTGGTTGATCGCCGCCGGATCGTTGGCTTCGTGAAGATTCACAACCGTCCGGTGGCCTGAGGTTGTCATAACGTAGACCGATTTTTCGGTTTTTTGCCTGCCTGCCCGTGTAGGCCGTTGTGCCACTGGGTTCTCTGCTGCGCTTCGGCGTAGTTTGTATGTGAGAGGTTCCACCACATAGATTTGTGCCTGCCTGACGGTGTAGTCCATCTTCTGCCTGCTCGTGCCTGCTTGTGTTTGTTTGTTTCTGTTGCTATCATGGCGTCCTCGGGAGATGACTTCCGCCGTCAAGTTACGACTGTGAAGCTTGACGGGCGCAACTACCAGCACTGGGTATGCTCCATGGTGATTTATGCCAAATCCCATGGAAAATACTCACACCTGATCCGTGCCGGTCCGGCACAACCTGCAGAGGACGCCTACTCTAAAGATGTAAAGGCATATGATGACTGGGTCTGAGACGACTCGACGGTGATGACATGGATTCTCAACATCAGTGTTGAGAAGATCAGTGTCACACTTCTTCACCTGCCTACGGCGAAGCAGATGTGGGATCAGCTTGCCAGCACATACTCGCATAGCCAGAACCCCAAGAAAGTGTTTGACATCACCAAGCAGCTGGGACGTCTACAATTCACGGGGTCGGACATCGCAGATTACTTTTCTGACTTCACTAGATTGTGGGGGGAGCTGGAGTCCTATCACCCCCTATTCACGGACCTGACCACCATGCAGTGTCAACGCCAGGAGCTGCAGTTAGTCCAGTTCCTTTGTGGATTACCAGAGTCCTATGCAGGTGTAGTGGACCAAATCTTGGCAAGTGATCCTCTTCCGTCACTGCAGAGTGCCTACAAGCGCCTGCCTTTTTCATCACCGTCTTTGTTTACTGATGTTGAGGAATCCACTGCCCTTGCAGCCATGTCGGGCCGTGGCCGTGGTCGCGGCCGTGGTCGTTCTACTGACAACCGTCCTCCCCTGGGTGCATGACGAGGACGTGCTACTTCTTGTCGTGGGGCCCCTTCTGCTGCTCCTATTGCTGCTGTGCGTCCTCAACCAGGACAACGCGTCTGTACTTTCTGTGGCCGGTCCAACCATATCGAAGAAAAATGCTGGGAGAAATATGGTAAACCGGCGTGGGCCAATGCGGCCGCTGACTCTACTACTGTTGCATCGGAGGGAATGACTTAACCTACTGAGCCTATCACTTCGGGTGCGACTGCGGACTACATCCGTGCTGAGGTGGAGCGCCTGCTACTAGAGTGCTCTGGCTCGTCGTCTACTGCATCGACTAGTGGAGCCCATGCCGCCACCTATTCTGGTTATGACATTGCCTTCCTGAGTACTCCTTCACCTAGTACTGGTAATACAAAATGGGTTATAGACTCGGGTGCTTCGTCATATTTCTGGCAATAGATCTTTATTCAGACATTTATCTAAACCTGTTTGTAATTCGTTTGTTATGCCTGCTGACGGGTCCATGTCTGCTGTTTCTGGCGTCAAAGATATTATTTCTGATTTTCTACAGAAATCTGCTTTATATGTGCCTCGTTTTCCTCTTAATTTATTATCGGTCAGCAAGATATTGAGGAGTCTGCAATGTAGCCTGACCTTTATACATGGTTCATGTGTTTTTCAGGACCTTCGCACGAAGATAAAGATTGGTGGGGGGTATGAAGGGCATGATGGAGTTTTTTATCTGGATCATTTGCCGAAAGCAGACAGAGCAGCTGTAGCTTCCACACTATCTACATCAGTTTCAGCTCTACAGTGGCATTACCGACTTGGGCATTCGTCTTCTGAAAAGCTCTGACATGTAGTTTCTGATGTTGGCCCTCATAGTTTTCAGTGCGAGTCTTGTCAATTGGGAAAGCAGACTAGATCTGTTTATCCTAAACACACTCATATTAGCAGCAAAAACATTTTTGATTTAGTACATTCTGATGTATGGGGCCCGTGTCATGTGCCAAGTTTGTCTGGTCATAAATATTTCATTCTGTTTGTTGATGATTTTTCTTAGACCACTTGGTTGTTTATGATGAAAAGTAGGTCTGAAGTTATGTCTACTATAATTTTTTTTTGCTGAGGTGAAAACCCAATATGGTATGCCTGTGAAAGTTTTTCATACTGATAATGCACTTGAGTTTGTTCAAAAAGATGTGGTTATTTTTTGCAAATCTGTTGATACTTTACATCAGACCTCATGTGCATATACACCTCAACAAAATGGAGTAGCTGAGCGGAAAAATAGACATCTATTAGAGGTTGCCAGAACTATTATGATGCATACCCATGTTCCTCGGTTGTTTTGGCCTGAGGCTATTTTGACTACTTGTTTTCTGATCAATAGAATGCCGTCATCTGTGATTGGGAACCAAATACCCGTTCAAATTCTGCAACCTGACATTACTTTATTTACTGTGCCTCAGATTTTTGGCTGTACGTGTTTTGTGCGCTTACTTGGACCAGCTTATGATAAACTGTCTCCTCGTGCTGAGAAATGCATTTTTTTGGGTTATTCTCGTACTAAAAAAGGATATAAATGCTACAGCCCTACTGCAAAAAAATGGTTTACCAGCAACGATGTTGTGTTTTTTGAGGATACACCCTACTATTCTACTAGAGGAGATAGTCTGCAGCCTGATGTTCTTGCTTCTCCACTACCTGTTACTACTGAATGTGTGTCTCTTAATTCTGATACTGTGACTCCTGAGCATACGCCTCCACCTCTTCTTGTCTATCAGCGCAGGAATTGGGCACCTCCTGAACAAGAACCCCCCCAGACAAACCAATCTTCACCTCCCGAAGGTTCTGCTACACCTGAGGTAACCTCTGATCTTGATATACCCATTGCTCTTAGAAAGGGTACTCGTTCCTGCACATCTCACAACATTGCTCACTTTGTTTGTACTGATCATTTGAACGCCCATGCTAGCAATTTTGTATCTTCCCTGTCTGCTGTAGCTGTTCCAAAGAATATTCATGATGCCTTAAAAAGTACTGCGTGGACGTCTGCTATGAAAGAGGAAATGCTTGCTCTCGCTGACAGAAATACTTGGGAGTTGGTGGATCCACCTCCTCAGTGTAAGCCTGTATGCTGCAGATGGGTGTATGCTGTGAAATACCATCCTGATGGCACTGTAGAACGCCTGAAGGCACACTTAGTTGCTAAAGGGTATACGCAAACTTATGGTATTGATTATTTTGAGACTTTCTCTCCAGTTGCCCGTCTTAATTCTGTCAGAATTCTTTTTTCTGTTGCTGTTAATCTTGATTGGTCACTACTACAGTTGGATGTGAAAAATGCCTTCTTGTATGGTGATTTACAAGAGGAAGTCTATATGGAGCAACCTCCTGGGTTTGTTGCTCAAGGGGAGTCACACAAAGTGTGCAGGTTGAAGTAGTCTATTGATGGGCTCAAGCAGAGTCCCCGTGCCTGGTTTGACAAATTAAGTAAAATTCTGATTGATTTTGGGTTTCTGAGATCTCAGATGGATCATTCTGTCTTCACGAAGAAGACCTCTGCTGGCATTGTTATTCTGATCGTTTATGTTGATGATATTGTTATATCTGGCAGTGACTTTCTTGGTATTCAAGCTACTAAAGCCCATCTTGGTAAACATTTTGCTACCAAAGATTTGGGCAAGCTTCTGTATTTTCTGGGCATAGAGGTATCTAGAAACTCTAATGTTCTTGTACTTTCTCAGAGGAAGTATGTCTTAGATATTCTACAGGAGACAGGTATGCTTGGAGCTAGACCGGCTGACACCCCTCTAGATCCTAATGTCAATTGGGATGATGAGTCTTCTCCATTTTTCTCTGATAATAATAAGTACAGGAGGCTGTTTGGTAAGCTGATTTACTTGACTGTGACAAGAGCCGATATTTCTATTGCAGTGGGCCTTCTTAGCAGGTACCTTGATAAACCCAGACAGTGTCACTGGGATGCACTTTGTCACATTCTGAGATATTTGAAGAAGTCTCCTGGCAAGGGACTTCATTACAGGAAAAATGGACACTGTTCTCTTGAAGGGTACTCTGACTCTGACTATGCAGGAAGCAAAGCTGACAGGAAATCTACTTCTGGGTACTGTACTTATGTTGGAGGCAATCTTGTCACCTGGAGGAGCAAGAAGCAAAATGTGGTTGCCAGATCTAGTGCTGAAGTTGAATACAGGGCCATGACCCATACTGCCTGTGAGCTTCTGTGGGTGCGTTCTCTCTTAAAAGAATTTGGGACGGATTCTTCTTCTGCTATACCCATGCATTGTGATAATAAAGCTGCTATCTTCATTGCCAACAACCCTGTTTATCATGAGCGCACCAAACATATTGAGGTTGATTGCCATTTTATCCGGGAATCTATTCTTACCGGTAAGATCTGCACTCCTTTCACGCATTCTGAAGACCAAGCTGCTGGCAAAGAAGCAATTCTGCACTCTTATGGACAAGTTGGGCATGATTGACATCTATGCTCCAACTTGAGGGGGAGTGTTAACATATATATCTTGTTTTATATCTTCTGTTAATTAGTTTTGTTATTTCTACAATATATGTGGACCTCTCTGTAATTGTTCCATTATTATATATACAAGGGTGCACACATTGTGCAACCCTACACTTCCAGAAATTATTGACTCTTTTACACAGTTTTAGCTATTTAGCATTAGCACAAGTGTCAATATTACTTTAATAAAACATGACATTTTTCGATTACAGTAAACTTTCTTTGCAATATATCTTATTCACCAATTAATCACTCAAAGCTAAAATTCCATATCTCCCCATTTACTAATAGCTGACGAACAATTTAGGTTCTTGCCAACTAAGAAAGCAATGCTAGGTGTACTTAACAAGTTCTCATTTAAGATTGAAACCAGTGTACAATACAATATCTGATATAATAGAAGGGATTAGAGACTAAGCTAGATCTAGCAATATGGGACTAAACTACAAAAGTAAAAACATAAGTGAGGCACATGCTATGCACATGGCACTCAACAAAACACAACATATCTCTATACTCCCCCTCAAGTTGGAGCGTAGATGTCGAACATGCCCAGCTTGTCCACTAGCGTATGAAAACAAGCTTTAGGAAGTATCTTGGTGAAGATGTCCGCAACTTGCTTTTCAATGCTGAGATATGGAGTGCAGATCCGGCCAGAAAGAACAATTTCTCGAACAAAGTGACAGTCGACCTCAATATGTTTAGTCCGTTCATGAAAAGTGGGGTTGCTCGCAATAAAAATGGAGGCCTTGTTATCACAGAACATCGGTATAGGGCTGGAATAGGAGATATCAAACTCCTGAAGAAAACTCTGGACCCACAGAAGTTCACATGCAATATGGGCCATAGCTCGATATTCTGCCTCTGCACTAGATTTGGCTACAACAATCTTCTTTTTGCTTCCCTACAAATGTACAATATCCTGAGGTTGACTTACGATCAGAACGACTTCCTGTATAGTCAGAGTCTGAGAAGCCAGATAGATTACAGTGGCCATGCTTCTTATATAACAAGCATTTTCCTGGAGAGCTTTTAAGATACCTTAGAATGTGACATATAGCATCCCAGTGACACTGCCAGGATTTATCAAGGTACCTACTGATGAATCCCACAGCAACAGTGAGGTCAACTCTTGTGACTGTCAGATAAATAAGCTTGCCTACCAATCTTCTGAACCGATGGTGATCAACATAAGGAGGAGAATTTCATCGTCCCTATCAATATTTGAGTCAAGAGGAGTGTTGGCTGGTTTGCAACCCAACATACCAGTTTCGTGCAAGAGATCAAGTACATATTTCCGTTAAGAGAGGCAGAGCCCTGTGGATGATCTGGAAACCTTAATACCTAAGAAATATCTTAGCTTTCTGAGATCTTTAGTGACAAAATGTTTTTCTAAGTAGGTTTTAGTTGCCTGTATGCCCACTGTATCACTGCCTAATAAAATAATATTGTGACAGAGTCAGGAATTTCAGAAAGCTCAGGGTTGCACAATGTGTGCACCCTCATATATATAATAATGAGAGATTTACAGAGAGGTCCATATATAAAGGAAAATAACAAAACAAACAACATGCTATGTAAAATAGGAAATATATAATGTAACACTCCCCCTCAAGTTGGAGCATAGATGTCAATCATGCCCAACTTGTCCATCAGCGTGCAAAACTGTTTCTTTGCCAAGAGCTTGGTGAAGATATCAGCAACTTGATCTTCAGATCTTGTGAATGGAGTACATATCTTGCCAACAAGAATAGATTCTCTGATGAAGTGGCAGTCAACTTCAATCTGTTTGGTGCGCTCATGATAGATAGGATTATTTGCAATGAAGATGGCAGCTCTGTTATCACAATGCATAGGAATGGCCGATGAAGACTCAATCCCAAACTCTTTCAGAAGAGAACGCACCCACAACAACTCACAAGCAGTATGGGCCATGGCCCTGTACTCAGCCTCAACACTAGATCTGGCCACTACATTCTGTTTCTTGCTTCTCTAGGTGACAAGATTGCCTCCTACAAAGGTACAGTAACCAAAAGTAGATTTTCTATCAACTTTGCTGCCTGCATAATCAGAATCAGAATACCCTTCAAGAACACAGTGCCCATTCTTTTTATAATGAAGTCCCTTGCCAGGCGACTTTTTTAAGTATCTCAAGACTTGACATGCAGCATCCCAGTGGCACTGTTTGGGTTTGTCGAGGTACCTGCTAAGAAGACCCACTGCAGTAGCAATATCAGGACGAGTAACCGTCAAATAGATCAATTTACCAATCAACCTCCTGAATTTTTTATGATCAACAAACATAGCAGAGGAATCATCATCCCAATTGACATTGGGATCAAGAGGAGTATCTGCACGTCTTGCTCCAAGCATACCAGTCTCCTGCAGAATATCAAGAACATATTTTCTCTGCGAAAGAACCAAGGCATTAGAGTTTCTAGAGACCTCTATGCCAAGAAAGTACCGAAGTCTGCCTAGATCTTTGGTAGCGAAGTGCTTTCCCAAATGATCTTTGGTAGCCTGAATACCAAGAGTGTCGCTGCCAGAAATAATAATGTCATCAACATACACAATCAGAACAGTAATACCTGCTGAAGCCTTTTTTGTGAAAACAGAATGGTCAACTTGTGACCTCAGAAAGCCAAAATCAATCATGATCCTGCTCAACTTATCAAACCAGGCACGAGGACTCTGTTTGAGTCCATAGATAGACTTCTTAAGTCTGCATACTTTATGAGACTCCCCCTGAGTAACAAACCCAGGAGGTTGCGCCATATACACCTCTTCCTGTAAATCACCATGCAGAAAAGCATTTTTCACATCAAGCTGCAGGAGAGGCCAGTTTAGATTCACAACAACAGATAAAAGAATTCTGACAGAGTTAAGACGAGCAACAGGAGAAAAAGTCTCAAAATTATCAATGCCATATGTCTGAGTATAGCCCTTGGCAACGAGCCTTGCCTTCAACCTTTCAACCGTACCATCAGGTTGATATTTGACATCATATACCCACCTGCTGCCTACAAGCTTACACTGAGGAGGTGGATCCACCAGCTCCCAAGTGTCTCTGTCAGTAAAAGCAATCATCTCGTCATGCATAGTAGATGTCCAAGCCGTACTTTTCAAGGCATCCTGAACATTCTTAGGCACAGCCACAACAGATAAAGCAGATACAAAATTGCTGGAATGAGTATGCAGATGAGCAGTAGACACACACTGAGCAATGCTATGAGAAGTGCAAGAACGAGTACCCTTACGGAGTGCAATAGGTATGTCAAGATCAAAATGTACCTCAGGTGCAGCAGAACCTTCTAGAGGAGAAGACTAGTTGTCTTGGGGGGGTACTGGTGTGGAAGGTGCTTTATTCCTGCGTTGATAAACAATAAGAGGAGGATCTTGCTTTGCACTAATCTCAGTATCAGTGCGGTCAGGCATACAGTCAGAAATAACAGGTAAAGGAGGAGCCAGAATGTCTGTCTGCAAACTATCTCCTGCTGAAGAATAATACGGTGTATCTTCAAAAAAGACAACATCGCTACTTGTAAACCACTTCCGAGTGCTGGGATTATAACATCTGTAACCCTTCTGAGTTCGAGAATAGCCCAAAATAATGCATTTAGCATCTCGAGGAGATAGCTTATCAGAAGTAGGTCCAAGCAATCGATCAAAAAAAGTACACCCAAAAATTCTAGGAGGCACAGTAAACAAGGAGGTGTCAGGGTGCAAGACCTGGATGGGAATCTTATTTCCAATAACAGACGATGGCATCCTATTAATCAGAAAACAAGCAGTCAAGATAGCCTCAGGCCAATAAGAGCGGGGCACATGAGAATGCATCATTATCATCCTGGTAACTTCTAACAAGTGTATATTCTTCCGCTCAGCAACACCATTTTGTTGTGGGGTATATGCACACGAAGTCTGGTGAATAGTACCCACAGATTTACAAAAAACAGCCACATCTTGCTTAACAAACTCTAAAGCATTATCAGTGCGAAGAACTTTAATAGGCAAGCCAAACTGCGTTTTTATTTCAGCAAAGAAGTATTTGATAGTAGACAGCACTTCGGACCTACTTTTTAACAGAAACAACCAAGTAGTCCTCGAAAAATCATCAATAAATAGAATGAAATACTTGTAACCAGACAAGCTCGGTACATGGCATGGACCCCATACATCAGAGTGGACTAAATCAAAAATGTTTTTACTGCTCACAGTACTACGTCTAGGATACACAGTACGAGTTTGTTTTCTTAGCTGACACGATTCACACTGAAAATGACAACTGCCAATATCAGGAACTAAACTACGCAGCTTCTCCGACGAGGGATGTCCCAGCCTGTAGTGCCACTGTAGAGCAGAAACAGAAGCAGATAATGCAGATATCACAGCAGCTTTCTCTGATCGAGGTAACTGGTCCAAGTAAAAGAGCCCATCAGCACCTTCATACCCCCCCACCAATCTTCGTCCTCGTGCGAAGGTCCTGAAAGACGCATGAACCAGGAACAAATGTCAGGCTACATTGTAAATTCTGTAAAATTTTTCTGACAGATAATAAGTTAAGGGGAAATCTGGGCACATATAAGGCAGATTTCAGGCCAAAGTGAGAAACAATATCACCGACTCCAAGAACCGAAGACTTGGAGCCATCAGCAAGCATAACAGAAGACTGTCGAGCAGGTGCAGATATATGTTTAAACAAAGATCTATTTCCAGAAATATGTGCAGATGCACCAGAATCTATCACCCATTTGGTATTACCAGAAGTAGAAGGTGAGGAGGAGCTCAGGAATGCAGTATCATAACCAGAAAAAGCAGCATGTGCTCCGCTAGTAGATGCAGCAGGAGAAGATCCAGCACGCTCAAGAAGAAGACGCTCCACCTCGGCACGAATGTAATCTGCGGTAGCCCCCGCTGGCTCTGGTGCAGGTGTCTGAGTACCACCCTCAGACGCAGGAGATGAGGAATCTGCAGCAACATTGGCCCACACCGGCTTACCATACTTTTCCCAGTATTTTTCTTCAATATGGTTAGACCGGCCACAGAAGGTACATACGCGCTGTCCTTGCTGAGGACGTGCAGCAGCAGAAGGTGGGGCGGTAGGAGGAGCTCCACGTCCAGCACCATGTCCACGTCCCCGACCTGCACTCAGGGGAGGACGACCATCATTGGAGCGGCCACGACCACGACCACGCCCGCCCCAAGCAGCCAAAGCAGTAGAGTCTCCAGTCTCAGAAGGCGGAGACGGTGTAGATGACGGAAGGCGCTGGAGACGCTTGTAGGCAGTCTGCAAGGTAGGAAGTGGATCACTTGCCAAGTTCTGATCTACCACTCCAGTATAGGACTCAGGTAAACCACTGAGAAACTGAATCAGCTGAAGCTCCGCCTGCTGTTTTTGCATAGTAGCTAAATCGGTGGACAGCGGGTGATACATCTCCAACTCACCCCACAAACCAGTGAAGGTGGAGAAGTAGTCTGAGATGTCAGATCCCGTAAATTGTAGGCGCCCCAGTTGCTTGGTGATATCAAAGACCTTCTTGGGATTTTCACTATGAGAGTAGGTACTGGCGAAGTGATCCCACATCTGCTTCGCTGTAGGCAGCTGAAGAAGAGTGACGCTGATCTTCTCAACGGAGCTGTTGAGAATCCATGTCATAACGGTCGAGTCATCACGAACCCAGTCATCAAAGGCTTTGATGTCCTTTGCATCCGCCTCCTCTGCAGGCTGAGGTGGACCCGTCTGAATCAAGTGAGAGTACTTCCCTTGTGATTTGGCAAAGATCACAAAGGAGCATACCCAAAGCTGGTAGTTGCGCCCGTCAAGCTTAACAGTAGTGACTTGACGACGCGAGTCTCTCCAGATGTCATCCCCAGAAGACGCCATGAAGACAGGCAGGAAGTCAGGCACAGGCACAGGTAGGTACAGACAGAAGACGGACTACGCCGTCAGGCAGGCAGAAGCAAGTCACCGTGGACCTCTCACATACAAACTACGCCAAAGCGTAGCAGAAAACCCAGAGGCCGAAGCCTACACGGGCAGGCAGGCACAAACAAACACGAACCGAAGGTTGTCCCTTAGACGAACAATGCGCCGATCTCCCCCGGAAGACGGAACTAGTCCAGATCTACCAGTGGCTCAGTGGTCCCATAGAAAATGACCACCCGACAGCGCACCTGCTGTGCGAACAACAACCAAGGTTGCTCAAGCACTAGCGGTGCACCAAGCCAGGAGGCAAGACGGAACCACGGAGACCCCCGCGGAGGGACCTGCGGCCCGCTGGAGGCGGCCTGCCGGCGCTGCGGCCGGCCGGCGAACAGACCGCAGACGGCGGCGGGCGGCCTGCTGCCGGCGGCCGGTGGGTGGGCGGCGGGCGAGCGGGAGGGGGGGGGGGCGGCGGAGGAGAGAGAGAGAAGGGAGGGAGGGAGGCAAAGACGACTAGGGTTGAGCCTGCTCTGATACAATGTGACAGAGTCAGGAATTCTAGAAAGCTCAGGTTTGCACAATGTGTGCACCCTCATATATATAATAATGAGAGATTTACAGAGAGGTCCATATATAAAGGAAAATAACAAAACAAATAACATGCTATGTAAACAGGAATACCTAAGAAATATCTTAGCTTTTTGAGATATTTAGTGACAAAATGTTTTTCTAAGTAGGTTTTAGTTGCCTGTATGCCCACTATATCACTGCCTAATAAAATAATATCATTAACATAAACAATAAGAATGGCAAGTCCAGCCACTGTTTTGCGGATAAGGGCTGAGTGATCAGAGTGAGCGACGAAAGCCAAAGTTAACTAAGATTTGACTGAGCTTGTCGAACCAAGCACGTGGGCTCTGTTTGAGACCATAGATGGCCTTTTTCAATTTGTAGACTTTAAGAGCAGGCTCCCTCTGAGCAACAAAATCGGGTGGTTGCTCTCTGTAAACCTCCTCCTGTAAATCTCCATAGAGATATGCATTTTTGACATCTAACTGAAAGAGAGTCCGGTCTTTATTAACAACAACAGAAATCAAAATTCAGACAGAATTTAGTCATGCAACAGGAGAGGTCTCAAAATAGTCAACACCATATGTCTGCATGTAGCCTTTTGCAACAAGTCGAGCTTTCAGGCGTTCAATTGTCCCGTCAGGTTGATACTTAATGGTGAAGACCCAGCGGCAGCCAACAGTAGGGCATGAAGGAGGGCGATCCACAAGTTCCCAAGTCTTGCGATCACAGAGCGCCTGCTTTTCTTGGTCCATTGCTTGTTTCCATGTAGGAATAACTAGAGCTTCTGCAGCAGTCTTCGGAATAGTGACAACAGAGAGCGCAGAAGTAAAGCATGCAAAACTGTTATGCAGATTGGCAGAAGAGCAGAAATGACTGATAGGATGTTTAGTGCAAGAGCGAACACCTTTGCACAGGCTGATAGGAAAATGAAGTTCAGAAGTTACCTCAATGTTTGTTTGATCTTCCGCAGACGGAGGAATTGGTTGTGGAGGGGCCATGGAAGGAGTGCTTGTCTTTGGCCGACGTTTGTATACTTACAAGGGGCGACCTTCAGGCTGGTCAGAAGAAGGCAAGTCTTCAACAATATCTGGTAGAGGCGTGGGTGACAACATATCACTGGATAGCGTTGTGCCATCATCAAAAAAGTATGGCATATGCTCAAAGAAGATCACATCCGCACTGACAAACCATTGTTTGAGTACCGGATCAAAGCAGCGATAACCTTTCTGGGTTCTAGAATATCCCAAAAAGATGCATTTGGTGGACCGAGGATCAAGTTTCATCATTCTTGGGCCTAAATTTTTAACAAAGCAAGCACACCCAAAAATACGAGGAACCGAGAACATGGGTGCATCAGGAAACTAAATAGAGTAAGGAATACTATTCTGTAAAACAGAGCATTGCATACGGTTTATAAGATAGCATGTAGTGGAAACCACATCAGGCCAAAAACGGGGAGGGACTTTATAATGAATAAGAAGGGTGCAAGTAACCTCTAATAAGTGGCGATTTTTTCGTTCAGCAACACCAATCTGTTGTGGAGTATAAGGGCAGGTGGTTTGATGAATAGTGGCATGATCAGAACAAAAAGATGTGACAGACTTTTGCATGAATTCTAGGGCATTATCGGTGCGGAAAATTTTAATAGGTTTATTGAACTGGGTCTGTATTTCAAAAAAGAAGACACAAATATTGTCTAAAATAGTGCCATGATTTTTGAGCAAAAACAACCAAGTAGTACGGGAATAATCATCAATAAAAGTCAGAAAATATTTAACACCAGAGTGACTCAAAACAGAGCATGGACCCCAGATGTCTGCATGAACAATATCAAAAGGAGCCTTAGAACCAATTTCCTTTTTAGCGGGAAATACAACCCGCGTTTGTTTTCCCAAAACACAAGACACACAAATAAAAGTGTTTTCAGATAATACAGGAAATAAATGCTTCAATTTTGTAGCAGACGGATGACCCAGCCAGAAGTGCCACTGAAGTCCTGAGACTGATGTAGACAGAAGAGCAGATGCTGTAGGCGGTCCATCCAAATAGTATAATCCATCTGGTCCTTAATGGCTCAAACCAATCCTCGTCTTTGTGCGGAGATCCTTCAAAACACAACCAGAAGGATCAAATTTAATAGAGCACTGAAGCTGCTTTAGAGTTTTACTGATAGATAATAAATTAATAGGAAACTGTGGTATGTATAAAACAGATTGCAGATGCAACTTGAGAGATAGAGGAACAGTTCCAATGCCATGAACAAGAGTCTTAGAGCCATTTGCAACAGTGACAGATGGAATGCTAGAGTTTTTAGTCAAAACAGAAAATAATTGGATCTCGCCTGCCATATGGACAAACACACCAGAATCAATGCACCATTTATTGTTACCAGCAGAAGGAGAGGCAAGCATGGCGGAGGAACCAACATCAGATGTCGAAGGTAGCTGAGTCATGCGCTCCTGGAAAAACTTCTTGAATTAAGAGCGAAGCCATTCAGTAGTCGGCGGAGTAGCCGGTTGGTCGGATGCATCATCAGTAGCAGTTTTTGTAGAGGCCTGGTTATCCCAGGCTGGCTTGCCGTGCTTGATCTAACACCTATCTTCAGTGTGATTATCACGACCACACCAGTTGCAGTAGCGGGGAGCAGTAGCTTGACCGCGTCCAGGGGCAATAGAGGAGCCTCGTCCACCAGTGGGAGGTAGACGTCCGCCACGGCCACGTCCTCGACCGCGGCCACGTCCAGAATCAACACTGCGAGCAACTAGAGCAGGATGCTCAATAATAGGATTGGAGGTTACAGATGGTAGTCTTTATAACCCATCTTGACCAACTCCATGAATTAGATACTCAATACAAAAAATATAAAGAGACCCTCTGATATTTTTTCTTATTACACATTTGCAATGAACTCGCTACGAATATAATATTCAAAAAATAATTACTTTCAACTTTGAAAGGCAACATCTTTATATTTTTAAACTAGCCTCATTTACGGAGATAATTTCCAGAACTCCTCTAGCATTGCATTACTTTCCGTGATAAAAAAAAGCGAAACACATGTTACCAGCCAAGACTAACGTATCCGAATAAGATTTCCAATTATCGATACACATGTTTTGATTTAATAAAAACATCACAAATCTACACAGTTGTCATGTACAACTCTCAGTTTAACTGGACAAAAGATCAAACACCTCAACTGCGGTGAGAACACGAGGTTGAAACAGGTTGAATTATTAATCTTCTCATACATCAAAAACTGAGTAGTAGTTTGCGCCTTTGCGGTATTCATGACGGATCTTCGTCCTTCAGTAACGAAACATTAATCGAATCTCCTCACCGAACAAATCACCCAAACACAACAGTTGGACAACCACCGTATCTACGCCGTAGCGTGCAGTAGCAGCCTTGATGGCGACGGTAGACGTGGGGGGCGAAGGAAGTTTGCGACGGTCGGAGTGAAGAGGGCAACAATCTGGCCGAGCCGCTGCATGGCCTCAGATGTGGACACGACTTCGGACTTGCTCGGGTGAGGTCGAATCCGTTGGAGAAGACGAAGCGGGTTACCAGCGGATCCACCGAGGACGGACGACAACTCTGATCGGGTGCGAGCTAGTGCGGTGCCGACAGAGGTGATGGCGTTCAGGTCAGCCAATGTTAGCTGTCTCCGATGAGAGTGAGGAGGACGGGGCCGCAATTCTCCTGGAAAAACATGGCGGGCTGCGTCGGGTGTTGCTCTGCTGTGCGGATGACAGAGGACTCCATGACACAGAACTCACCACTTCTGATTAGAAAAGGTAGGGAATCTGTGCCGCAACATGATGAGCAATGGCCGTGACCATCTCGCAAGGAAGGGGATTGGGTATCAGGGATTAGCGGGTATCAGTGGGTTTTAGTGGGTCTTTGATTGGAAAATGGGGTCGTAGTTCTATCCCCATTAAGACCCAGCGAACAATTAAAGATCCATTTAACCCATTATAATTGGGTCGGTCATATTTATCCCCATAGGTATATGGGTGTCATGGGGAATTTTGCCATCCCTACTGGCCGCCTTCATCTCCCCTTTACCTTTCTTGTATGCAACAACAAATCACCCACCACCCACTAAGCCTTCCTCCATCCACATCCAACAACCTCTTCACGCTGTCGCCCACATATCCAGCCGTTATGCCTTCCTCAAGCCTCGATTCTCTCCATCTTCCACCAGACCACCAACTACCTCTCCTATTAATCTGCAGTTGTTCCAGCCGTCCGTGTTGTACCTAATATAATCCACTTCCTCTCGGTTCAGCTAAAAACTTAGGGAGGGACTTGCCCCCTCCCATCAACCTTTGTCCCATGTTGGTCTAAATTGATGATTTGACATTGGTTTATTAATTAAAACAATCTTAATGCCCATTCTTTGGGTCTCTGTACTCTTCAGTTGCTAACTTGCATGATGCTTCATGCCCTTTATCTGAGAACTTGTGTGGACCAATCCAGGATCAATTCCATCATGGCCTCTAATGATAACTTAAGAACTCTATGTGTGATCACAATAAAATTGGATGGTTCTAACTACCATACATGGTCAACTTCCTTTGAGTTGTACGTCAAGGCCCAAGGCCGATACTCTCATCTTATCACTGAAGGACATGTTACTCCGTTCGAGACTGCTAACGAGAAAACTAAGCAGTCGTATGACCTGTAGGTCAAAGATGACTCTCTAGTGATGACGGATGACCTGGATGGTCAACAACGCAAAACCATAAGTTAATCTCTATTATGACTTAGAACGAAAAAGGCCTTGTGGGATCAATAATTACATCTTTATCACAACAACCCCAAAAGGTGTTTGAAAACTTTAAAAATCTGGCTAAAAAAGAATTCTCTAATGATACCTCTGTTGAGGATTATTGTAATCAATGCTGTTCTTTATGGGATGAATTTGAAGTATACCATTCCCTGACTTCTGACATCACTAAAGTTAAAAGATTGAGGAATGAACTTCAGTTGGTATAATTCCTTGCTGGATTACCTGCCTCTTTTGCCGGAGTGGCGGATCATATCCCGTCTAGTGATCCACTACCTAAGCTATGTGATGTCTTAAAAGGTTCAAAGCCTTCCATCTGTCTCTTCTTGTCTTGCTGGTTCCCTTGAGGCGTCCGTCCTTACAGTTTGATTTGGCGGTTCTGTCTGTGGCAGAAGCCTTGGTTGTGGCCCCAAAGAGGACGTGGTCGTTTTGTCCTATCAGGACCTGGACGTGGCCAATCCTCTACTGGACCGGGACGTGGCCAATCCTCTACTGGACCGAGACGTGGTCAGCCAAACGCTGGACTAAGCAACACCCTCCTATTGGACTTCATCATTCCAACTTCTGTGGCCGTAATAATCACAATGAGGATCACTGTAGGGTGAAACATGGCTACCCCAACACATGGGTCAATCGAGCTTCTACTGACTACACCGAGGATGAATTGGCCCAACCCTCACTGAATTTGTGGATTGGGTCCGAGCTAAATTTGAAAAGCTTTTCTAAGAACGACTCTAGACTCTAACGTCGGCTCCACGCTCGCATGGTGATTCTGCCTTTTTAGCATCCTCTACTCCTTATGGTAAAAACAAATGGGTCATTGGTTTTGGTGCATCTACTCATATGTCTGGCAAATCAAAAGTTTTTTTCTAAATTGGCCGCTTCTATTCCGCCTATGACTGTTGCTTATGACACTCAAGCCCAAGTTCATGGGGTTGGTGATATTTGAACTACAAATAACATCTTTCTTAGATCGGCTTTATATGTCCCTCGCTCCCCTTGGAATCTTCTTTCAATTAGCAAAACTGCAACTTCAGTGTTATATTACTTTTGACCCTGATGGATGTGTCTTTTAGGATCTCCACACGAGGATGGAGTTTGGTTTGGGGCCTTCGGGCTATGAGAGACCAGACGACTTATACTACCTTGATGCTCTGCAGAATGTTGCACTTCTTCTAGGGGGTTTTAGGACTTCAGTGACACTACAAACTGGGACATCCATCAACATCCACGCTCAAACATTTAATTCCTATTATTTTTGAAACTTTGTTTAATGTGAAGCTTGCCATCTTGGAAAGTAAACTCCATGTGTGTTCCCTAGGAAAATGACTTTCTTCAATATCTATTTTTGAGATTGCTCATGTTGATATATGGGGACCATCATCTGTCTCAAGTATAACTGGCTTTTGTTACTTTATGACCTTTATCGATGACTTTTCTAGAACCACTTGGTTGTTTTTACTTAAAGACAGGGCACATGTTCTTGACACTATTACTACATTCTTTGTTGAGATTAAGATTCAATTTAATAAGACTATTAAAAGTTTTACGACAAACAATGGCCTGGAATTTATGCAACAATCTATCAACCATTTATGTAAAAGCCTTGGCACCATTCATCAAACATCTTGTTCTTACACTCCTTTACAGAATGGTGTTGTCGAGCGTAAGAATCATCATCTTCTTGAGGTTGTCAGAACCCTTATGTTTCACTATCATGTATACAAACCTTTTTGGGCTGACACTGTCTCCAATGCCCGTTTTCTGATCAATAAAATGCCCTCATATGTCTTAAACAATCAAGTCCCGTTCAATGTTTTGTACCCTAGAGCTCCCCTATTTTTTGTGCCACCTAGAATTTTCGGTAGCACTTGTTTTCTACGCAATCTTTGGACTGGTTTAAGTAAACTTGATCCACGATCTACGAAGTGCATCTTCTTGGTGTACTCACACTTAGAAGGGGTACACATGTTATGATCCGAATACTAAGAAATGGTTTGTTAGTGCGAATGTCGTCTTTTTTGAAGATACTCTGTATTTTTCTACTATGGGTTTGACTATGTCGACTGATCTTCTTGTTGCCACCCTCTTCCTATTCCAGTTGAACCAAAATCTTCAGAATCTGTTGTTCCTGAGGTACCTCTCAAGGTGTATCAAAGGTGCCGCAAGACTATAACTCCCTCTACGACTCCTCCCTCAACCAATCCTTCATCTTCATCGGCATATTGTGGCACCACTCAGGTATACTTTGACTTGGATACTCCGATTAGCATAAGAAAAGGGGTGCACTCTTGTATTTTTCATCCTATCAACAATTTTTGTTCAAATGCTAATCGTGGTTCAAGTTTTGCAAACTTTCATGCTTCCCTTTCAACTATTTGTGTTCCTAAAACTGCGACTATGCCCTCACACATCCTGCCTGGCGACGTGCCATGGAAGTAGAGATTGAAACTCTACATTCTCAATAAGCTTGGGACTTAGTAGATGCTTCTACACATGTTTCACCTGTTGCCGCTGGATCTTCACTGTGAAGTGTAAATCTGATGGCACGGTTGAGTGGCTTAAAGCTCGTCTAGTTGCTATGTGCTACACTCAAACTTATGGCGTAGATTACTTTGAGACTTTCTTGCCTGTTGCACAACTTAACTCTGTTCGGATTCTTATTTCTATCGTTGTTAATAAAAGTTGGCCTTTGTTTCAGCTGGATGTTAAAAATGGTTTCTTATATGGTGACCAACATGAGGAAGTGTATATGGCAACCTCCTAGATTTGTTGCTCAGGGGGAATGTTCTAAAGTCTGTCGTCTTAAGAATGCAATTTATGGACTAAAACAAAGTCTAAGAGCGTGGTTTGATAAATAAAGTTAGATCCTTGCTAAATTTTACTTTCGACACTCACATTCTGATCAATTTGTTTTTGTTAAAAAAAGTACTGAGGGACTTAGTTATTCTGATTGTGTATGTGGATGATATCATCCTTTTTGGGAGAGACTAATAGTGTATTCAGGATACCAAGGAATATTTATGAAAACACTTAATTACTAAAGATCTAGGAAAGCTGCGCTATTTTTTAGGGATTGGGTATCACATTCTTCTTTTGGGGTATGTCAATCCCAACGCAAGTATGACTTGATCTTGTATAGGAGATTGGCATGTTGGGTGCCAAGCCAGTCAACACACCTTTAGATCCCAATACTAATTGGGATGATGTTTCTTCTCCTCCTTACTCTGACAACAAGCAATATAGAAGACTTCTGGGCAAACTCATTTATCGAACGGTTACACTAGCATATATCACTTCAGTTATTGGACTTGATAGACCTCGACAATGTCATGGACTCATGGGGATTCTGTGTGCAACATTCTCAAATACTTAAAAAGCTCACCAAGAACAATGGGCACTGCAAGATTCTGGTTTCTCTGACTCAGACTATGCTGGCAGCAAGGCTGATCGTAGATCTACTTGAGGTTATCGCAACTTTGTAGGTGGTAACCTTGTCATTTGGAGAAGCAAAAACATGTTGTTGTGACTAGATCCAATGTTGAAGCTGAGTATCGTGGGTTCAAGGACTATTGAAGGAGTTTGGAGTTTGTGATTTGTCCCCCACTCCTATGTTATGATGAAGCAACCACCTTTATTACAAGTAATCCCACATTCAATGGGCGCACCAAACATATTGATGTAGATTGTCACTGCGTCAGAGAGTCTATTTTATCCAGGCGCATAGCTACTCCATACATCAACGCCGAGGATCAACTCCCTGACATCTTTATGAAATCACTGCCAAAGACAAGATTCCATTCTATGGTGGACAAGCTGGGCATGCATGATATCCCTGCTCTAGCTATAGGGGGAGTGTTAATACATTTATTTTATTTGTTTATTTTTGTACTCTCTTTAGTATCTTGTCTTTTATCCCATATTGGTGAACTCTGTATTTACTGACTCCTCTTCTATATAGTATACAAGGAGGGTGTCAATGCATGTATTTGTTATCTCAATAATAGAATCCTATTCTGATCACAGTTTAAAATGGGAATAATTCACAAGAAGCCCATGAAAGAAAATCTTTAGTTAGACGACTACTACAGCTTATTGAACAATCAAGGAATGGGCCCTCACTGGCCATATCTTGAATATGGCAGTCACGGTTCCCTCCAATACTTGAGCAGATTTAAAGCTCTCTCTCTAAACTTCTTTATTTTTTTTCTTATATAAGAATTATAATATTGTAAAAAACTTTACGTTTCTTACATTTTTCAGCTTGAGATGCTGGAGAAAATATTTAGTTAGAAATCACCTTTTGCTGTTTTAGTTATTCCCTCTTTATGTTATGTGGGAACCAGGTTGCATAAGTCTGCTAGAGTTAATATGTAAAAGTTTTGGTCTGTGGCCATGACATTAGGTCAATGGTCACAGCCTTAGTCAACGACTGATGTGATTAGAGTCATTTCCATGATTTAAAGCTTCAACGTTTCTTCCTTTATTTATTTTTAAAAATATATTTTCCAGTGGTAGATGACATTGCCATTATTTGATATGATATTTTTGTTTTGCAGAGGAAAAAGTGTAGCCAACGACGTGACACATCAGAGTAAAAATTGACGTTGATTCACAATATGATCTATATTATGTGTTCTCACAATAATGTCTTTTTTTTCCAGGGACGATGAACTAATTTTGGATGTTAAACATCACTATTGTCAAGCTTCTATAGTTGGCTCAATTGTAAATTTAGGTGATTGTGTTTATGTTAAAGTAAGTTACAGATACCTCTCCTTAATAGCCCCATATTAATTGTATTTTTATTTGTTGATAATTTATTTCTGAGAAAGCTACTGAAACCTTTGTCCTTCAACTTGTATGGCCACTCCTTGGCATCCCTTTCAGTCTTCTGATCATTCCCGTAAAATTAGCGTCTCGTTTGGCATTAAAGAGATGTATGATTAATTTTAACGTATAATTGCAATTTTGGGTGCTGCTTGAAGACCGCAAGACAGTTGTTGATAGGGGACTGAGAAAAAAGGAGCAACATAAAGAAGGATATGGTTTTATGTATATATAAGCTCCAGAAAGGTGTAGGCTTTTCGATTCATCGAAAGGAAGCATACGGCTTGTTCTTAACAGCCATGGAACTTGAGATATAACATTGTTAAATATGTTGTAATTATGGACAAGGGTGGCTTGCATGTTAGTTCGAAGAATTCCTTCTTCCAAAATTACCTTTACAAACTGATATCATATGACAATATGGCTCCACTTAATACTGGCTGGACAAGAGAGACTAGAAATCAAGTCTTTATATAGTAGCCTTAGCCTCAAAACTTGGATGGGTCGAGTTAGAGAAGGTCTTTGACACTGATTTTGAGATCTTGACTATGCACGTCCTGGTAATCATGGTACAGAGAAACCCGGCAATAAAACTGGGCTATTCATTATATATCTGTTTGACTATTTGATCAGCTTTTATTGTTTTGCCTTTATTAGCTTGGATCTAGGAAGCACAAACACTTCTCTACAGCTTGTTGGACATTTTTGATACGGCACAGACAAGACACGCCCTATCTTTTTTGCAGTTCAGACATGCCCTGAACACTCCCTGGACACATTAGTGTAGCGCTGCTGCTACATAACACATTTCGGAGTGTAAATTCCAAATATACAGCTGCTATTGAAGTATGTCTTGTCCTTGAGAAAGTTACACAGCCATCTAGTCAGAGTTGCAAGCAGAATCTCATATAAAGAGTCCACATGCGAAATCTAAGATGAATTAGATATCATGAATCACATTTTGGAGCAATGCATTTATCGCTTGAGTAATGGAAGCTCATGTAATAAGAATCTATATTTATTTTAACAAATGCAACATGTTTAGTTGCCTACCTCATACGGATTCTACTATACACACAAATACACATTTGTATCTTATACAATCACACATACATATAAACATAATTTCTTTTTTATATAATCCCAATACATACATGCATGCATCACATAGGCAGGCCCACCCACACACACATTAAAGAAATTTCCTCATCAGTGCCCTGTCATATATTTTGGATGATTGCCATTTCTTGTATATGTGTCAATGTCTGTGTCTAGAAACGTGTCTGTGTTTTCTTGTCTTGGATTGTACCTACCAAGCTACAAGCATACAATTCATGGATTCTATCCAAATAGTGCGCAGTAATACTAATACCTTGAGATTACTGGTACACTAAGTCCACGTCACCCCTCCATCTGCACACATGTTTTATTGTAGGGCTCATCAATCTGCGACATGCGTCACTAGGTCTGAACCTGGGTGCTCCAGAACTGACACCTTTATTAATCAAGAACAAAGGGCTAGTTATGTTAAGTTCACCCAAAGTCCTTAGCCCTGTGACATGCATCGGAATCTGGGTACTCCTGAACTAACACCTCTGTTAATCAGTAACACAGGGCTAGTTATGTTAAATTCCAAATCACCCAAAGTCCTTCGAATCAATGAATGCAGTCTAACATTACATTCCCTAATCACCATCTCAATAAGTCTGCTGCAATATTAGAGCTACACACCGTCCCCACTCTTGGTCAGGTTCACACTTAAACACTTGTGATCTCAATTTGAAGGCGAGGGTACCCCATTGTAAGATACATTAATAGTAATTAATTTTGAATTTCCGTCACTCTTTAACCCATACTGACTTGGACCTCATATTAACCCCAAATAGTAATCAACAACATTGATTCAATACATTTTGGTGCAATTTGCATAGTAAAATCTCTAAAATACGAGTTAGATCACTAGTTTGATGCGCCAAATAAGTATCTCTAGGTCAAGAAAATCAAGAAGTCCTTGCTCCAGAATCTAGCAATAATGATCTTTTTCCACAATTCCAACAAACTTGACCTCTGTGGAAAGACGATATGATGGGGAATTCCCCTTATGTAGAGTTTTACTTATTGATAGAAGGGCATCCCCCCTTTCTTATATATAGGATAAGGGGGAAGCATACAGATTCAAGACAAACCCTAATGGGCCAAGACGCAACTAAGCCCATATTACAAAACAGACTAAACAACTTAAGTAAACAGACTCTCTAACACCCCCCCTCAAGCTGGAGCTTGGGAGAGTCCCAAGTCAGCTTGCAAACAGACGGACAAAATAGAGGAAGAAAAGATAAACCAAGCCCATACATCAATGTCTCTCCCCCTCAATGTTACAATATATCACTCAATACTGCCCCTCAATGTTACAATATATCACTCTATACTCCCCCTCAAGCAAAGAATTTCAAAGTTGGCAGGCAAGTAGGTAGAAGGAGCTTCTTGATCACTATGAAGTGGCATCTGTAGTAGAAGTAAACAACAACAAATAATCATCGTGGTCTTCATCTCAGGTGCTATTGTCATGAAGTAGACTAGAGAGTGCTAGAACACAACAAGTAGTAGTCAACGTGCATAGAAAGTGTCAAATAATAAAAGAAAGCAAATCGTTGTATTAGATAGGAGAAACCCTGCTCCTATAAATAGGAGAACAGGGAAGCATACAGACTTAACTAAACCCTAACGGGCCAAGACACAGTGAGGCCCATATTACAAGGACAATATAAATAACTAATAAATGGACTCTCTAACACTCCCCCTCAAGCTGAAGTTGGGAGAATCCCAAATCAGCTTGCAGATAGAGAGTCAAACTAGAAAACAAATAGACAGAAATAAAAGGATAAACCAAGCCCATACAAGAAATTGCTCCCCCTCAATATTACAATAAAGCACACAAATACTCATACACTCCCCCTCAAGTAGATACTCCAAGCAAGCAGACAAGCAGGTCACAGAAGCTTCTCGATCATCTGGAGCAGAAATAAGCAGCAACACAATCATCTGGAGCAAAATATATAATAGTTGATAGGTACCAAGGTCTTCATCAACGTTGTCGTCGTAGTAGCCAGAGAGTGCTGGGTCATAGGCAGCAAAGTCCAGAGAGTGCTGGATCACAGGCAGTAGAGGTCAACGTACAAATAAAGTACGGACGGGTCAACGTGCGAAATAAAGCACGGACGAGCCAGATAGTGTTGGTACACAGTAGTAGAGAGTCGACATGCAAACAAGGCATGGACATGCCATAGAGTGCTGGCGCACAGCAGTAGAGAGTCGACGACGTAGGCAGATAGAAGGCCGATATCGCAGAGTAGCAAGCAAATACATAACTCCAGTAGACGAAGCTCCATGTAAAGTCAGCAACAAATGTCTTCATCATCTTCCCTCTTCATAAAGCATCCATCACAGTTGCAGACGTCATAAATCCAGAGAGTGCTGGTCCACAGAGTAGAAAGTCAACGTGCAAATAAAGCACGGACAGCAGAAAGTGCAAAAGCACAAAGCAACAGGTAAAGTGTGCTAATCGTAGCACAAGTAGCAAAGATGACGTCCAAGTATGCAACTTCATAGCAGCGGTCGAGGTAGATGATGATTGAACAATAATAGCAACAGAGCACTAAATAGCAGCAGAAAAATCCATATATCAACAGTTAATGTGGCATGAAGCAGCATAACATAATTCTTCTCTTTTTTTTCTTCAACTCTCCTCCATCTCATCTCTTCCCTCTACTCTTTCTCCTCTATTCTCCCCCTCACGCCAAGCACGGAAAGAGTAAAGGAGTGGTTGGCGTGGACAGTAAAAAACAATGGTAGAGGCAAAAAATTTCTATAGGAAAATAGGTGGAGGCAACCGATAACATAAATCAAGGTAGAAAATGATCTGGACAAATACATTGTCTTTGGACAACAACTGTAGACCAGAAAAGGGTCGTGCTACAGTACTCCGCCGGTGACAACGGCTGGGAAGAATTACCAATGCTCCCTCTTTGGAGTACCTTTGCCCTTGACCTTCTTGGGCAACGTAGCAGGGTCCGGGGCGCCCCCTTTTGATCAGATTTAAGAGGGAAAACAATCCTCTGCACCTTGTTTGTTGAAGCCGTAATTTGCTGCAATAAGAGGCTGTTGACATCAGCCCATACTCTTGCTGATTTGAAGAAGAAAGAGGGACATAACAACTAATCGCAAGCACCATATGGCAGCTACAACCAAGGGAAAGGTCATCCCAGAAGGGCATGACCTAATATAAACCGGTGTGGGAGCAGCAGCCACTACAATGGCCGCCGTGCTACAGTACGACACTGTAGCGACGAATGATAAACTCCAAGCTGCTGCTGTTCCACATGATTGTAGACCTCAAGAAAACTTCCTTGGAGGGATTGATGGCTCACCTCGGGTTTCCCCTATGACTTTGATGTGGAAGACAATTGCGGAAGCTCGAAGAGGACCGAACTGATTTGGAATGATGAGAATTCCCTGCGGGCAGCAAGCACCGCCAAGGGCGGCGGCCGCCCGCAAGGGGGGCGCTTCTACTTTTTTTGCTCTCTCTCACGTAGGGTTTTGGTCCCTAGGACGGCTGCTCTGATACCATGTCAAATAATAAAAGAAAGCAAATCGTAGTATTAGATAGGAGAAACCCTGCTCCTATAAATAGGAGAACAGGGAAGCATATAGACTTAACTAAACCCTAACGGGCCAAGACACAGTGAGGCCCATATTACAAGGACAATATAAATAACTAATAAACAGACTCTCTAACAAAGCATGGACAACAAAAGAGTCAACATGCCAAGGCATAGACAAGCCAGAGAGTGCTGGCACACAATAGCAAAAGTAGGCGACATAGCTGGATAGAAGACCAATGCCTGAAGTAGAAAGCAGATAAAGGACTCCAAAAGCCAATGTAGATGAAACTTCATCATGTATATGTAGAAGGCTAAAAGCACCAATAAAAATCTTCATCATTTTTTCTCATCATAAAGTATCCATCACAGTAGCAGACATCACACTCCAGAGTGTGTTGGGTCATAATAGTAATAGTGGTTGATGTGCAAGAGTATTGACAGAGAGTCAACATGCAAACTGAGCACGGACGACAGATATTACTCAAGCACAAAGCAACAAAAATGTGCTTATCATAGCACAAGTAGCAAGAATGACATTGCCGAATAGTATAGCAATCAACAAATAGCAGAAATGAAATAGAGCAACAGTCGAGATGATGAATAAATTTCTCAAACTCTTCATAAGGTAAATAGGTACTTAATAGTAGTAGAAAGTTCTACATAGCAACACCACATAGTAGCAGAAAATATAGCATGAAGAGTCCACATAACAATAGAAGAAGGATCCACATAGAAGCAAATGGAACACCACATAGTAGCAGAAGGATCCACATAGTAGCAACAAAAGTAGCATGAAGAGTCCATATAACAACAAAAGGATTCACACAAAATATAAAAAACCACAAAGCAACAAAAGAAGTAGCATGAAGACCCATAGAGCTGTAAAAATAAAATACTTTTCTTCTCTACTCCCATCCCACTCTTCCCTTTACTCATCATCCTCTATTCTCCCCCTCACGCCAACCACGGAATGAGTCAAGAGAGTGGTTGGGGTGGAAAGTCAAAAACAATGTTAGAGGCAAAGGCTATGTAGGCAAGTATGTGGAGGGAGTATCCGACAACTCGAGTCAAGGTGCAACACGACCTGATTATATAGATCCATATAGAAAAATAAATGAATCTTTCTACACCATGAAAAGGATATTTGTCCGGCCTTAAAAGAGTTTTTTTGAAGTAGGTCAAAAAATAGTAGGAGCCGATTAGGTATGAGGAGAAGTACAAGTATTGAGGAGGTAGGCAATATATGTAGAAGCTGGAAAGGATGGGGGGTTAAACAACAAAACAAATTTAAAATTATTGGAGTAGGAAGATAATTGTTGCTTGTAAGGATAAAGAATGGACTTGTCATTTATAGAAACCTCCGCCATGTAATAGAATAATTGTAGATGATGTAGAACGCCAAGATGTAGTAGAAGTAGCAGGTGACACGCCGTGTTGATGAAAGGAGACGCTGTGTCGCACATTGTAAATGCATTAGTAGAAGTCATCGCAGACAAGAAGTCGGCTACGCGCTGTGTCTTGGCGTGACACGCGTCAGTTGACAAACTCGGGGCAGAATCAGACTAGAACGCAAGTGACAAGCCATGTCATTTAGGCAACACAGTGTCAAAGTGCAGCCAACATGCTGTGTCTGAAAATGACACACCGTGTCGTCGGACAGATTTTGCGAACAAAGTTGCTAACGAAGCCGAACATTGCTTACACGTCGTGTCAAGAAGCGACATGACCGTACTAGCGACGAACAACAACAGAAAAACCCATGAGATAGCACCAAAAGATGGATTAATTCTTCCGGATTTCCACCATATCAATACATGGATGATATGTCCCCAAAAATACCAGAAAGGAGAGATCTTTATCCAAGATTTGGGATTAGATTTTAATAGCTGCATAGATGACAAAAGCTGTGTAGATCTGCTGAGATGTAGATGGTAGCGGTGTAGATCTGCAAAGGTTAGATATTGACGGTGTAGGTCGATAGTGGAATAGATGACGATAATGTAGATCTGTAGAGGTTAGTTGACGATGGTATAGATCAGGTAGCAATGGCGGCTCCATAAGCAAACAATAGTGACGAAGGCATGGCGACCCTTGTAGATATGGTACCACCTACTTCAAAGTGGATACTTTTGTTGTTAATGATGGAAACGGCTCATGGAGACGACTCCAAGAAGTAGGGATGGGAAATCTCAGCGGCTAGCCAAGGAATGCTTAGCAAGCAACGACCGCCTGCAAGGGGAGGCTTCTCTCCTTTGTGCTCTCTCTCTCTCAGGGTTGGGGGGCACCGGAAAGCCTGCTCTGATACCATGTAGAAAGACGATATGATGGGGAATTCACCTTGTGTATAGTTTTTCTTATTGATAGAAGGGAGGCCCCCCTTTCCTATATATAGGTTAAAGGGGAAGCATACAAACTCAAGACAAACCCTAATGGGCCAAGACATAACTAGGCCCATATTACAAAATAGACTAAACAACTTAAGTAAATTGACTCTTTAACAACCTCAGTCTAGGTCAAAAAAAGAAGGATTAGGGATTTGAAGTGGAGATTAGGGTTCCTTATATAGATTATCGAGAATTTTGGCGAGAAGGATGGAAGGAGAGAAAAGAAAGAGAAGAGAATGTGAATTCAGAATCTTACCCCAAGCAGGTGTCTCTTGGTTAAAAAGAAGCCCTTGCTCAAAAATCTACCAAGAATGGATTTTCTCCACAAATCCAATAAGGTTGACTTCAATCCAGGTCAAACAAAGAGGAATTTTTGATTAGAAGCGGTTTTGTATTAGAGATTATGGAGATTTCCGGTCAAAGCGTAGAAAAAGAGAAGAGAGAGAGGAGAATGAAAACGGTATTTGGAAATGTTTAGACTCGTGATTGGATCTTATATAGTCCATTAGACATTTATAGAATTAAAATTTGGCAACCGTATTGAGGAGAAAGAGACGACCTGAATGCAAGTCTCTCTCATGACTTGTATATATATGAAGTCCGTAACTTACAAATTTACATGTAGACCCTTATCTACATATACAAGAAGCAACTGTGAACACCATATTAACCCCCCTCAAGCTGGAGCATGTATATCATATGCTCCTAGCTTGTTATAAGAACTGAACATGACAATCATTCCGAGACTTAGTGAATATTAGTATATACACTTTACTGCTTTTCTTTACTTAGTGTATTTGCTTATTACTCTTTATTCTGTTCTTCTCTTTATCCCATATTGCTCATCTCTAAATATTGTACACTCTCTTGTCTTATAAAAGAGAGACCATTGTATACTTTTTAGATCATCCAATAATAAGAAATCTCGTTGCCAACTTCTAGATGGTATCAGAGCGGGCCGATCCACCTTAAACCTAATCCCTCTCACCCCAACCCTAGCCGCCACCACCCCCACCTCTTTTTTTTTCCGCCGCTACAGTACTGCTACAGTACCACCGCCCTCTCATCCAATCTCTCTACCAACCTTCTCTTCTCCCATCCTTGTGGCCTAATCCACTACAGGCCCCTCCGTCTAGCTCCGTTTCTCTATCCGAAATCTCCGGACAGCCTCGGTAACTTTCCAGTTCTGGCACGTTGACGGAGTAACGAGCTTCATCCTCTCTGTTTGCCTGCGCCTCATGGTGGAGTGACTGATCCTCCATGTTGGCGTAGGTTTTTCTTTTCATCTACTGCCCCTACGTGGGCTTTTCTAAGATCCATGCGTGGATCTTCTACCTTCTACTACTAGTCCATGTGTTGGACTTCTGCCTCTGACTACTGACTACTGCTCTCTGCGCCCGTGCTTCTTCCCCTGACTGCACCTTCCGATGGCGACTCCGGATCTTCCGCGTACTCTGTGTGTTACTACTGTGAAGTTGGATGGCTCCAACTATCACCTCTGGCAACTTCATTTGAACTCTATGTTAAAGCACAAGGGCGCTATTCTCATCTATCGACTAAGGGACCGAACGCTCCCACTGCTGATGCTGATGCTGATGACAAGACCAAGCAGGCCTATGATCTCTGGTCCAAGGAGGACTATGGTGTTATGACCTAGATGGTCAACAACATCGAACCGAAGATCAACTAGTCTCTCCTTCGTCTGAAGACTGCAAAGGATATGTGGGACCAACTCTCCCACGTATACTCTCACCAGTAAAATCCAAAGGTGTTTGAGATCTTCAAGCAGCTGGCCAAGTAAGAGTTTTCTACTATTGATTCTATCGAGGACTACTACAACAACTGTTGTGCTCTTTGGGATGAATTTCAGGTGTACCATCCGCTTTCTGCCGACATCACTGAAATCCAGCGTCAACGGAACGAACTTCAACTTGTCCAGTTCCTCGCTGGTCTACCCTCCTTCGCCGGAGTTGTTGATCAGAGTCTCTCGAGTGATCCTCTGCCTACACTGCGAGATGTTATGAAACGTGTTCAACGTCTACCTTCTGTATCTCAGTCTTTGCCTGACACTTCTGATGGAGCGGCCCTTGCTGTTCGCACATGTGACTCCTCTCGTGGCCGCGGTCGCTCCTCTGCACCTGGACGTGGCTCTGGTACTGAGACTACTGAACCACGCTTCTGTACTTTCTGCAAGCGCACAAATCACAATGAAGATCGCTGTTGGATCAAGCATGGCAAGCCAGCCTGGGCAAACCACGTCACTACAGATCAACCTGAGACTACCACTACCTCTGCTGCTCCTGCTGATTGGATCCGGTCGGAGTTCGAGAAACTTCTTCAGGTTCGTCTTGCCTCTTCTGTTGAAGCCTCTACTGACGGGAGCGCTGCACTTCTGACCCAGTCTGGTAAAAATTAATGGGTGATTGATTCGGGTGCGACATCCCATATCTCTGGAAATCCTGCATTATTTTCTAACTTACATAATACTTCTGTTATACCTCCTGTTACACTGGCTGATGGGTCTAAGACACCTGTTACTGGCATTGGTGATATCTGCACTCCTGGTTGCCTGTCTCTGCGGTCTACTTTTTATGTTCCGAAATTTCCTATAAATCTGTTATCTCTCAATAGAACTGTAAAAAGTCTTCGTTGCTCTATTACCTTTGACCCGGATGGTGTTGTGTTTCAGGATCTGCGCACGAGGACGACGATTGGTTCGGGCCATGAGGGACCAGATGGGCTATATTACTTGGACGTTCCAAAGACCGTAGCATATCTGACATCCTCTGTGACAGGCATCCAGTGGCACTACCGTCTGGGACATCCTTCTGCAGCGAAATTGAAACATTTACTTCCAGATGTTTTAGATTTTGTTTTTCATTGTGAGACCTGCCAATTGGGCAAACAGACGCGAGCATCTTTTTCTAAGAAATCATGTATTAGTTCAAAGAAGCCATTTGATATTATTCATGCTGATGTTTAGGGTCCTTGTTCTGTGTCCAGTATTTCTGGATTTCGCTACTTTATGAGTTTTATTGATGATTTTTCTAGAACAACTTGGATTTTCTTGCTCAAGGACATATCTACTATACTTGATACCATTACTGCTTATTTTGCTGAGATTCGTACCCAGTTTGCCAAACCTATGAAATTTTTTCGCACTGATAATGCTCTTGAATTCGTGCAAGCCTCGGTCAGCAACTTTTGTCGCAAATAGGGTACCATACACCAAACTTCTTGTGCCTACACTCCACAGCAAAATGGAGTCGCCGAACGCAAAAATCGACACCTCCTTGAAGTTGCTCGTACTTTACTGTTTCATTACCATGTCCCACAATGTTTTTGGCCTGAAGCTGTTTCCACTGCATGTTACCTTATTAACCGCATGCCGTCCTCTGTGCTTGGGAATCAAATCCCTTATCAAATCCTGTACCTGGATGCGCCCCTCTTTTCTGTTCCTCCTCGTATCTTTGGGAGCACTTGTTTTGTCAGAAATCTTCGTCCTGGTCTCACCAAACTTGATCCTAGAGCAATAAAGTGTGTCTTTTTAGGGTACTCTCGCACTCAGAAAGGATACCGCTGTTATGATCCCGTGTCAAAGAAATGGTTTGTATCTGCTGATGTTGTTTTCTTTGAGCACATGCCTTTCTACTCCTCTGCCGGGTCTGCCCTTACATCGGATTTATTAATGGAGACACCTCTACCTATGATTGATGATACTGATGATACTGCTCCTCCTACTGAAAGTCCTCTGAAAGTTTATCAACGAAGACAGAAGACAACAACTCCCTCTATGGCCCCTCTAGAGTCCTTGTTCTCCGTGCCGGATCAAACACCACCACAGGTATACTCTGACTTAGACGTTCCTATCAGTTTGAGGAAAGGAACTAGAGCTTGTACTAAACATCCTATTGGCAACTGAAAGGGATCCGATTAGCAAAATCCGATTAGGCTCTAAATAGGATCCGATTAGCAAAAGATAGAACCGATTAAGGATCCGAATAGCAATAGAGGACATAATGAATATGGGAGTAGACATAGATGGGAGGTGACAATGGAGTGATGATGATGAAGTGATGATGATGAAAAGATGATGATGAAAACAGCAGGTGATGGCGTAGGGACATCAGTAGCATGATGATGCAGATAGCAGCAAATGGAAGATGAAGATCGCCGGGATGATGATGAAGTGGAGGAACAACTTGCAGATGATGGCAAATATGACGTCCGTTGGTGTAGCACTTTGTCGCACCATAGGAGATGACAAAGGGTCTCCTGCGTGACTCCGGAGATATTGCATGCCAAGAGGATGCATGCGGAGCCAAGGCGGAGCCTCTCCAAAGCGGCGATGAAGGCTGATCGGAAGACGTCATGAGATGGATCCTTCGACGGATTGCCGTTTGCTGCTGATCAACTGTCGATACCATCGACAGGACTGTCGATGGTATCGACCGACTCTCTCCTTGTCGCTGTGATAAAGTCGATACCATCGACCTCCTGTCGATAGTATCGACGCCGGCGATGCGGATTGCGTCACGGGATGTCGGCGGATGTTTGCGTCTGGTCTGATGTCGATACTATCGACACTCATGTCGATAGTATCGACGCGGCGGCGGCGGCGGCTTCTCCGGAAGGTGGAGTTGGCTGTTCCTTGCGGATGGGAACCAATTTCTGATGGTCGACGACTCTGTGGAGATGGCTGCTGATGGCTACTGCTGCTGATGGTGGCGAGGCGCTGCTGCTTTCAGATGGCGGAAGGAGATTACCGCGGCAGATGCCTACGGCGGCGATTGTTGCGGATGATGATGGAGGACGGCTGCTATAATAGGCAGCGGAGGTGTTGTATGGAAAGAATGAAAGAATAGATGAATGGAGATGACCATGGAGGCCGGAATATGCCTAGCGGGCAGCCGGCCAAGCCATGGAGATGGCGGCTGCGGCCGCCCGCAGGCGGAGAGAGCCCGCGGTTGCTCTCTTCGGAGAGAGGAGCGGTGGCGGCTGCAAGGGAGAAGTCGGCGGTCTTGGAGAGAGAGAGAGAGGGAAGCGGCGGCTAGGGTTCTCTCAGGATGGAACCCGCTCTGATACCATGTTAAATATAAAAGATTGATTGAATATGAATGGATTGTGATACAAAGACTGACGGCCTCTCCTTTATATAGAAGGAGGAGAGACGCCCTATTACTTAGGACCCAAGTAATCTAAACTAGACGGGCCGGAATATAAAGGCCCACTAAACTAATTAGCCTATTTAACTAATAGACTAATTTAGACACTTTAACAATCCTATTGGCAATTTCTGTACTTCTGATCATTTGGGAACTAATTTTACTTCTGCTCTTTCTGCTGTCTCTATTCCTAAAAATGCTTCTCAGGCTCTTAAACATCCAGCTTGGCGTCAGGCCATGGAAGCGGAAATGCAAGCTCTTACTGATCGCAATACTTGGCAGTTAGTCGATCCTCCTACTGATTGTTCTCTAGTTGGCTGTCGTTGGGTGTTTACTGTTAAATATCAACCGGATGGCACGGTTGAGCACCTCAAGGCTAGACTTGTTGCCAAGGGCTACACGTAGACTTATGGGGTCGACTACTTTGAGACTTTTTCACCGGTGGCTCGGTTGAATTCTGTACGCATTCTTATTTCTGTTGCTATTAATTCTGATTGGCCCTTCTACCAGTTGGATGTGAAAAATGCGTTTCTGTATGGGGATTTACATGAGGAGGTCTATATGCAACAACCTCTAGGATTTGTGCTTCAGGGGGAGTCCTCCAAAGTCTGTAGGTTGCGGAAAGCTATCTATGGTTTAAAACAGAGTCCCCGTGCTTGGTTTGATAAACTAAGTACCATTCTTCAGAAGTTTCTTTTTCGACGCTCCCAGTCCGATCATTCTGTCTTCATTAAAAACACTACTGCTGGCCTTGTTATTCTGATTGTATATGTTGATGACATTATTCTCTCAGGGAGTGATCTTAACGGTATTCATGCTACTAAGTGTTATCTGGAGAAACACTTTGTCACCAAAGACCTTGGGACTTTGCGTTACTTTCTTGGGATTGAAGTCTCTAAATCTGTTTCTGGTTTATGCTTGTCTCAACGTAAATATGTTCTGGATCTTCTTTTTGACAAAGGTCATACTAGATGTCATACTAGATGTCACCAAGATGTATATGAATTCCTTTAACATGTTTGTTTTCTTTGAGCACATGCCTTTCTACTCCTCTGCCGGGTCTGCCCTTACATCGGATTTATTAATGGAGACACCTCTACCTATGATTGATGATACTGATGATACTGCTCCTCCTACTGAAAGTCCTCTGAAAGTTTATCAACGAAGACAGAAGACAACAACTCCCTCTATGGCCCCTCTAGAGTCCTTGTTCTCCGTGCCAGATCAAACACCACCACAGGTATACTCTGACTTAGACGTTCCTATCAGTTTGAGGAAAGGAACTAGAGCTTGTACTAAACATCCTATTGGCAATTTCTGTACATCTGATCATTTGGGAACTAATTTTACTTCTGCTCTTTCTGCTGTCTCTATTCCTAAAAATGCTTCTCAGGCTCTTAAACATCCAGCTTGGCGTCAGGCCATGGAAGCGGAAATGCAAGCTCTTACTGATCGCAATACTTGGCAGTTAGTCGATCCTCCTACTGATTGTTCTCTAGTTGGCTGTCGTTGGGTGTTTACTGTTAAATATCAACCGGATGGCACGGTTGAGCACCTCAAGGCTAGACTTGTTGCCAAGGGCTACACGTAGACTTATGGGGTCGACTACTTTGAGACTTTTTCACCGGTGGCTCGGTTGAATTCCGTACGCATTCTTATTTCTGTTGCTATTAATTCTGATTGGCCCTTCTACCAGTTGGATGTGAAAAATGCGTTTCTGTATGGGGATTTACATGAGGAGGTCTATATGCAGCAACCTCTAGGATTTGTGCTTCAGGGGGAGTCCTCCAAAGTCTGTAGGTTGCGGAAAGCTATCTATGGTTTAAAACAGAGTCCCCGTGCTTGGTTTGATAAACTAAGTACCATTCTTCAGAAGTTTCTTTTTCGACGCTCCCAGTCCGATCATTCTGTCTTCATTAAAAACACTACTGCTGGCCTTGTTATTCTGATTGTATATGTTGATGACATTATTCTCTCAGGGAGTGATCTTGACGGTATTCATGCTACTAAGTGTTATCTGGAGAAACACTTTGTCACCAAAGACCTTGGGACTTTGCGTTACTTTCTTGGGATTGAAGTCTCTAAATCTGTTTCTGGTTTATGCTTGTCTCAACGTAAATATGTTCTGGGAATTAGCCAGTGTATGAGTGCACCCAAGATGTCATACTAGATGTCACCAAACACACTCAGATTTTAGGTTATGTTAAAGGAATTCATATATCTGAAAGCTGAAGATGGAAGTGGCTTGGTGAAGATATCTGCCACTTGTTGTAAGGAAGAGCAACTGAACACAGTAGATGCAGTGGATGGAGAATTTGGCGAGCTAGGCGAACAGTTGCTCTTCCTTACAATGGTGGTGCTTACCTAGCCGACATGACTCACAATCTAGTTTATCGAAATTGGACAGCTTAGGGACCATCACTTTAAGTTTGTTTAAAGTTATATGACCTAGACGACTTTGAATATGTAGAGGAGATGCAGCTACACACGCTTTTGGAGGCTCACCAAGGTAGTAAAGACCATCATGCTCATACCCTCCCCTCCGCCAATGGTCTCCTACGTCTTTAGATCTTTGATCACACAGTTATCAGTCAGGAAGATAACATGTGGTGCACGTATGATAGACCGATGGATACAAGATTGAACAGGAACTTTGGGATGTATAAGGCTGAACCAAGAGAGATATTTGGTAATGGATTTATTGTTCCAGTAATTTGAACGACAATTTTGGATCCATCAACAACAGTGAAATTGGGTAAAGGCATTTTGGTGGGATGGGTGGATATCAGCTAACCTGTACCAGTAATGTGGTCTGTGATACCTGAATCCAAAACCCAGGATGACGATGTCATTCCAAAGGATTGAGAAACACATGCTGATAATTCCACCTTTTGAGCTGGATAACCTAATATGGACGAAGCACACAATTGCATCAAACATAAGTATTCATCCCTCGTCAATGTAGCATCTTCACAAGTAGCTTAAAAGTTCCCACACAAAAGTTTCTCAGTAATAACCAATAAGCAATCTCAGCAATCAACAACTACACCACACTAATCAATGATCAATGATTAAAAAAGCGGCCCGCTTCACGCTTAACCGCCCACTTAAGCGTTGTGGAAGGGGCAGTCATTTTTTTTGGGCCTAGGCGGGTGTTAAGGCGGATTGAACCAAAGCGGTTGCTTTTTAGCAAAAATTCCCACCCCAGCCCACTTAATTGGGCCCGCTTCAGCCGCTTTCTGGCAAAGTGCAGATCCACTGTCAATTTAATTACCCAATTACACAACCCCTTAAACGCCAACATCCCATCGACTTATCAATAGACGATGTTAGAATGTGGAGGCAATAATGTCGCTAGGAAATGATTATTGCAGACCTTTTAGGTTTTCGATTGGGAGTGGGAATCTGTCCCTATTCCTTGGCGCCCCTGGTCGTCCATAAAAGAAGCAACAATGGCTGCATGCAATACATTAACAACGACAGTCGCTTGGAGTTAAACAAGTCGATCCGTAGCGACCAAAGGGAAACTATCTCGAAAGGAGGAGACAAGTCGATCTGTAGCGACCAAAGGGAAACTATCTCGTAAGGAGGAGACATTGCATCCCTAGAGTTTGACACACACCCTGTCACCCCTCATTGAGACGTCAAGGCTAACGAATGGGAAGCAAGGACCACACACAAAAGTTACAAAGCTTTCTTTGGGTCGAAAAGTTAGTATTTGAACTGGTTTCTTCTCTTAAGTTAAACACCTCACCTCTGATTTTTATATACAACGTCTTATATGTACTAGTTCTCTGTTAGTGATTAATAACCAACATTTGCTAATGACGTAATTGACTCAACACGCTTCATTCGAGTACGCATTCACCACACCCCATTACTACTTTCGAGTGTAATGATTCTCATTGTGTTGTAACTTACTTACTACGTGCCTAGTGCCTACGTATTCTATGTTCTTTAGAATTTTGTGATGACTCTCTATATTGTAGATTGGCAATTAAAACGAATTATTAATTGAAGGTAATATGATTCATACCTACTCACTTCATCTTTGCCGGATGATTTTGTTTTTACTCGTTCTAGGAGCGGGGACTATGGGTTTTGTTTGATGTTTGAGTTTTTTTTAGCTTGTAACTATTTACTTTTATAATTAGGATCTTTTTTAATCTATGAAAGTCATTCCGATGCAAAGCAATATAACTCAAAATGCTTGATTGTTGAGTAATATTTCTTTATGTTAGTAGTATGGCGATCGATGAATTTTTCACCATTTTTTAGACAATGTAGACCGCTTTTTCAAAAAGTGCCCACTTTAGTCTGCTTTAAAACCCGGTTCCCCGCTTCTCGTTTCAAGGGGGTCATCATCTATGACAGCTTTCCACTTGGGTTAGACAAGGCATCCTTGATAGTCTTTGATATAGAAACAACATGCAAGGAACGGATAATAGGTTATCAGTAAAGGTCTGTCCCAGGTGATCATAAGCACATGAGCAATATTGTGTTGAGTATGTTTTCTTCTAAGCTTGTGCAACCCTATAGATATTTCCACCTGAATGAGCAAAAACATTTTTAGTGTTATGAATACCTGTGCTGATGACATGATTTGTAGCAAGATTAGAAGAGTTGGTAGGGCTTAGCAGTAGGTGCTCTCATCTACAGTCACTGATATACCTGGAAGGGTTTGTCATGTTTAGGAAAACTAGGAGTGACAATAGGTACAGTGATCTCACCCGGTCAAGAATGTGACCTTTTTATAAAAAATGGTGTATTTTTGAAGAACACAACACCAACACTGACTTGCACTTTTCGTTCAACAAGATCAACATATTTATACCCTTTTCATCCATGAGGGTATCCAAGAAAGATGAACTCGGCGGAGCGACGAGAAAACTTATACAACCCATGTTTTAGATTCTTAGTAAAACAAGTACATGCAAACTCCTGAGGTGGTAACTGAAATAGGGTGTTACTAGGGTACAAAAATTGAATGGGAAATTATTCCCAGGAAGAGAAGACAATATGTGGTTTATCAAAAAACAGCTGTTAAAAAGGCTTAGGTATATGGGTGTGATACATGATGGTCTTGGCAATAGAAAGTGTTTTTTTCCCTTTCTACAGTGGCATTTGCTATGGATATAAAATTTGATATAAGCAAAACTGTACAGATCATGTGAAACATATTTAAGTGCATTATCAGTGGAAGATTTTTGTAATTTTGGAAAATTGGGTTTTAATTTCAGAAAAGAAGTGTTTAACTATGGGCAGAACAACCTCTCTATCTTTAAGCAGATAAATACAAGTAGTTCTAGAGAAGTCATCAACAAAAATAACAAAGTCTTGATATCCAGATCGATTTGAAAATTTGCAGGGACCACATATATCAGTAGGTACTCTGTGCAAGATATCAGAACCACTCATAGATTTTTTTTATAGGAAAAGATGAACGGGCCCAATTGACAAGACTGACAATCAAAAGAAACGACAAAACGATGAAAACTGTAACGCAATTTTGATGCAGACGAATGGCCAAGCCGTAAATTCCACTCCAGGGGCGACACTGTGGAATACATGTGGACACCATAGCACTGAGGCTCCATATCAAAGTAATGTAGTCCATCACGCCCTTCATGCCCCTACCAATCTTCATTCTCCGCGTAGATCTATAAAATGCAACAGAGAGCCATAAGGCGACCCAACAATGTAATGAGCGTACAAGTTTTCTGCTAGAGAATAAATTCACAAGAGACCTGGGAGCATATAAAACAGAGGAAAGAGAAGTATAGGCAGTCTTCCTAATTCCTCTCAGTAACCAGAGATTTAGTTCCAGCTTGTAACAAAACTGGAGAAACAGACGTCTACTGTGTAAAATTAGATCAATATCATTTCTAGAAATATGTGAGGTAGCACCAAAATAATTAATCCACTTATTGTTATTACCATAGAGTGTGACGGAGTGGATAGGAAAGCAAAATTCCTTGACCAAGAAGAGCTGGCAGCATCAACACTCAACACATGATCCATATTAGATTTGGTTAGAACAACTTGTGTCTCAGATGGAGTGGTACTGGTACCGGAATGGTCATTCGTAGGGGCTTCATTTTTTTTCAAGGATTTGGTTAGCCCAAGCTGGTTAACCATTTTAGCAACATTTTTCTTTGATATGATATGTTCTTCTACAGTAATTGCGATACTAGGAACTAGTAGCCCGTCTACATCCTCGACCCACTTCCTTTGAAATTTAGTCGTGTCCCCTATTGGAAAATTGACCGCATCTTCTACCACCACTAGCATGAAAAGCAGAATCAATTGCAGCACCTTCAGGAGATCCAAAATTGGTAGTTGTGAGTGTATTACCCGTCTAGAGCGGGTTCTCCTTTATTATATAGAGTGAGACGTATACATAGTAGACCTGACAGGAAACAAAAATAGTAAAGAGATACATAAATAAGGATACTATTTTCTAACACTCCCCCTCAAACTAGAGCATACACATCATGCATGCCCATCTTGGAATTCATATATCTGAAAGCTGAAGATGGAAGTGGCTTGGTGAAGATATCTGCCACTTGTTGTCCAGTCCAAACATTGTGGAGTTTGAATCTTCTTGAAGAGCACTAAAGCACGAACAAAGTGAAAATCCACTTCAATATGCTTGGTCCTCTCATGAAACCCCGGATTGCTAGCAATATGGATGGTTGCTTGGTTATCACACGAGAGAGATTGGTGTCTCAATAGAAACACCCATTTTAGACAAAACAGAGATAACCCATTTTAGCTCACAACAAGCATGTGCCATAGCTCGATATTCAGCCTCTGTGCTGGACCGTGCTACCACATTTTGTTTCTTGCTCCTCCAAGTCATCAAGTGTGACCCAAGGAACACACAATAGCTAGAGTTAGAACGTCTATCTCCAACATCATCTGCCCAATCAACGTCAGTGAATCCAGTGAGCTTCAAGGATGTATGTGTGAGATTTTTCCGTATAAAGTAAGGCCCTTCCCTGGCGATCCTTTAACATAACCTAAAATCTGAGTGTCTGCCATCTAGTATGACATCTTGGGTGCACTCATACACTGGCTAACAACTCCCACAACATAAGAAATATTAGGACGAGTAACTGTCAAGTAAATCAGTTTGCCTACAGTCCTTGTATACTTTACTGGATTAGAAAAGTCATTGTCATCAGACATAAACGTCTTGGTATGATAATCCATAGGCGTGGAGACGGGTTTGCACTGTGCTATTCTGTCTCTGCAAGGAGGTCAAGAACATATTTCTGCTGAGAGAGGTTTGTGCCCTTCTTGGAGCGTAGAACTTCTATTCCAAGGAAATAACGGAGATTACCCAGATCTTTTGTGTCTGAAATTGTGTTTGCAGCCGCTTCTTGAGTTGTAGAATGCTAGTAGAGTCATCACTTGTGATTACAATATCATCTACATAAACAACTTGAATAATAGTGCTACATGAAGACTTATACACAAATAAGGAATGATTAGTAGAAGACCGGGTGAACCTAAATTGTATAAATGCAACACTAAATCTATCAAACCGTGCCCGTGGTGACTGCTTCAGATTATACAAGGATTTCTTGAACTTGTGGACATTCTGACACTCCCCCTGAGCAACATACTCAAGAGGTTGCTCCATGTATACTTCCTCAAGTAGGTCACCGTGAAGAAAAACATTTTTGACGTCAAATGGAAGAAGAGGCCAGCCAAAATGAGTAGCAACAAAGATAAGGATCCGTACAGAATTGAGCCAAGCAACTGGAGAGAAAGTCTTAAAGAAGTCTACACCATGTGCCTGAGTGTACCCCTTTGCCACCAAACGAGCCTCAAAGCGATCAATAGACCCATATGGATTCTGTTTCACAGTATAAACCCAACGACAAGCTACAACAGATTTGTAGGAGGAAGATCCACCAAGTCCCAGGTGGAGTTCTCATGAAGAGCTTCCATCTCAATGTCTATAGCCTGGATCCAATCATCATGTCGGGCTGCTTCTGTGTAGGAGCGAGGAACAACCGTAGAATCAAGTCGAAGAGCAAATGTGCAGGTTGTTGGTGACATATAAGACAAGCAACAAACATTTGCTAGTGGATGGTGTATAGTGTAAGAGCAAACACCTTTACGAGCTACAACTGAAAGGTGTAAGTATAAAACTGAAGCATCATGAGAACTCTCAGTAGAAACAATTACCTCGGGAGTATTTGATGACGAGAAGGCAATCTACGGAATTGATAATGCTACATTCTCTTGGTGATGCCCTGCTCGCCTGGTGTAAACCAGTGGCAAAGGTTGCATCGGTGGAGTATAGGTGGTGGTGGTGGTGATGGAGTGTGGGTAGTATCTAGAACAATCTCATCACAAGGCCCAAGAATAGGTGGCTCTCTCTCACGCTCAAAGATGTAGTCGCTCTCAGGATTGTGCCCCCCTTTAGTATGAGCAGAGTCACTAAAGAAAGGAGTAGATTCATGAAAAGTAACGACAGTCGACTCAAAAAGACAATGGAGACGAGGGCAATAACATCTATGTCCCTTTTTTGTGGGAGAGTATCCCAAAAAGACGGTGTGAACCGCACGAGGATACAACTTGTTAGCATGTGGATCAAACAAATGAACAAATACAATGCAACCAAACACACGAAGAGGAACAAGAAAAGGTTGCTCGTTAGGTCGTAAAACAGATAAATGGGTAGTCTCATGTCAGATAGAAGATGGCTGACGATTAATGAAGAAACATGCAGTAAGAAGAGCATTAAACCGATATTTCTTTGGCACAAACATTTGAAAGAGTAGCGTACATGCTACATCAAATAAATGGCAATTTTTGCATTCATTAACCCCATTTTGCTGAGGTGTATGAGGACTCTTAGAGAATAAAAGACGGCTACATGTTGTATTGATAAGAGAAAATCCTGCTCCTATATATAGGAGAACAGGGAAGTATACAAACTCAACTAAACCCTAATGGGCCAAGATATACTTGGGCCCATATTACAAAAGACAATAATATAAATAAATAGACTAATAAGGACAAGTCGTCTGGTAAATCATGCCAACTGAATTACTAAAATTAGAGACAAACTTTTGAACATATTCTAGGGCATTATCAGTATGAAGAATCTTTGTATGAGCATCAAACTGAATTTTATTAACTGATGAAAAATTTGAATGATAGACAAAACTTCATTCTGAGACTTAAGTAGGTATACCCAAGTCATGCGGAAGAAATCATCAATGAAAGACAAAATATTGAAAGCCATTATAACTTGGCTCTTTAACAGGGCCCCAAACATCACTATGAATAAGGTCAAAAGGATGCTTAGAGCGTTTCACAGTTCGACTTAGAAAAGAAATGCGATGATGCTTGCCTAGTTGACATAACTAACACTCTAATGACTTTATTGGTGCTAGGCCTAGGACAAGTGAAGACTTTGCAAGGGCGGATGCCCATAGCGACAATGCCATTGTAAGGAAGAGCAACTGAACACAGTAGATGCAGTGGATGGAGAATTTTACCAGAACAATCTACCAGTGTAGATCTACTCAAATATGCAATAATATTTCATATTGGATATGTGAGGGGGTGGGGCTCCTCATGTGTGAGTGAAAGAAGCTGAACAATTTCGATGGGCATTTCGATGGAGATTTTGAGGTCAATTGAATGGAAAAATGAATGAATTAAGTCATCATAGTTCACAAGCACAATATATAGACTTAAAGACACAAATTTATAGAAACATAGCATGATCTAGGATGGTAGGACCTCTCAGTAGGATGACAGGACGTAGTACAGAAACAATGTTGCAGTGGTATGTGAGTATTGAGGAAGCATGAGACAACTATGGTTTATGCATCTAGTTGAACCATGATGGTTGTCATCCTCCTTGTTGATTATACCTATCAACATATTGGCTCCTATTTATTTTGTTTTATACAAGCATAGATGTGTCTCACTGTTAATCTCCATATGCTTTCAAGTGATAAAATGCATGCTAATGGATTAACTTAAGCTTTGTTCTTGGTCATGTGCTTTTGTAGCAAGAGCCTATAGGAGGCAACCATGTAGTTAGAGGTGTGATTGATAATGACATACATACAAAATATCTCGATAGTCATGCTAATTTAGCGCACTATAACATAAATCATGTGACCTCAAAAATAAAAGTTAGTGGGCCATCATAGTCATAGATATCACTCCCACACATATTTTTAAATATTTCCTTTGTAGATATTTATAAAAGTGAGAAATAGGAGAGAGAGGTAGAATTAGGCTAGGAAGAGAAGAAACATAACTTAGATTGCACCTAACAAGCCCAAGGGATCACATAGTAAAATCTGCAGACATCGTACCCCATTTCTCGAAATAATAGATGTGTTTCTCGAAATTTCGTCGAAATGCGGACGAAATGGGCCTTTTTTCATCGAAATTTACCTAATTTCGTCGAAATTCGAAATAATTGTTGAAATATAATTTTTTTCTGGCGAAATTCCCTACGTACAGACATGTAAGGCCAATTCTATGTCCGATCATTGGCGGCATCGAAATAATTAGCGAAATTTCGCCAATTTCGACGAAATTTTGAACATTGGAATTAGCACTGTCACTTGTCAATTGAGGATGCGAATCTGATGCATCAATAACTCCCAAAAGACTTGACACTCGTCCACATACGAGGTCTACGTGGAGAGGAAAGAAGATGAGAAGGGAGTTGCTCCTCCTCTCTATGGGATAGAATGAGGGTTTGTCTCCTCTCCTTCAAGTAGCCACTGTGCTCTAATGGAGATGGAGGAAGACCGACCCGATGAGAACCGACACTGGCGATGGCCTGCGACGTTGTTAATGGAGAGGGAGGAGGAAGAGAGACAAAGGGCGGCAGCTAGGAGGATGACGGCTAGGGTTACAGTAATCGGGAGTGCTCTAATACCATGTCGGCGTATTTGGGTCAAAGCGATGCCCGTCTAGAACGGGTTTTCCTTAATTATATAGAGTGAGAATATTTACGTAGTAGACCCAACAAGAAATAGAAATAGTAAAGACACACATAAATAAGGAAATTATTTTCTAATTGTAGTAAAAAACTAATCATACGAAGCAATGCTATTGAGTCAAGCACAATAAATAGAAGAAGAGGAAGACCTAAATTAACATGTGATAAGCTTATAAAGAGAGATTTTGAATCTCTACATCTCAACCAAAATATGGCACATGATAGAGCTGAATGGAAACGAAGGATCCATGTAGCCGACCCCAACATAGTTGGGACTGAGGCTTAGATGATGATGAGTCAAAAAGTAATCATTTAAGAACATCAAATAGGTAGCAGAGGACCTGTGTCTAAAATTTCAATAGCCAAACCAAAGAAAGACTTGTTTAGAAAGTACTGCACATGTTGGAGCTTTTTGCTTGATTTTTTCAGAGTACTCAAATATGTCTTCCGAGGATGATGGTCTTCCAGATCACCAAACAATGTCTTAAAGTGAGCACAATGATCATCTATGTTGACTTTGTGGCCGAGTTTGATCAGATTCTTGTATTTCTCATCAACCCTCTTTGGATTCTCCATATGAGCATATACAGTAGCCAGTTGAATCCACATACCCTTGGCACTGCCAAGGTGGATGAAAGTAAAACTAATACGACGTTCAACTGTTAAGGACCCAATTTATAACCAATGAATCATCTTTCTTTGCAGTAGTATAGTCGGTCTTTGCCTGGGCATTTGGAGCAGGAGGATCATTAGTCATGTGAGACACTTTATCCTGGGAATAAGCATAGATCTCCTAGGATTTATGCCATATTGCATAGTTCTTTCCTGCCAGGCGCCTGGAGATGCCTTGGTGTAGAAAGGCATAACAACAACATGTTTCAGCCATAAGTAGAGAAGACAGCCAAATGATAACCAGAGGCCAACTGGGGAGAGCTCCTCTTTATGCACGCATAGAGCAGTTGTGAGGTGCAGTAAACTAGCACCAAAACCAGCCTTAACGCATTGGCTGTAGGTGAAATATACATAAGGAACACCATTGGGGTGTACGACGTGATCTGTACACTCGAGTGTATTCTAGCCTGACTCTCTCTCTCTCTCTCTCTATATATATATATATATATATATATATATATATATATATATATATATATATATATATATATATATATATATATGGATGGATGGACAAATATTTTTATCTGCCGATTTTTTGAATTGGGATTTCCCTATTTAGCCATGAAAGTTTGGGCCTCTCTGATTTAACTAGTATCATAATTTTGGTAATTTATACATGAATAAGACATGTTATTTGGATATTTCTCTTCAACCCCGAAGTATTGTATTTTTTATTCGATACTTTGATACAAATAGTTGAAGTGTATTCTCCGAAGAGAAAATGGATTACGGGAGTGTGTGACTTACATATATATATATATATATATATATATATATATATATAGGGCAACGATCCAATGAGAAACATATCTTGGTGAGAGCATGAGAGGCATTTGAATAACTCTCAACATAGATCAATTTTTCATAATCCAACCGTACAGGTTACAAGTATACCTTAATATTTACCTTCCTATAAATTTTTATCACCATTCGATTTGTAGATCATTCACAACAACCAAATACTTTTTGACGCTCTATATTGAATTTCAGGCTGACCGTTGGATGTAAAAAGTGTATATTGTACATATGGACATGTAAACAATGTCTGATTGCAATGATTTTTTGTGAGGAGGTAAATGAAATGATGCTTTTTCCATCTATACGGCTGAATTTTAAAAACCAGTTATGAATTTGTAGTTATTCAAATGCCTCTCATGCTCTCACCGTAGGATGTTTCTCACTGGATCGCTACTCTCTCTCTCTCTCTCTCTCTCTATATATATATATATATATATGTATGTATGTATATATATGCGTGTGTGTGTGTGTGTTTACATATATATACACACATGTCATGATTGAATTGATGAAAAACATCATGTCAATTACCCAAATATTGAAAGACTGAATATTACATATATATATCATATATTTTTAGAAAAAAACACCCAATGGACTGATAACTGATTGCAAGTTGCAATTGCGAATAAGAAAAAACGAATAGAAAAAGGAAGAAGGGTTACATGATTAGTGGGTGCTATGGAGGGTTGACAAGCTTATCACTCTTTTTGAGCTTGAATGTTGTGCGACTTGTCTTAAATTCACACGTCCAGTGATGCCAGCTTCCTTGAGCTAAAAAAAGATTGAAAATAAAAAATAAAAGCTAGGGGAAAACAGAGATGAGGATGTTGGATGGTGGATATAGTTGAAGGAGGAATGGGAGTGAGGATGTTGGAGGATATGTGGAAACAAAAGAAAGGGGGGGAAATCAGGGAGGAAGGAGGAGAATATAGAAAAAAATCGATATAGGAGGATGATATAGTATAAAGGGGAAACATAACAAGGAAGAAGTAGAAGAAAGCACAGCAATAGGAAAATTGGGTAAAATGGGAGGAAGGAGGTAGGAGGATGATAAAGATAGGAGGAAGGAGAAGAGAGGAGGAAGAAGAGGTGGAACATGGAAGTGGAAGCAACAAGCAGCAGGAAGAGGAAAAAAATAGGAGGAAGAGGGGACGATGGAGATGAAAGAATAGGAAGAAGTAGAAGTTGCTATAACAGAAAGAAATGGGGGTGCAAGAGGGGACGATGGAGGAGGAAGAAGGGGAAGAAGTGGGAAAAAATGGTAGGAATAGGGGATGGAGAAGGAGGAAGAAAGGGAAGGAGTGGAAGCAGCAAGGAGCAGGGAGAAATCAGGGAGGAAGAGCGGATAGTGGAGGAAGAAGGGAAAGAATGAGAGCAGCAAGAAGCCGGTACAAATTGGGAAGAAAGGGGGGAGAATGAAGCATACGTGAAACCTTGCTGCAAATAAAAAAGGACATGGAAAAACCAAGTACGAAGTAGATGTACATGACTGTATAAAACGGCAAAAAAAGTACTAAACGCGTTTAAAATGGAATGCAGGAATAATACGTGAATAAAACATGTTTAAAACTTTATTATTCGGTTTGGAGTTTAAAACGACCGTCACATACACAGGTGAATAATACACATTTTAAACACCTTTTTTTTTTTCAAAAATACGGTAAATATTGTGACTATGCCCTAGGGGGCTGAGGGGGTGGCGATGACACCAACTTTAAGAGCAGGTGGTGGTGGTAGCGGCCTCAGCAACAAGCAGCAGTAGTGCCTTCAAGGGAAGAGGGCAATGGTGGCACCAAGCCTAGACAGCGTCTATGAAAGGAAGAGAGAGAGAGAGAGAGAGAGAGAGAGAGAGAGAGAGAGAGAGAGAGAGAGAGAGAGAGAGGAACCAATCCCAAACTAATCCTGCTTTGATACCATGTTCTGACTTCTGAAACAAGGAATGGATACTTGATTAAGTGAGTATAACCGTACATTACACATCCATATATAATATGGAGATAGAGATGAAAGCAGATCTGAAGAATATAGGACTAAACAAAATAGAGAAAATCTGTAAAAGAGATAAATATTCTACCAGTGATCAACACCCTCTTGCTAGTCTCCGAAACAATTCTTGGTAGTTAATTTCCTTCTTTCCTTGTTCAACTCTTAGGGTTAACTGTATTATCGTTTCCATATTTGCTAAATATGCTGCAAATTGTTATAATTAAAGAAGAAAGCATATTTGCATGGACATGGTGTTGTATTTGACATGGTGTGGTAAACATATCTTCACTATAGGGTATTGATGGCAAGGCGAATTTCATTGGTATGATATTGGAATTTTTTGAAACAATAGAAGGCGACTACTGCTTTACCGTTCAATGGTTTTACAGACCCAGTGATACTGTGAGTGATGTAAATATGGTTTTAGGATTTGTGATTCATACATCATCTTTTGTAAAACAATGCTTAGCTGACTAAAGGCCTTCCTTTTTATTTGAGAATGCATAGATTTTGACAGAAGAAGGAATTTCACATGATCAGAGAAGGTTGTTTTATTCTGACACGAGGAATGACAATTACTTAGATTGTATTGTTTCAAAAGTCAAGATCGTACAACTATCTCCTAATGTATGTGTGAGTTCATCTCAACTTATTCTTTTTATACTGCTACTTTTGTTCAATGAAAATTACCTGTCATTACACATCCCATTCATTACATTGTACAACTTAAAATAATCTTTTATGAGTTCAAATTCTGATGTTGATGTTGGGGATTCTGCAGTTTGATATTTAGCAAGTTTACCAGGCTACAATTAAGCATATAGTGGCTGCTTCAGATTCATGTGCTACTGCTTGGTAATTTGCCAAGGGAATAGGCCTAGGAAGAACGTACAGGGACACAGGATACTGCTTGAAAATTTAGTACACGGAAATTTAGTACACACACATGCACACACGCACGCACGCACGCGTGCATACACACACAGACGCACTGACACACACACACGCACACACACACACACGTGCACACACACACACACGTGCACACACACACACACTCTCGCACGCGCGCGCGCACACACATATAATATCGGAATCAGGTAAATAGATTCCGACCCCCTCCTAAAATTCTAGGAGGTCAAAGAGATACATATAGATATAGCCCAATGCTATACCCATGAGAGTACAACACACACCGCTAACTATCTGTGTAACTTATTCTTTACACTCCTGCAATTTTTTGCAGCTGTGCTATTCTCAATCTCGACCTTGCCACCATGTCTTCTTGTGTTCCTTTCGCTCCATATGTGATACCATAATGCAGCAACAGTATACCTTTCACCTCATTATTGGCGCAAGCTTTCAGCATTGTCTTCGGATCCTCCTTCAATTCCATCATCAAACGGAACTCTTCGCACAGGAGAGACCACAATTTTTTGGTGAATTTGCAGCAGTCCGTCAGATGATTAAGTGTCTCTTCTTCCTCCCCACACATCACGCATGCAGCAGTAACTTTGGGGTACTATTTATGGATTTTGTCAAGTGTAGGCAACACTCCATATGTATGTATTTATAATATATAAATATATCCAATCATGGAAACTGAATTGTAGAATTCATATTTCATTCACTTGATGAACATACAATCATTCATAATGCCATATTCCACAATCCATAGTTTCAAGCAGACCTACAAAGGCAATACAATTAAATTTAAAGGCTTGAAACATGTTTTTCAATCAAGAATCTCAAAGAGATACATAATCGTGATAGAAGCATCACCTACACTTATACATAACTACTCAGCTAAAACAGAAACATCATCATCATTATCAACATCATTGGTAAGTAACAAACCCTCCATCTCAGACTCATCAAGTGAGAGGTCTTCCACCTCAAGAAGTCTAATGCCTGCAAATGAATCATAAGGCATCTCCAACAATATCCCTCATCTTTGTCTCCCCTTGATTGTATTCTTTCTTCTTCCTTCATAAGGAACGAAGATTTGAGTGGGCAAATAATAGATGCTCTCCTCTTTTTGGAGTAATCTTGTTCCTCCACAAAGGGTTGATGAATGAGTATGTCCTCCGATTCCTCTCACTGCAAGAGGAGAAACATGGTTGCTGGAGTAATATGTTTGCTAGTGTTTTAAGATGTGGGGTACTTCCTCCATGAATAAGCCGTCATATATATGAATCCATTATCTCCCTATCAGTCAATGATTCAAATTCCTTAAAAGCTTCAATAAGAGGGGAAAACTTAGCAAACTCAATGTTCACTCGGCGACACTCCTAGGGAAATATCTTTTCAAGCATATTGCTCTTTCAGCCGAGATCTTCAAATCTTGATGTGGAACAACCTTAGTTTGATCCACACTCAGCCAACTATGACTAAACTACCTATAAGAGAATAGATAATACATATGTAAGATAATTATAAATTGTAACAAGCAATATTCAACATAAATAACCTAAGGCAAAATATGCTTACCTAGGGTTCAAAGAATGAGTCATACAATGGAGAGGAGTGTTGCTTTTGTTCCATTTGTCCACCAAGATCTTGTGAACAACATAATAAAAACTAGACTCCTCTTGATGGCTTTTCCTAATGCTTGTAGATGATAGCTTTGACTTTTTCAATCATGTCCCACATGTCATACACCAAATGCAAACATGGCTTATCAGTGTGAGTTGCCCTTAGCATGCCATACATGGGATCAGTCAAAGACAAAATATAATCCACTTTATCCCACCAAATGTCATCTAAGAGTTTGTCTTTGACAGATTGGGCCTTAGCAAAATCATCCTCCCTAATTCGGGCCCACTTCTCACTTACTACCATGTTTCTAAGACCAACCTTTATGACCCTCAACCTCTTGAGCATCACAATTGTTTAGTCAAATCGCGTCTCTACAACAGTAAGCATCTTCAGTTGTCTAAATTCATTAAATATAACAACTCTAATTGAATGGTATATAATGAAATTGCGAATGAAAGACACATCCATAGCAACCTCAGTAATCCATGAACGCTCTTGATACACCACATTATTTGACTTGGTATTTTTTGCAGCACAAATATACTTCAAAGCAAGATTCAATGTGTGTACCTCACACAGAGTCCAGAATATGCGAGGGCAATCAACCTCCACAAGTAGGCCAGCCCCCTGCAAATAGGGGCATTATTAGTGATGATTTGAACCACATTTTGCAGTCAAACTTCTTGGATGCATTGCTTCATCAGATTTGCAATATAGTATTTATCTTTATATGCACCCTCATAATTGACAACCTTCAAGTACATTGGCCCACTCTTAGACACTACCATGAAATTAGTTAAAGGCCTCCTTTGGGCATTGGTCCAACCATCAAAAACAAGTCTCACACCTAAATTCTTCAAGTTAGCCTTTATTGGCTCAAGCTGTCTCCCAAGGTTGGCCCTCTCTTGCTGCAATAAAGTGGTCTTCAACAAATTGTAGCCAGGAGGAATATATCTAGGAATAGCATTATTAGTTGAAAATGAGAAAGCGGCAACATAATGTGGATATCTAGCCAAGTGAAAAGGCAATTTTGCAAAATAAAAACATGCGTGCTATTTCAGAATGCAACTGAAATCTCTTCTCAAGGTTAAATGCTTTCTCTAATGTTGAACTTCCTATGCCCCTCCGCTTTTTAGGATCAACAATATTGGCTTCTTGCCTAAAAGATAGTTCCACTGTGGAGCTTGCACTCACAATGCGACTACCTTGACTTGAGAATGTGCCACTACCAAGCAATGGTACTTGCCTAGGAGCAACTTGCTTCAATTTTGCCTCTGCCTCATCACACACTATTTGCATCTCAGACATATTTGCCATTGTAACCTTTGCACAAACCTTCATGTTGTGACCAGGAATCCTCAACAAGTGCGCCTTCACCCTAAAATATGACCCCTTAAAAGTGGTCGTACAATAATTGCATTGAAACAAATAGTTTTCCCCTTTTGTAGCCTTCTCCAACTTTGTGGCATATTGCCACAAAGGAGTGGTGTCATCCACCACTTCTGACTCAAAATTTACCGATTTCATTTCATAAATTAATCAACAAGAACAAACAAATACAACAAACGACAATCAAATTCATGCACTAAAACAAAAGACAATATGTTGGCAAGTATAGCCAACACATCACTAAACTCAATGAAATAGCAAAACTCAGTAAAACAATAAACTTAATTCCATGCAAATGCAATCAGACCAACCAATTCTAGCAGTAGATCAAAATGACCAATCAATTTCATGCAAACAGTAAACTCAATTCATGCTGTTAGAAAGTATGTTAGCCTATTTAGTGAATAGGTTAATTAGTTAGTGGGCTTTAGTGTCATAGCCCATCTAGTTTACTTGTGTCCCAAGTCTTTAGGGTTTTCCCCTTTCTCCTATAAATAGGACAAGAGTGTTTAGTCTTTCATATCAACTGAATATACAACAATTTTATTTCCTACATGGTATCAGATCGGGAGAGAGTGAGAGAACCCTAGCCTCCGCCCTGCTTCCCTCTCCATACGAGCAACAACCCTAGCCGCCGCCCGTCTCTCCTAGAGAGAAACCAAGAGGGAGCGTCTCCGGTAGTTGCCGCCATCTCCATGGCTTAGCCTGGCCGCCCACCAGCCATATCCTGACCTCCATGGCTTCTCTTCCTCTATCTTAAAAGATCTAATCTTCTTTCCGTAAGCCAACATCTTCCTTCCTATCTATCTCCCATCTATCCATCCCGCTGCTGCATCACTCCTGCTGCCGCATCACTCCTGCTGCCGCATCACGCCGCCACCGCATCCCGCGCAAGCGCCGCCAACTAGCAACAACACCGCTGGTCCCCAACAACAATATTGCCGCCACTGCTACCATCATCTTCCCATCTCCACTGGCCAACAAACATCAACCATGCCGCCGATCAACAACTTCAGCCGTCGGCTAGCAACATACAACCACCGCCGTCGGTCTTCACCAGCAACAACAATAGCTGCTGCCTCTGCCGTCATCTGCCCTGACGCCGTCACCAACCTTGCTGTTGCTACCACTATCGCCGACCATCTACTCCGCGCTGACCTGTTGGTCGCTCTAACGCCGTGACGTCTATGACACCAGCCTGCAACATCTCTGGAGCTTACAGAGAAGGCTCCGCCTGCAACCTCATGGTCTGCAACATCTCTGGAGCCGCGCAAGAGCCCATTATCATCTCCTCCTTTGCGGCGTAGTCCTACAGTAGCCGAGCGACATGATCCAGCCATCTTATGCTCCATTCCGCCGCTGTTGGCCCGACGCTATCGTAACCCCAGTCCGCAACAAACAACAACTGCCGTTGCCATCTTACTGTTGCCCTGTTGGTGGACATCTCCTGACTGCTGCTCCACCCAACGTCGCTCGCACCTTGCACCCCGCTACTCTTCAACCTGCCGTCGGCATACCATCATTAGCAACAAAGGTCAAAATCCACCATCACCCCCAAGTGTTTTGTCTTCTCCCAGTTAATGACGCCCTCCGAAAATCATAGTTATCCAGGCTCCCGCCTTGGCTCTGCCTAGGCTCTAGGTGGTCCGCCTTAATCCGGGCGCCTAGGCTTTTAGATAACTAAAGTGGATGCCTAAGGCCTTTTGGGCCCAAATTAAGACACTTGAAGACAAAATTAGCATAGATTAGGTCAGAATTTGGTCAAATTAGATCATGTTTAGTTATTTTGGGGAAGAAATAGATCTAATATAGGCCAAATCAGATCTAATTTAGACAAATTAGGTGTGATTTGGGGGAAATAGGTCTGGAGAAAAATCGTCTTATTTGGGGGAATTAGATCTGATTTCGCTAAATGGGCTCGTTTAGGTCAATGTAGGACAAACAAGGGAAGTTACGTCTGATTCTGGCTTTGGCTAAATTAGGTAAGACAAGTTAAATTAGGTTCAATTTAGATCGTATTAGGTCAAATTAAGGACGAATAGGTCTATCTTCGTTCGCGACAGTTGTGATGTAGGTGAAGTTATGATTGATTAAGCTTAGGGATAAGCAATACAAATGTACATAATGATGTACATATTTGAATGTAACTGAATGTATACACAAAATCACATAGCTATATGTAAAATATAAACAAATGTAAAGAACGCCTAGAAACGCCTAGGCCTCCTAGGCTTCCCCCGCCCAGCCGCCTAGACAAGTATGCCGGAAATTCATCTTCAAATTTTTCTTGCGGGACTCCGCCCCCGCACCCGCACCACATTTGTCGGCCTAAGGGCCGAACCAATGTCCTTTTCAGATCGAGATTGGATCCAATTAATTTTTCTACTCGGATCTTATAGTGACCTATGGTCCGACCCTTCCACCGCTATTGATTTCCATTTTCTACATACTATACATCTTAGTTTCACAGGTGCCTCTCTTTTTGTTTCACAAATTTCTTTCCCACCCTTCCACCCATCATGTGTGTATCCGCTTTCTACGTGTCGGGGGGTCATATATCCCTTTCTCCACACCATATACTCACTCTCGTCATATTTAGTGTGCGGGATAGAGAGGAGAAGCAGAGTATGAGAAGAGAGAGAGTGAGAGTGTGAGAGAGAGTATGTGGAGAAATGAGAAGATGCAATCTTCATGGAGCTTCGTAATCTATTCTACACTTCGCTAAACAACATTGAAGGATCTCCATTGCAACGTTGACACCGAGCTTTCCGTATTCGTACCACATTATGTACGTCAAGACAAGAGATTGCTGCACATATTTCAGCCTCTTGTTTCTCCTCCTTCGATGCTAATGGCGGTTCAATTGATAATTCTTGGTGCATCCTCAAGAGGCATATGGGTGCTTCTTCTGACTTTCAAAATCTCAACAATTTCTAGCCTGCCAAGTCTACATCTGCAAGGTTGATTCATCCAGAGTTATCTTCACTAAGCTGCTTTCATTATATCTTCTCAAGAGTTGCATCTATTGTTTCAGCATCACCTTCTGCTGATCTACTTGGGTCTTTCCTTTATGGATCCCTTCCCGTCAAGCCCCCAAGGTTCATGCGCCAGAGTTATGGTACCTACATCATATCATCAACACCTCCCCCAGTTTGTGTTCATTATCCACGTTTGTCAAACGATTTGAAGATTCCACTACTGCTACATTGCCATTGTGTATCTGCGTTCGTGCCGCATTAAGTACATATTCCAGTGAAGATGGCGTAGTCATGGTATTGACGATCATCTGCTCCAAAGTGGCGAATTTCTGTTGTAACATTCATGTTCCGTTCATCAGATGTCTTCCTTCCAGATGCACATCAAAAGATCTTTTTCAAAGCTCGAGGATTTCCAGCCTGCAGAACACAACTGAAGAGAGGCGTCGTCATCATATGATTTAGGGGGAGTATTGTTTAACGGAAGTATCAATCTTTTGTATGGGGAGTGATATTTATCTTTTATCATTTCTATCTTTCATTTATCATTTCTTTTATCGTTTAATCGAGTCTTGTAACTCCAAGCTTGGACATTTGTTTCACCCATAGTTATCAAAACCGAACCGAACTGGCCGGTTGAACCAGTTGAACCGGGAACCGGTCACTCTATCGGTTCGGTTCCCTCCCAAAGCCGGAAATGAAGTCTGACCGACATCAAACTGGTGAACCGACCGGTTGAACCGGTAACTGGAAAACCAGTCCAGTTTTAGCCCAATCGGGTTCTCTCACTTAGCGAATAAATGTATTGTTGCTGCCATTTTTTGTTATTTAATTTTTAATACTACATAAATGTTGGTATATGTATGTCCAAGAATAGAAGAATATTTGCTATTTGGTCTGTTTATCAAGAAATTGTGAGAAGTTATGCTATTATTCATGTTTCATAACTTTTTGCAAGGATATTTTCCATGAGTATCAAAGACATTTATATATTTTTAAACTATTAGTGACGTCATGCTGACGTCACCGGTTGAACCGGTCAGACCACTGGTTGAACCAATGAACTGAGAACCAGAGGCCTCACTAGTTCGCTGATCGGTTCGGTTCTGACAACCTTGGTTTCACCCATGATCCAATTTGAGGGGGAGTGTTAGAAACATGGAACGCAACATCGGCGATGTTGGGCGAAACTTTGCCGAAACATCGAACTTCGTGCCCAAGCAAAGTCGATTCTGGAATACTTCGGGCCCGTCTCAACATCGAGCCGAATTTTGACCAACTTCGCCGATGTTGACTTTTTGCTGTACAAAATGGTCCCAAAATCGCCGATGTTGACGAAGCTTCGCCGATGTGGCCGATGTTGGGCCGACTTTTGGACGGTCCAGCCCATTAAGTGCAAAAGGCTGCTGGAGATATTTTTAAGTTAGTGGCTGACTGGGGGAGCCTCACACTCTCGTATTCTCTCCTTGGCATGCGCAGCTGCTGCTGGAGAACTGGTGCTAAGTGCTTTTGGTGCTGTTTGAGAAGGTAAATCCCAAATTCCTTCATTTTTCTTTGTTTTTTCATTTCCAAATATATAAAACTACTACTAATGCTTAAATACTCTATCTTCTATACTACTTTTCCATATAAATATACACAGTAAATAGATCTAATGATCTAAAATTACTGTTTTTACATATAAAAATTGATTATTAGTAAGATTGTGGTAGATGAATTGTAATCTATATTAGTATATTACTATATTTCATATGTAATATACGGAAGTATGAAGGATATTTGCTTGGAAAATGTATGCTGAAGTAGAGAATTGTATAAGAATTTGTATATTTTTATTTGCAAATGTAAAACATGATTATTGAGACTTGAGAACATTAGCAAGTGTGCACTACATCATTTACTACTTTGTATTATCAACTTACCTAGCACTAGAGAGTCATGAATTGTGTTTTTTATGTCAAATTAATACATATGAATTAGAGTTAGAGCATAATTTGTAAGTTTCCAATCGAAGTTATGCATCATTTTGCTAAAAAAACACCATCGAAGTTTGTCGAAGTTTGCGTCTAAACTTCCTCGAAACTTCCTCGAAGTTTCCACAAACTTCCACTTCCACACCTGGCGAAGTCGAAACGAAGTCGAAGTCCTGCACCATGGTTGGAAAGTATATTAGCCTATTTAGCTAATAGGTTAATTAGTTAATGGGCTTTAGTGTCTCGACCCGTCTAGTTTACTTGCGTCCCAAATCTTTAGGGTTTTCCCCTTTCTCTTATATATTGGAAATGGGTGTTCAATCTTTCATATCAACTCAATATACAACATTTTATTTCTTACACATGCAAATGTAATCGAACCGATCTAGCAGTAAACTCTAATTTCATAATATTAATAATTTACCAAAGATGAGGGGGCCAAGGGGTATAAGGAGACGAGGAATGAGATGAGAAAGGGAAGAAAATGACGTGGATAAGAATGATCAGTAAATTGGACGACGGTTGCCGCGGAAATAAGGAGAAGAAAAATGAGATGAGAGAGGGAATAAAATGGTGTGAAGAAGAATGACCATAAAATGATATGTGCGTATATGAAGGCCTCAAACAGGGCGTTATTGGTTGGACTGGCAGAATTAGAAGTAATAAGGGAGAAAGGATGGAGAAGGAATTGCCGATGGTGGTTCACTGGTTTGGTGGGGGTGGAAGTCAGGGAGAAATTATGTTAGAATTGGAAGACAATGGGGGTGGAAGGCGGGTTGCAGGATGGGGGATGAGTGGGAAGCAGAGAGGCAGGGAAGGGAGTGGGTAGCAGAGTAAGACACATTCCTTTCCTGTGCTGCCCCAACCCTGAGAGAGAGAGAGGCACAAAGGAGAGAAGCCTCCCCTTATGGATGACCGCCTCCCCTAGCCCACAGGGATCTCCTACCCCTGCTACTTCTTGGAGCCGTATCCTTGGTACATTTTCGTCAAATCAACAAAAGTCATCCACTTTAAAGTTGCTGGTACCAGATCTATAAGGGCCGCCATGCCTCCGTCAATATTGTTTGCTTATGAAGCTACCACTACTATCCTATTTGCCGTTGTCATCTACACCTCTGCAGTTATACAACGCCGTCATCTACACCACTATCAATCTACACCTCTGCAGATCTACATCGTAGTCATTTATTTCTTTGTTGATCTACATCTCTACAGATCTGCACCACCGTCATCTATTCTGCTGCCGATTTACACCACCTTCATCCTTGCTACCACCAGTGAGATCTAATCTAAAATCTTTTCAAAAGATCTTTTGCGGCTGATATTGGGGACACATTATCCCTATATTGCTATGGTGGAGGTTCAGAAGGATTTCCCCACCTTTGTGCTGTTGTCGTGGGGTTTCATGCTGCTGTTTCGCTACTAACTTTGACACGTCGTGTAGGCGGAGTTATGCTTCGTTCACAACTTGGATTGCGAATTCTGAATTTGACACGACGTGTCACCTAAATGAAACGACGTGTCACTCACGTTCTGCCCTGAGGTTCGTCAACATATACAATGTGTCACCCTACGACACTGCATGTTGCCTACTTTCTGCTGGCAATAGCCTGCTGCATGATACAATGTGTTTCTGCAATGACACGACGTCTTATCTGCTACTGCTGCTAGATCTTGGCTTGCTACATCATCTACAATGATTCTATTACATGGCTGAGGTATCTAAACATGGCGAGTAGCTATCTTTATCCTTATCGGTAATACTTATCTTTTTTTTCCTGCATTTTTAGTTTTCTTTTGGTTTTTAACCCCCACCTTTTCCAGCCGTATATACAAAATGCCTACTTCCTCAATACCTGTACTGCTCCTCATATACATATTATACTTAGTGATGATCGGATCCTGCTTTGTTGATCTTGTCAAAATCTTCTTTTCGGGTTGTAAATAGATCCATCTATTTTTCTATCCAGATCTCTATATAATCGGGTCATGTTGCACATTGGCTCGAGTTGTCGGTTACCTCCTCCACATGTTTGCCTACATAAACACTACCTCTGCCATTGTTTTTGACTCCACCCCAACTAATATCTTCGTAGTTGTCATGAGAGGGAGAATATATGATGATGAGTAGAGGAAGAGTGATGGAGGAGAGAAGAAGAGGATTTTAGTTCCATTGCTATATGGATCTTCATGCTACTTTTGCTTCTACCAGTGTTTTAAAAATCCTACCGAGCGACTGCTTAAGGTGTCGCTTAATAGCCAACAGGTCCTAGCCGATTAAATACACTCTAAAGTGGTTATGGAGCGGATTGATGAAAATTGGCCGCTTTTTGCCCACTTCACCCGCTTTTTCCCACTCTTTTCTTGCCTTTTGCCTGCTCTTTTGAAAAAATATTGCTGTAAGCATGTAACATTAAGTCCATTATGGTCTAATTAGTATTGACTATACTATATTAAACTTGCATACATTAAATGTTCCATGATATACCTAGTTCTAATTTAGAATGCATACTTTGTATGTAAGCTGTAATAATAAGGTACTGCTGTAATGCATCTAAGTAAATTATATATAACTATTATCTAATATAGAATGCATACTTCGATTAAATGTACTGCTACAATATATGACTAATTGATAATGTGCAAATGCAACAATATGTTTGTAAGATATCTATGATAAGTCTATTGTTTACTGTTTAGCTATGTGGACATGTGATACAAAATTGTTGTTGTATCATGTATATGTACTTATTATTTTATCGGTGTAGGGTGCTTTATCTATGACAAGTATATTATTTACTATATTGTATAGATATATTCATTGTCTTATAGTTGTGTTATAAGCTATTTGGTGTTTTATATTGTTGTGTACAATGCTTAGATATGTATAAAAGTTTAATTATAGTATATACACATATGTATTTAATTTTGCATAAAAGTTTATAAGAAATTAAAATCCGCTTTTCTAAAAAGCGTCTGCTTAATCGCCTGCCGATTAATCGGGTACAAGGTCCATTTGCAAGCTTCCCGCTTCACACTTTTAAAACATTGCCTGCTACTATGTGGATCCTTCTCCTACTTTTGCTTCTATATGGATCCTTCTACTGTTGTGGGGACCCTTCATGCTATTTTTGCTGCTACTATGTGGTGTTGCTTTTTCTTCTATGTGGAGCAAATTGCTGCTATTATTGATCTTTTTACCTTATGAAGAGCTTGAGAAACTTATTCATCATCATCTCGACTGTTGGTATGAAGTTATCCGCTTCGCTCGTGCTAACTGTTGATTGATTGTTCTATCCACCAATGCCACTCTTGCTACTTGTGCTATGATTAGCACATTTATTGTTGCTTTGTGCTTGTGTGCTTTTGCTGTCCGTGCTCTGTTTGTACGTCGATTCTTTGCCCGTGCCCTTGCACACCAACCACTGTTACTACTGTGACCCAACACTCTCTGGAATGTGATGTTTGCTGTTGTGCTGGAAACTTTACGATGAGAGAAGACGATGAAGATTTCTATTGGTGATTTTACATATACATGATGGAGTTTCAGCTACGTTGGATCTTGTAGTCCTTTATTTGCTTGCTACTTCACGTACTTGTCTTGTATCCGTCTACGTTGTCTACTTTCTGCTGCTATGTGCCAACACCTTGGCTTGTCTGTGCCTTGCACATGTTGACTCTTTTCTTGTCCATGCTTTGTATGCACGTTGACTACTACTTGTGTTTTAACACTCTTTTGTCTACTTCGTGATGACAACGCCTGAGATGAAGACGATTATGCCTACCTATTACTGTTTACTTATGCTTCAGATGCCACTTCACAGTGATCAAGAAGCTCCTTCTACCTGCCTTCTTACCCACTTTGAGATTATCTACTTGAGGGGGAGTATTTGAGTGATTTATTGTAATATTAAGGGGAGAAACATTCTTATATGGGCTTGGTTTATCTTTTATTATTTTGCTCTAGTTTGTTTGTCTATTTTCAAGCTGACTTGTGATTCTCCCATTCTCCAACTTGTGGGGGAGTATTAGAGAGTATTTAACCAGTTAATTAAGTTCTTGGGTCTATTTGTAATATGGCCCAATTTTGTCTTGGCCCATTAGAGTTTGTCACGAGTCTGTATGCTTCCCCCTTATCCTAGTTAGAGTAGAGGGGGGCTGTCCTTCTATAATAAAAACCTACATAAATGAGGAATCCTCATCATATCTCTTTTCTACAAGCAACATGTCGTGCAGTAGACTAAACAAGAGGGAGATAAAAAAATTGGTTGTCGTGAAGGTATATATTGATGGAACAGGGAGTGAAGGTGGAAGAAAATAGGGAGAATATGGAGTGGAGGAAGTAGAGGAGGAAGATAGGAACGAAGTACAGGAGGTTGGAAGAAAAAAGAAAACGTGCAATAGAAAGAAAATGTGCAGCAGAAAGAAAGCGTGCCACAGAAAGAAAACGTGCAAGAGGTTGCAAGATCAGAAAATAGTTGGAAGTGGAGGAAGAAACCAGGGAGACTGGGGAGTGGAGGAACTGAGGAAGTGGAGAAGGAAATAAATTGTAGAGAATGGGGATGAAACGTGGAAGTAAGGAGCAAATTTAAAATAATGGAAGAAAAAAGGGGGAAAGGAGTACCTGGCATCGGAGGAGATAAATTGACTGTGGTGTTTAGGGCTTGGTGGCGGCACATCTGTTGGCATTCCTGCGGCGCAACTACCGGGGTTGACGACGGTAGCAACGGTTGCAGTAGCTCTCCTCGTGACTGCTTGTAGCTGCTACTATCCTCACGGCTGCTTGCTGTTGCTGGAGGAGCTCCTCGCAGGGGGAGAAAGGCGGATTGCTGGAGGAGAAAGGCCGGCGACAAAAGGAGGAGTAGCTGCCGAACGACTGTGATTGGAGGAGTGGCTGCAATGGGAGGAGGCAACTTCCTTGGCGGCAACAAGAGAAATAGCGAGTGGGAGAGATGGGAGGAAGAGAGAAAGAAGAGGGGTTGAGGGTTCGGGAGTGATGGGTGTTAGGACAGACTCGAGAGTGAAAGGGGGTTCTATTTACACGTTTTTTCTTTCTTTCTTAGGTATTCTGGACTGAGTGATGGGCTGGCGTGTCCATGCCGTGTCAATCACATGTCTAGGCCATCCCTAATCCTTAAATTTTTTACAAAAGGGGACATGCCAAGGCCGTATCTACTATGTGTCAACAGCGTATCCGCGTCCGATGTGTGGTGAGGACGGCCACGAGACGTCTGTCTATGCTTTCTAGGTATAGGCTTTTTCTATAAACTACACCTAAACTTTCTATACTTAGTCCGAATCATTTACACAGAGGAGTGATACTTTCAGCACATGCATTCATTTGCTGATAACAAGTTATGTAAAAAGAGTAATAATCATACATTCTCATGCTTTTCTCTACCCATGAAGATCTCCTATGACTATTTCAACAATTTTGCCTGGTTTGGCCCAAGAACAATTCCACACCCTTTGGTATAAGCTGCTAACTGCTGTAATCATAATAATGTTATTATCCTTGTAGATTAGAATATTTTTGTGAATCTGTATTTCTATTTCCTCTGCACTATTCATGCAGTACATGCTACAATGGTTTACAGTGTGTGAACCCTTGAGTGAAATGTATATCACAAAATTATGCAAGTCCAAACATAATTTTTTGAGTTGGTGCCCATGGTTTGTGATTCATGTAAAAATCCTAGAGGTTGGTGGTATTAATATGCCATAGTTTGTCATGTTTGTTTGTAAGAGTTGAGGCAATCCACAAAGCTAATGAAACGTTTCTACCTAATGTTCAGCCAATGCAACACAATTATTTATCATTTCATATGTAGACCACCCCCTTCTTTATTGACTTATGTTTATCTTTTTCCAGGAACCGGTGGTTCCGGTTGATTAAGAATAAATGAATGCTAATAGAAAAAAGAAAATCAAAATGCAATAACCATAGAGCATGGGTCGAGGCATTGGACACTAATGCCGTATCCATAGCTCAGAAATAGGTATACTGACTATACACCAATATACCAATGGACAATTCAACAAATTGTCTTGGCCATTTTGATGTCAAATGATAATATTAGATAATGAACTTATGATGGTGTAAACTATTGGCCTAAATACACTGAATGCAATAAGTAACATATATTGAATTTTTTGTGTGTGGGTCCCCATCCTTAGGGTAAAGAAATGACTGAACCGTTTCAATGCCCAAATAAAGGTATATATTTGTCAAGCACATACAATTTATTTAGGCAATAATATTATACACCAAATATGAGTAGTCTGCATGTAAACACTTCTATTGGATTGAGTGTTTAAAGGTACAAAGCAATATCCAATTCTGTATAAAACTCAATTACTGATTGTCTTCGTTGGCATGAAAACATGGAGGATCTTGTTGTAGGTCCGCGAGAAGCAGATGATTAGATCAAGGAATTGGAGTTACGATTGTGTTTATGTGGGGAAAAAAGAATCCATTAAAACAACTCCATTAAACTAAGGTAATAAGGGTGACTCGTGGCACAAAAACTGAATAAGGCACCATGTTACATGTGGAGGTGTTATGCACCCTACCCTTACACGCCCGAAAAAGTGATTTTGCCTACTGAGGTAGAAAGCGAATAATTACTTTATGGAACATATGTAAAACATGGTAAACGATAATAGAATACATTCATGGATGTAATGCATATTAGAAGGGGGCTAGAACGAAGGGTATCACAGGGAATCATTGATTTCAAGTGCTCATATCATCACACCAATTAGGATGAGAATGAGAGGGAGGGAAATAAAGAAGCTATATATGGATGGTGTTCCTTTACCTTGCTTGGCCGTTGTGTGGCAAAGGGAAGACGTTCTTCACTTCTTTTGCGGTTTCCACCAAGGAAAGGGAAAGAAGAGCATCAGAACCGTCACTTACCTTTACCAGTTCCTGTAGGTCCCTAACCTTAGGGGATGACTTATATTTTAGGTGTGTGAGAAGGTATAGAGAGTGATATTGGATGCTAGGGGGTTCAAGATTGTGAACCTTTGTAAAAGGACGACGAGGGATGTTTTTATAGATACAAGAGGTGTTGGTTAGAGTTACACTGGTGTTGGACCTTGTCTCATTTGTGATTTTTAAAATCATTTGAAATTATACTGGTGCACCTCAACTGTATGCCCCCTATGTATTAGGCTTTTTGAAGGTCAGTTGGAAGAATTGGGTCAAGATCGTAATGGCTTATTCTAGAAAATTTCCACAGTAAAGAAGTAGGTTTTCCATAGGGGTAATATATTTAATTTTATACTTCTTTGTGTATCTTGTCTTTTTTCCCATATTCGTGAACTCTGTAGTTACTAACTCCTATCCTATATAAGGAGAGGGTCTATGTTTGTATTCATCTTCTCAATAATAGAATCCTATTCTAATGACATTGTATCAGAGTGGTTTGATCCTTTCTGAGCCTCTCTTCACCCTAATTCTTTTGCCCCCCCCCACCCGCCACCATCTCCTTCCTACTCTTCCCTTCTCCACCCGCAACCCTCCATCCCACTGTCCTGCTCCTCTAGCCTATCCCGCCGCCCTACTGCACCACCGCCTTCCTGACCCCCTTTTCAAACCACCGCCGATCCATCCATTCCCTCCTCCACCTTGCAACCCTCTATCCGCCGCTGTGCTGCTCTAGCCCATCCGCCGCCGTGCCGCTCTAGCCCATCCTGCCGCCCTACTACATCAGTCCCTTCCTGACCTCCTTCCCAAGTCGCTGCTGATCCACCCCTTCCCTCCAATTTTCTGCTGCCCTCCACTCCCAACCCTCCCTCCACCCTGCCACCCCTCTTCTCCCATCACCCTGCCACCCATCCTCCTTCCACTTGCCATCCTTCCATCACCTTGCTGCCCATAATCCTCCCACAACCATCCAACCTGCTATTCTCCCCGCCACTACAATCCTCTTCTCCCGACAACCTTCGACCAGACAACCTTCCATCACCACTGCGATCTTCTTAAATCACTGTTGATCCAACCAATAAGGTTGTTTTGCGTCTAGAACTCCTCTCACTTGGTTCGACTTTCAGTTACGGGAGGGACTTGCTCCCTCTCATCTACCTTCGTCTCATGCTGGTCTAGTTGACAGTATGGAATTGGTTCCTATTTTTTTTACCATGTGTACCACACCTTTTGGGTAAACTGTGTGGACGAAGCACGAATAGGATTCCATCATATCCTCTAATGATAACTTAAGAACACTTTGTGTGACCATAGTAAAGTTGGATGGTTCTAACTACCATACGTGGTCAGCTTCTTTTGAGTTGTACATCAAGGCCCAAAGCTGGTACTCTCACCTTATTACTAATGCACCTGTTACCAAGGAATGAGGTTTCGGCGAAATTGGTGAAAACTTGTCCAAATTTTTTGATTTCGGTGGCATCTGCTATCGAAACATGTGACTATATCGATTGCGTTCGAAACTACCAACAAGATTGCATTTATCGAAATTTTGATAATTTTTTTGACGATTTTGATGAATTTTGCCAATTTCGCGGTTTTTTGTACACAAACTCAAAAATTTCGATGAAAATTTCAACAATTGCAATCCTTGGTGTTATTGTTGTTTTTTGAAGAAGAGTAAATGGGGATTAGGATTATTTCACCCAATGTTCAAAATTTCGTCGAAATTGGCGAAATTTCGCTAATTATTTCGATGCCGCCAATGATCGGACATAGAAATGGCTTTACATGTCTGTACATAGGGAATTTCGTCAAAAAAAAATTTCGACAATTATTTCAAATTTCGATGAAAAAAGGCCCATTTCGTCCGCATTTCGACGAAATTTCGAGAAACACATATTATTTCGAGAAATGGGGTACGATGTTTGCAGATTTTACTATGTGATCCCTTGGGCTTGTTAGGTGCAATCTAAGTTATGTTTCTTCTCTTCCTAGCCTAATTCTACCTCTCTCTGCTATTTCTCTCACTTCTATAAATATCTACAAAGGAAATATTTAAAAATGTGTGGGAGTGATATCTATGACTATGATGGCCCACTAATTTTTATTTTTGAGGTCACATGATTTATGTTATAGTGCGCTAAATTAGCATGACTATCGAGATATTTTGTATGTATGTCATTATCAATCACACCTCTAACTACATGGTTGCCTCCTATAGGCTCTTGCTACAAAAGCACATGACCAAGAACAAAGCTTAAGTTAATCCATTAGCATGCATTTTATCACTTGAAAGCATATGGAGATTAACAGTGAGACACATCTATGCTTGTATAAAACAAAATAAATAGGAGCCAATATGTTGATAGGTATAATCAACAAGGAGGATGACAACCATCATGGTTCAACTAGATGCATAAACCATAGTTGTCTCATGCTTCCTCAATACTCACATACCACTGCAACATTGTTTCTGTACTACGTCCTGTCATCCTACTGAGAGGTCCTACCATCCTAGATCATGCTATGTTTCTATAAATTTGTGTCTTTAAGTCTATATATTGTGCTTGTGAACTATGATGACTTAATTCATTCATTTTTCCATTCAATTGACCTCAAAATCTCCATCGAAATGCCCATCGAAATTGTTCAGCTTCTTTCACTCACACATGAGGAGCCCCACCCCCTCACATATCCAATATGAAATATTATTGCATATTTGAGTAGATCTACACTGGTAGATTGTTCTGGTAAAATTTCGCTAAATAATTCGATGATTTGGTCATCGAAACGCTAGGAATGCATTTGTCGAAATTTCTGTCGAAATTTGTCGAAATTTCTGTTTCTGTGGCTACCGAAACGACGTCGAAATCGGACATTTTCTTCCTTGTCACCATTTAGTACTTATACTTAGCATATACCTATAGTATATTAAAATTGCATTGCATTCCCTAATATTTGTTATTCAAATGATTAAATACTAGTAAAATGCATGCTTCATGCTGTTTTTTTTTCTTCAATGCAGACGACATGTATCCTAGTGGTGGTTTATTAGACAATAAGCGTCTTAGGAAGCCAAATACACCAATAAATAATGATTTTACTTGGAAACATTGTATTGATATTCTTGGGACCAATGAAGTGGTTGACTGTTGAGTCAATATCAACAACAAACTCTCAACCCAAGCAAAATATGTTGGGGACGCCCTACACATCCATGATGTCATGTTGTAGCACAAATAAGTACATGCATGCATATAGCTCACTAAATGCAAAATTACATAAGTTAATTCCAAAATTTTGTCATCGAAATCCTTCATTGAAATCCCTAGGAAATAGAAAAGTTTCCTTACTTCCGACATGAAGGAACCCCCCAAACCTACCCCAACATAAAAATTTATTGCATAAAACGATGCACTTAAGTGTAGCGATCACTCTTGTAAAATTTTATAAATTAATTCGTTCATTTTGGCGTCGAAACAGGCACAGTTGCATTTATCGAAATTTTCGTCTAAATTTCAAAAGATTTCCGTTTCCATGCTGTTGAAGTGACATCGAAATCAGATACCTCGTTCCTTGCTGACTACTACTGCCCGAACTCCTGATGAGAAAACTAAGCAGTGCTATGACTTGTGGGTGAAGGATTACTGTAGAGGAATGACCTTGATGGTCAACAGTGCGGAACCTAAAATAAGTCAAACCTTTATAAAACTATGAACGGCTAAGGACATGTGGGATCAATTATCTCATGTTTATTCACATCGAAAAACCCTAAAAAGGTGTTTGAAATCTTTAAAAATCTGGCTAAAAAGAATTCTCTAATGATGCCTTTGTTGAGAATTATTATACCAATGGTATGCACTTTAAGATGAGTTTGAGGTTTACCATCCCCTGACTTTTGACTAAAATCTAAAGACTACAAAATGAACTGCAGCCTGTACAATTCCTAGATAGACTACTTGCTTTGTTTTCGAGAGTCGTGGATCAGATTTTGTCTAATGATCCTCTACCTAAACTATGTGATGTCTCAAAATGGGCCCAACGCTTCCTGTCTATTTCTTCTTCACCTGCTAGTTCCTCTGAGGCCTCGGCTCTTACAATACAATCTGGTGACTCTGGCTGTGGTAGTGACTGTGGCTGTGGTAGAGGACGTGTTTGTTTTGGGCCATCTGGACCCGAACTTGGCCAACCCCCTTCTGGACCAGAATGTTGTCAGCCCTCTACTAGACCTAGCAACACCCCCTCTTTGATTAAGACACTGTAACTTCAGTGGGCGGAATAACCACAATGAAGATCATTGCTAGGCAACACGGGCTAATCAAGCCTCTACTGACTACACCGACAAGGAACCTGCCCAACCCTCCACTGCTTTTGCAGATGTGTCCGAGCTGAATTTGAAAAATTGTTCCAAGAGAGACTCCCTTCTCAGACTATGGCTGCACACCTTGATGGTGATTTTGCTTTTCTGGCATCCTCAACTACCTATGGTAAAAACAAATGGGTGATCCACTCTGGTGCTTCTACTCATATTTCTGGCAATTCTGAACTCTTTTTGATATAACTGCTACATCTACTTTCATTTCCTGGCTCCAAGTAGGATGTTGTAGAGCTTCATTTGTAGTCTAGGGATTGACACAACTTAAAGAGCAATAGTAAAACATACAAAGCTAGGGCTACACTGTGCAATTGAACATAATTACTAATAGAATGCAACATGTAAGAGCGAACCAAGTTGCATAAACCATGGGAAGATCTAAATCAGACTGATAGTGTTTACTTGAGGAGTACTTGGATTACTAGACAAACAATGAGGACCATGAGGGGATTATGAGTTTTCGTACTTCTTTGATATACTAGAAGGGGCTTATCTTGGGGTTGTGGCAACAGGTCCGGATGTAATTATGATTCCCTAGGGACAAAAATAAGCAACAATATATTATCCAAGAAAGTAATAGACAAGGAAGAGCCTTCTTTAGAAATAATTTCTCAAAGAAAACTACATAAGCACTGATAGGCCATCATTCAGTGCATGACACATGTACTATTTATGTGTTCTAAAATATCACAAGAAAACACACTCTGTAGATTGAGGATCTGCAATTGCCTGGGAAAAATGGGTTATTAAATCTATATGGAAGTTAATTCTGTAGAATTGAAGAGGGCACACGATTAGAGAAAAAACATGCCGTAGAGACCGCTTTTGGCTAAAAGTTTTAGGCACGACCACGTTGTAGTTATGTATCATGATTCTGGCCACCTCAAGATGTCTGTCGGTCGGCTATACCATTCTGCTCAGTATAGGAACTAGAGGTCTGATGAAGAGTGCCCTCAAGTTTGCACCATTCTTGAACTGTGTGCTTCACGAACTCTAGTGCATTTCCAGTTCTAAGGACTTGTATGGGTCATCAGAATTGAGTTTTTATTACTTGCAAGAATGTCGTAATGCTATCCAAAACAAGTGCATGATTGTCCAACGAAAACAACCAAGTAGCTCTAGAGTAATCATCAATATACGTTATAAAGCATCGAAAACTAGATGAACTAGCAACCAGACTAGGTCCCCATATATCAACATGCACGATAAGATAGAAGACGATCTAATAGTAATCTTACTTTAATAGAGATCCTCATTTGTTTTCCTAGTTGACATTCTTCACATTGGAAAGAAGAAAGACACATCAAGAAGTAAATTTTTCATTTTTTAAAAGATAGGTGCTCCAATCAATAGTGCCGTTGTAGACACAATAGTAGATGAATAGCAATAACTAGAAGTCCTCGGCATATCCAAGTAATATAGCTCATCGGGTGCCTCATGTCCCGAGCCAATCCTCATCTTTGTACAGAGATCTTGACAAATACATCCACCATTGTTAACGTGACAGAACAATGAAGACCTTTCACATGCTTTACAAACTAAATAAAGATTTAATAAAATTTAGGGACATAAAGAGTGGATTTTAGAGATAGAGCAGACATTTGTATGTTTCCAATTCCTTTTAAAATAAATCTAGACCGATCGACTAGCATAACATGAGGAATAACCATGGTCTTTGTAAGATTAGAAAATAAATATGGGTTTCCAGAAATATGTGATGAGACTCTAGATTGTATCACCTATCTATTTTTACCGTACATAGCATGAGTAGCAAAAAAGGCTGAACTTCCATTCGGATGAGCCACAGTTATAGTGCTGGCTGCCGTTCTTTCCGAAGTTTCTCGAGTTTAGAATTAAACCAACCAACGGAGTAAGTGAAAGATGTTTTGAGGCAAAAATATATTCGGGATTTGCTTGTTGAGTTGGCATTTGCACAACGGATATCTTCAGTATGATTGTTACATCCATAGAAATTGCAGTGGTGATTGCTAGGGGTTGCTTGTACTCTGCCAGGGCCTGATCTCCCTAAAGTACGTCCATGTCCTGCTCTTCCCGAAGTACATCCATGACCAAAACCTCTGTTACAGGAGTAGATATGTATTGCAGATGAACTAGGTGTCTTTACAATCGGGGAAGTAATGAGGGAGCGTGTGAGATCCTTTAAGAACATTTTTCAAGGAAAGCAGAGGATCACTTGCAAGAATTCGATCAACAACTCTTGAAAAAGATGATGGTAAATTAAACTAGGTGAAGTTGCTTGCACAAATGTTGGATCTCGGTATCTCCAGTTAATGGATGATAAATTTCAAATTTGTACTAGAGCGCCTTAGATCGATTATAGTAATCATTCAGAGATGTTCCAGTATTGTAGTCCTTTGTAAGAGATTTGATGATCTTAAAACTTTCTTTGGGGTTTACTAATAAGAATAGATACATGAGAGTTGATCCTACATTTCCTTTGTAGTTTTCTGGCAGAGCTGTGAAGTGTTGGTTTCTTTTCCAGTGCTATTAACTATCCATGTCATGACATCATAGTCATACTCGACCCATTGGTCATAGGTTTATTTTGCCTTAGCATTGTCTTGCACGACTTTCTTGTCAAATTCATAGTCAGATGAAGTCCCTAGAGTAGGTTTGTGGGAATAGGATCAGTGACATGAGAATATTTTCCTTGATCTTTCTCATACAACTCAAAGGAGGCAAACCAAGTGTGAATATTTGCTCTATCCAATTCTACAATAGTAACTTGTACTGGGAAGGCATGAGAAGAAGCAGCCATAGTGTGGAAGCAAAAGAAGAAGACCCCCAATGGACAGAGAAGGTAGAGAATGCTGCTTAAGCACACTCAACAGTAGTAGATATAAATGCCTTGAACATCACCAATATGCACAGTGGTACGAGCCACATTATAGTTCACGTGTGTGACATAGTAGATGGGGATCCCTCTAATATGAGAGATCACTTTTAGGGATTGTAGAAGATAAAAGAAATGGTCATCCTACTCACCCTTAAGTAGATTAGTGCTTGATGAAGAGGGATTAACCCGGAGCCTCTAGAGAGAGACGATGATCACTATAAGAGACTCTTATAGGGGTTGGCATAGCTAGATTCTAGAACACCTGAGAGGGGTCAATACATCAACACAATTTCCTAGGGAGCGGCGGACATTAACAACAAACCCCTATGGGGGGCAATATCAACAATGATCCCTAGAGGGGCATCATCTCTAGCGGCACCAACCTTCCCGACATACAATCTATGTTTTCCGATCCAAAGCTATCTACTGGCGCCATCCTTCTCGGCTCTCTATCTAGTCCGAGTCTCTGGACAATGCTATTTCCTGTCCAGATGTATCCGTTGTCGTCATCATCTTCCCCGAGATTTGTTAGTCAAGCAGCTCCAGCCGCCGCCATTGAAGAAGCCACGCCAAAGCACATCTGCCTTCTGCTCCAACAACTGTCGCCACCATCTTCACTGCCGAGTTGCCCTGCCGTCTCCGCGTCGAGCCGTCGCCCATCCATCATCTCTGCATCCAGCCGCTCCATCACTCCACCACTTCACCGCTTCTCCGGACCCTGGACGATGCTAATTCCCATCCAGATCCTGCCGTGGTCAAGCAAGGTGTGACCTTTGTTCATGATCAGAGGAGTACAAAAGACGGCGCTAATTCCCGTCGACCCATGGTGCTAATTTCTGGGGTACTTGTCTCCTCGAAGATGCCAATTCCCGTTGAGATCGTGCATCAGCAGCCGCCGACACAACGTGTTGTCCAAACAACACTGGGTGTCACGCTCCAGAATTCACCCTGACAACACGGAGTTTCGTCTAGAAAGTAAAAGACACAACATGTCGCTCAAAACACATGTCGTGTTCGATTCTAGAGATCTTTCTGACGGCGGAGATCGCAACAAACACGGCGTGTCATCTTCGGAACACGACGTGTACCCGAACATTAGAGTTATGCCTCCGATTTTCAGACACGACGTGTACTTGGAACACGGTGTCCCCGGAGATCTAGTTCACGCCTCTGACATCCGACACGACGTGTCGTATTTTCACACGGTGTGTTGCAAGGAGTCGGTCAGTTTTCAACAAAGGAGCTACACGACGTGTCAGCAATACTACACGGTGTGTCTTCAGGAGTCTGTCTCTCGCCCCTGACAAGTTACACGACGTGTCCAATCATAGACACAACGTCTAGTTTGACGTCCTCCAAAAGTCCATCTTTCCTCCAATATTTGATGATAATCATATCCTACTATTATTTTTTGACCCAGTAAAAAGCACGCCCACATTTGTCGGCCTAAGGACTGGACAAATGTCCTTTTCGGGTCAAGAAAAGATACATTTGTTTTCTCTATCCGGATCTTAATCGGGTGTGTTTTGCATATTGATTCCGATTATCGATTTTCATGCTGAGAAACCATTCCAGCAGTGCCACTTCTCCCCCCCTACCGAGTAAAATTTCGGTAGTGTATCTCCTCTTTCTACTGATGCTTCCATTCTGGTAGTCTTTTTGTTCTTCTCTCCATACTACACCTCTCATTTGATCTTTTCCTTTCCTACCTTCCCACCCATCATGTGTGCGTCTTTCCACGTGCGGGGGGGGTCATATTTCCCTTTTTCCACACCATCTACTAACTCTCGTTGTATTTAGTATGCGGGGGGGGGGAATAGAGGAGAGAGAGATAGAGAGGAGGGTATGAGGAGAACATGAGAGAGGATATGAGGAGAGAGACATGAGATGATATTCCAGGCTATCTTCATGGAGCTTCATTTACTTCAGCACATCTGGTTCCCTGATGTCTTTGTGGCGCGTCATTCCCTCTTAGCATCACATTACTTTTCAGATAGCATTGAAGGATCTTACAGTTGCAACATTGACACCATGTCTCCCACGTTCGTACCGCATTATGCACGTCAGGATAAGAGCTTGCTGTGCAAATTCCGGCCTCTAGTCCCTTTGGTGTTGATTACGTTCCAGTTGATCATCCGTGCTGCGTTGATGGTGTTCCAAATGGTTGCTTCTTCGTCCTCGAAGCTCATCATCTTCAAGCCTGTGCCAAAATTGTTTCTGCAAGAATTCATCCAGAGTGATCTTCACCGAGCTACTGCATCATGTCATCTCCGAGTGGCATTTGCTACTTGTATGGTTGAGACGACATCTCAGCACCTCACCCAGCGTGTGCGTGCCACGTTATGCACGTCAGTGGTCATCTGCGCTTATTCCAGATGGCTATACTTTTCAGATAATTCAGAGACATCTCTACTGCTACATCGACACTATGCCTCCGCGTTCGTGCCACGTTATGTACGTTGGATGTGTTGAGTGCGCTTATTCCACTCCACATTCCCCTCCAGTGAAGATGGCGTAGTTGTGGTATTTATGATTGTCTGCTTCAGATGTTCTTCATTCCAGATGCACTTCAAGAGAAAGACCTTTAAAGCTCGAGCTTCTCCAACCTGCAGAACACATCTCAAAGAGGCGTCATCATATGTTTTCAGTTAGGAAGTATTGTTTAAGGGGGAGTAATAATTTTTGTATGGGGAGTGACATAGCTATCTTTCATTTGTCGTTTATTTCTTATCGTTCAATCGAGTCATGTAACCTCAAGCTTGGACATGCGTTCATCCATGCTCCAACTTGAGGGGGAGTGTTAGAATATAGCCTATTTAGTTAATAGGTTATTAGTCTATTGTCTACATGGGCATGTTGCCCATGGACCATTAGGGTTAAGTCACTTCTTTTGTGCCTCATTGTAATAGCCTCCTCTCTTATATATAGCACATGGGTGTACATACGAATAGAACAACACAACATCATTGTATACACTTCTTCACAAAAACAAATACAAACCTCACTTTATGTAGGACTAGAGAGGTTACAATCAAGAAGTTAACCAATATGGGACTTAATACATAAGAGAAGAAATAACTGAAGCTACACATAATTGGAATATTTTTGATCGATCTTGAGGGAATGTTCTCGACAAATAATATTTTATTCTTGTAGTTTGTTTAATTATTTTATTTTCTTTCGTTATTACTCCCCGTTAGAGTGGTCACTATTGTCACGTCCTAGGATTTGAGGCCTCAGATAAAATGATTTTAAAAGAAATTATTGGACTACTCATATCACCAAAGTGCACCTCCTTAAGGAGTCCAATAGTAAGAACTTTAAATTTAAGCGTGCTAAGTTTGGAATAATACAAGGATGGGTGACCAGTTGGGAAGTTGATCGTGGCTTGTACGTGTGTCAGGACAAAACACACAGTTAAGGCCAGTGAGGGTCTGTGGAGCCAGTCATCATTCAGGATACCTTACTAGAGCCGTGGGCGATGGGCCCGGGCGTTACAACGATTTGTTGCAATCTAAAAATATAATGTTTTGCTAGAAAAATATACTTGTTTTAATTGGTGCATAGTATTTGAAGAATGTACATGAAATTGACAATGCACAAAATGTAGGGTAAACGTTTCTACACTCTTAATGAGGTATTCATAAATTTTTGTCTGTGTGTATTGTCATTTGTGATACTGAAATCCATCTTTATTTATGTATTGCTATTTAGAACTAAACAAATGTGCTTGCTAAATTTATTAATGTGGAATTGTTTCTCTCTCTATTGCAGGAAACTTTGAAGCTAAAGGGTAATAGTTCATTTGATTTTTACTACGACATGAAATATTCTTTGGAATACTCCACATTTTGTGCATTGCCAACATGTAAGTTTAATGCAAAATTTATCAGACGCACCAATAACATTTACTCAAACATAGCTCATTGAGACATATTTTAATCATTCATGGTATTGTTGACACATGCCAAGACGGCGTGCTAGTATGATAACAATGATTTATTTTGTTTATATTTTAGAGTTTAGATAAATTTTCCTGATTAATAATCATATGCCTATAAGAACTCTAGGTTTTTTTGCTCCCCATAATAGGGGACATAGTCTTGCACCTGAAGGCAATTCTTGAGGTGTACGCTTGGAGACGAGGCGGCCTTTAGTACACCACGAGGCTTGAGCCTCACATATATGAGGTGGTCCAAAGGTGCATGAGGCTTTGATGAGGAATATGCCTTTGATTGTAGAGGAGGTTTAGCATGCAGATGAGTGGAGGCAAGGGATACTTACCTATCGACGAATGAGCGGAGGAAAAGGCAGAGTAGAGGTGCAGCATAGGGGTGAATACTTATCTATGTAGTGCACTACTGCGACTAACATGTGCTGTTCTTTTGGGTTTACATTCTGGAGTTTGGGACATGCTCTATGAATTAGGGAGTGTGGGGGTGCCGGGCCTGCCAAATGCACACATTTAAAGTTCCAAATTCAAGTGCTAATTCCTATCTTCTCTTATGGATGTGACTTGGACATTTGGCCATGTCAGGGTCACCTTTTCCATTCATTCAAGAATCCCTCTCTATAATTCAGAAACAGGTAGAAGTTATCTCGTCCTAGAACATTTCACAATCTGATTCAGAGCACAATAGTGGACTGGATCTTCCGAAATGTTCACTCTATTTCTTCGAATATATGGTAGAGCCAACCAACCGTAGCCGTAGAATAAAATGTCTTACCCTAAAAGAAGTCTGGTTGTCGTCAGTTCCATGCTTCATACAAAAGCAGGAGCAAGATCACCTTGTTGTACCCAAAGTCTAAGCAACCCAAGTATATCTACTGTAATCATCATGGCTGTCCAACAATAGATATAATCTTTTGGCCATTAGGCGAGCATGTTCTTTAGCTGTCAATGCAACCTACAAAATGTTTTAATCTTTTGATCTTGGATTACCCCTGGAAACCGAGATGCTTTACTGGTAGCTTGGAAGCAAGAACACTTTGCCGAAGCTCCAATGTCCGAGTTTGTGCCTATTCACATTGTGCATTTTTCTAGAGAATGCAACAACTTGAACTATGCTGGTCTTTTTCCTAAATTATTTGTTTGTTATTTCCTCTTAATCTCCTACTAGGTTTTAAGATATACTAATAAATTTTTATAACATATAGCTTCACCCGTTTTGTTTTACAATTAGGTTATGCAAATAAAGGTTAACCACAACTAACATTTCCATGCTATTTCTTTTTCATTCGATATCTATCTATTGATTGAATCATAGCTTGTAAGCCATTTTTGTTCCTACAATTTTAATTAAATATATTTAAGTTGTTTTTTAGCAAGAAAGTATGAAAAAATAATGAGTCAGATTCTTATAATGAGTTAAAAAGAACCATTACCAAAAAAATTCCGCAGAAATATGAAAATCATACATCATACATGTATGCTACATATCGAGCAATAATGGCTTGTGACTATAATATACATCCTTTTCTTTTCTCGCTGAGTCTGTCTCTACTATTTTTAGAAATTACCATGCCCCCATTTCCGTGTTTGTGTCTAGAACTTTGTCCATGCTTCCTAGATTGGTAGTAAACCTGTCTGGAGATGAACAATTTCACATAGAGATCTTCACATCCCTCCGTAAGACTTTAGAAAAGTCAATTTTGGATTTAGTCTTATCAAGCACATGGTTTGCACTTTTTCGGAAGTCGCCAAGGGTGTTCCTCAATTTTCAATGCTCTAGTTATTGTTTGGTGAATTTCAGCAAATTTTTATGAAGATTAGATGAGAGTTCTCTTTGGATTGGCTAGTATAGGTTCTAATATCTCTTTTTATCTTCATATTTGATTAGTCTAGATACTTTACAGAGAAGATATAAGAATTGGAATACTAGAGAAGGGGGAAAGGACATATAAAATGACCCTATACGAGAAAGGAAGAGACCTGGGCCAAGTAAAATGCATCAAGAATGAATATAATAGAGTGTTGGTAAAGGATGATGATACCAATGCAAGAATTACTTTCATAAGCTTTTTAATGGAGATACTTTTGATATTAAAAAAGACTCGTTTAGCATTAGTACAAAAGATATCCTATTTACATGGCAAATTACACAATTAAAAGTCAGGAATACTAGTACAACGATGGAAATGGGAAAGGCATTTGAGTCATACAATATCCCTATTCATGTATGGAAGAGTATGGGGATGAAGGAGCTGTGGTGATTGACTTTCTTCAATAAAATTACGATGACCAAGAACATTCTAGACGAGTGAAGAAATAGTACCATAGCGCCACTCCTACAAGAACAAGGAAGATGTTTGAATCTAGACAAACTATAAAGGAACCAAGAAATAGTACCATAGTGCCACACTATGTAGCTTTCGAGAGGATTATTGAGCTGAGACTCAATCTATAACACATATATCCGACACCCAATTTGTTTACATGCCTTGTAGGCCAACTTCAATTTTTTTTGATATGGAGAATTATGGAAGGTGCAAACTAAACCAAAGAGATCTTCATATGGTTTTTTATCGATTTAGAAAAGGCTAATGATCGGGTACATAGGGAACTTTCGTGGTGAGTTTTGGAGAAAAATGCGTGCCAATCCAATTTATGCAATCAATTAAAGACACACAAAAATGCCGCTGCAACGTTTGGAGTTCTAGAAGGGAAACGCCAAATTTTTTAGATACAATTGGGGTATATCAAGGGTTGGCACTGAGCCCATATCTAATTTTTTATTGATATAAATAAGTTGACGAAGCATGTTTAGGATGATATCCTTTGGTGTCTTGGTGTATGCTATTTTATGATAACATTGTGTTGATTGATTAAAGTGATAGATTGAACTTTGAAGAAATGCGTTGGAATCTAATGAATTTAAGACCAGTAGAAGCAAAACAAAGTAAATGCATTGCTTTTCTAGCTAGTCTAGAATTGTGAATGGTTTGTGCCAAGTTGGATGGATGGATGAGCCATAATGTGATAAATTTCATTACTTGGGTTCTATTATTCATTTGGATAGTGAAGTTTAAGATGATGTTTATCATCGGACCATGACAAGATGGTTGAAATCTAAGAGTGCAATCAGAGTTGTATGTGACTAGAAGACCCTTCTTAGATTCAAAAGTAAGTTTCTTAGAACAACTATGACCAATGATGCTATGCAAGAGTATATGTTGCACGATTAAGAAACCAAGGTCTCAATTATGGTTGAAATATGCCTGCTCAATTGTGGGAAGATAAGGGAAGATTGCTATAGAAATGACTATATGAGGAGCAAAGTGGGCTGCGAGTAGCAAGGACAAGTTACTTGAAGGTCGCTTGAGTTGTGGTATGGACATGCAACATAGATCGACAAAGCACCACTTTGAAGCAATGCTATTGAGTTGAGCAAAATAAAAAGAAGAGGCATGCCTAAATAGTGGGAAGAGCTTATAAGGAGATGCTGGGCTATGGTGGTACTGGGAGACCCGATCAACAAGGCCCAACGAGCTTGTTGGAGATAGGAGTGTTCACAAATCAAGTATAAGTAAGAAAATCTAACCCTGATTTTGACTGTCAAACCCTATCCGACACCTGAATTTTTTTTAGACTTGTCAATCTAGAATTGACTTAGAGTGGAAAACTTAAACTTGAAACCAAACTCGAACCCAAATTTATAGGTGCTTTTATATGAAATCATATATCTGATCAAATTTCCCATACTATCGTAAAGAACTTCGTTACATCAAATTAAATTCCTCTAGTATCAACCATTATGTAAGACCATGGTTGTAAAGGTGTCGAGACAATGGCTTGACTTGGATGGGCACCCATACCCTCTGGCGCGCGCCTGGGCGCATGCCCTTTTTCAATTTCTACATAATGATTATATATGATTATATATGATCACAATATATATCACATATACAAGGTACTTTGGGTGCTTATTTGGTTGAAATCTAAGAGTGCAATCAGAGTTGTATGTGACTAGAAGACCCCTCTTAGATTCAAAAGTAAGTTTCTTAGAACAACTATGACCAATGTTGCTATGCAAGAGTATATGTTGCGCGATCAAGAAACCAAGGTCTCAATTATGGTTGAAATATGCCTGCTCAATTGTGGGAAGATAAGGGAAGATTGCTATAGAAATGACTATATGAGGAACAAAGTGGGCTGCGAGTAGCAAGGACAAGTTACTTGAAGGTCGCTTGAATTGTGGCATGGACATGCAACATAGACCGACAAAGCACCACTTTGAACCAATGCTATTGAGTTGAGCAAAATAAAAAGAAGAGGCATGCCTAAATAGTGGGAAGAGCTTATAAGGAGATGCTGGCCTATGGTGGTAATGGGAGACCCGATCAACAAGGCCCAACGAGCTTGTTGGAGATAGGAGTGTTCACAAATCAAGTATAAGTAAGAAAATCTAACCCTGATTTTGACTGTCAAACCCTATCCGACACCTGAAATTTTTTTAGACTTGTCAATCTAGAATTGACTTAGAGTGGAAAACTTAAACTCGAAACCAAACTCGAACCCAAATTTATAGGTGCTTTTATATGAAATCATATATCTGATCAAATTTCCCATACTATCGTAAAGAACTTCGTTACATGGAATTAAATTCCTTTAGTATCAACCATTATGTAAAGACCATGGTTGTAAAGGCGTCGAGACAGTAGCTTGACTTGGATGGGCGCCCAGACCCAGGCGTACGCCCTTTTTCAATTTCTACATAATGATTATATATGACTATATATGATCACAATATATATCACATATACAAGGTACTTGGGGTGCTTATTTAGTGTTCTACATCCTAAATAGTCATGTTGTATTAAACTAGAAGGCTAAAAGTACATGAAATCATTTATACATGCCAAATTGATATTAAGACGACACATAAATTATTAAAAACTAAAAATATTGTCTAGGCGTCCCTGGCGGCCGCCCAGGTGCCCAAATGTCTATTTCACTAGTAGGATGGCCCAGAAAACCCCCCTTGGGTGCCCGACGACCCAGGCGATGCCTGAGCGTCGGCCTCAACAACTATCTTAAAGACTAAAAAATAATTTAGACAACTATTACATCGTTTTTCCTTTGTTTATTAAGAAAATTTATAGCACCAACTATATTCATGATAAAAAGATATATTTAGCTAAAAATGCATGCTAAACACTTAGTAGAAGTAACATGGATCAATAAGGGGTTGTTTGACTCGAGACCTTCTAAATCTGTGTAGTCATATACATTAAAGGCTACTATATATATGCTTCCTCCTTGTCCTATATATAGGAAAGATATCTGCCCATCTAGTATAACATACAAAAGGAAATTTTCACATTACTTGATTCTTTAACGTGGTATTAGAGAAAATATCCTATACCTTAGCCGTCAAGTAAGATAGTGAAAATAAGAGAGACTCTTAGCCGGCAGGTAGCCACCCCTTCTTCCTTAGTGTGCCACCCACATGCCTCTTGTTGCTAATATTTCCCTCATACTTCTTCCCTTTATCCTCCTCGCCCAACCCGCGTCCTCTCTTCCTTGCAAGCATTGTCATAATATACTTCTACTTTTTGAAAAACCTCGCATTAGAACACAATTTTCCCCAAACATATCAAATAGTTGAATAACTCCCTAATTCCCAATTCCTGATATTGATATATTAGCTCTTTATGCTCTTTATGCTTTAGTCTTGCTTTGCTTTCCTACAAAAGAGATTGCCTTGCATTTGTTCCATATTGCCTTACATGATATTAGACAATTACGACCCTCTATTTTTCACCCATCCCTCGCCCACCTAATCCTACTGGCTACCTTCCACCCCTCTCCTACCAGCCGCCAACCCTTTCTCCCAGCCGCTTACCCTACGATCCCGCCACCCTTCTTCCTTCCTCCCTTATTGCCCCACTTCCCCCTCCTTCTGCCACCACCCCTGCCAACCCATCCACCACCCCTCCCTGCCTAGCCGTCACTCCTCCCTCCTGCCGCCACCCCTCCCTCCCTTCCTACCCACCTAGCTGTGATCCCTCCCTACCCGGCCACCGCCCCTGTGACCTGCCAATCCCTTCCCTCCTGCCACCGACCTCTCCTACTCACCTGCATGTTGCTGCCACACGCCCCCCGCCTCACTTCCACCGACTTTCCTCCTGTTGCTGCACCCCCTCCTGCCGCTGCTCTCCCCTTTCCATGCTGCCACTGTAATCCCCTCCACTCATCTCTCTCACTACTGCTTCTACCTATCTCCCTACTACAACTGCATGATACCATTGTCTATTAAGACAATGGCTTAATTCCCGATATATTTGTTGATTCTTTAAGGACTACATTGTCTACCCTCCTTGAGGTCTTGGGGGCTTGACGTATTTTTCTACCTGCCGACATCCTATGACCAAGTAATTATGTCACTGAGACATAGATTGCCCTCCTTGGTCCACCTCCCCCTAGACCTAGACATGGACATCCCCCTACAGGATGGAGATTTTGTAACTTCTATGGTCGTACCATTCACATTGAAGATCATTGCTGGGCTAAACATGGTGAACCGACATGGACAAAACAGGTCACCACTGAGAATACTGAGTCCACCTCGTCTGCTTCTTCAAGTTCTACGCTGCGGATTGTTGAGTGGATCCCCTTTGAGTTTGAGAAACTTCTTCAAGCACGACCGCCTACTCATCCTACTACTCAAGACAGAGGTTCTTTTGCCTTGCTTTCTCTTCTTATGGTAAAAATAAATGGGTTATTGACTCTGGTGCCTCTTTTCATATGTCTGGAAACACTAACTAATTTTCTGACCTTATTAAAACCATTATGGTTCCACCGGTTACAGTGGCTGATGGAACTCAAACTCCTGTGCATGACACGGAAATGTTTATACTCCCACTAATTTACCTCTGAAATCTGTATTATATATTCCAAGATTTCCTCTGAATCTTGTATCTGTGAATGAAATTGTTAAGAGCCTTTGGTGCTTTGTCAAATTTAATCCTGAAATTGTGTGTTTTGGGATTTCCGCACAAAAAGGAGGATTGGTGTGGACCATGAGGGACCAGATGAGATGTATTACCTAGACACATCAAAAGCTGCTGCTACTAATCGGCTATCATCCTCGGTGAATGGCCTACAATGGCATATTATCTAGTCCATCCTTCTATTGCAAAGATAAAGTGTTTATTTCCTACGCCCTAGGATAAAGTTTTCATTGTGAACCATGTCAATTTGGAAAACATACTCGTGCAGTTTATCCTAGGAAAAACCATTAGTACTACAAATTTATTTTGTGGTGCATGCTGATATCTGAGGACCATGTTATGTAACCAATATCTATGGGTTTAGATACTTTATGACATTTATTGATGATTATTCTTGAGCAACATGTCTGTTTTTGTTGAAAGATTGTACTAATCTTCAGGATACCATTACTACCTTTTTTGCTGAAATTAAACCCAATTTGATAAACCAATTAATTTTTTTGCACTGGCAATGCCTTCGAATCCATGCAAAAGTCAGTCAGTCAATTTTGTACAAATCAGGTAGCATTCATCAAACTTTTTGCTCCTACACACCATGGTTAAATGGTGTTGCGGAGAGGAAAAATCTCACCTTCTAGAAGTTGCTCGTACCATCCTTCTTTAGTATTATCTCCCAAAAAAGGTTTGGCCCGAGGCTGTCTCTACTGCCTGCTACTTGATTAATCAGATGCCTTCATTTGTTACAAAATCAAGTGCCCTATATACTTCTGTAACCCGATCATCCTCTTTTCTTTGTTCCCCCGCATTTTTGGCAGTACATGTTTTGTAAAAAATCTCCGCCGAGGGTTAACAAAGCTAGATCCCAAATCCACTAAATGTATTTTTTTGGGGTACTCCAGAACTCAGAAAGGGTATCGATGTTAGGATCCAGCTATTGACAGTGGTTTGCGAGTGCTGACGTGATTTTCTTTGAACACATGCCGTACTATTATGAGAGAACATGATGTTTATCTCTTGATCTTCTAGATAATAATCCGCTACCCCATATTGTGGAAGACGAGACTCCTATGAGGATACAACTGATCTCACTTCATCTCTCAAAGTATACAAATGAAGACCAAAGATTACCATTCCCTTTATGCCCCCTCACTAGCCCAATCCTCCTTCGTCAGCATATCACAACACTTTCGAAGTAACTCCTATTCTGGACCTTACAATTACTGATGGGAAAGGTGTTCGTTCCTGTACTATGCATCCTATCAATAATTTCTTCTCTACTGCTAATCTTGATACTAGCCTTGCATGCTTTACGTCTGCTATCTCTTCTATTTCTGTTCTTTAAAATGCCAATCAAGCACCGCAACATCCTGTCTGGCGTCAAGCTATTGAAGCTGAAATGGATGCACCCTGTGATCATCATACATGGGATGTAGTTGATCTTCCTCCTGACTGTTCTACTATGGGATGTCGCTTGATATTTACTATTAAGTACCAGCCAGATGGTACAATTGAACGGCCAAAAGCTCGTCTAGTTGCCAAGGGGTGTACGTAGACATATGATGCAGATTATTTTCAAACCTTTTATCTTGTCGCTCGACCGAATTCGGTTCGAGTTATTGTGTCTGTTGCTGTCAATCTTGACCGGCCTCTCTACCAGCTTGACGTGAAAAGTGCTTTTTTATATAAAGACCTGCTCGAAGAAGAATATATGGATCAATCTCTTTGCTTTGTTGCTCAGGGAAGTAGTTCGTAGGCTTCACAAAGCCATATACGGTATGAAGCAAAGCATCTGTAGACTATCACTTTTCACTGTGTAAAGCATGTGTAGGGACTGCAATTGTGATACTCATGCTTATGAAATTTTGCTCAAAGAGTTCCAATAGCTAAAAAAATTATCTTGGTTTTGATCATAATACTAGATGTTGTCAACATTTGGTAAAATGTCGAGGATACCACTGACTTTAATGATTGGAAAATTGAGAACTTGGTAACTTCTTTGTTCAGAAATGTTGACGACATTGACCAATTTTGATAGTGCCGACCCAAATACCGAAGTTGTTGGTCCGACCCAAAAGAGATAGTAGGAAACATGGGCTGCTTACTTAGATGTTGACCGACTTCGTCAAGATTGCTGATTCTGTGTGGAATAGATCTACCATTGCTGCTTGAGGAAATCTAGTTGGTTCTTATATTAAGTATTTTTGTATTTATTATTGTTTTCAAGATGAGAAATCGTACATATACCCCTCTATTAGATCTTCCCCTTCTTTACAAGGTTTGGTGTAAATCTTTATCATCTTACACCTTCACCTCCCTTATTCCACACCTTTACTGAAATGCAAAAAGGTAAAACCTACTCATTTTTTGGGATTTCGACACCAAGATATTTGGTAAACTCGAAAGAGTTTGGGCATTTCACTTAATTGGTATGTTTGTTAAGTTGATTTTTGTTTGTTGTGTTTTATTGTGATTTATGGCTTGTTAGTTGTTAGTTGTCATCAACTTCGTGTCTGTATGTTATGTGAAACTTCTATACAAATGAGATTCGAACTCTATGTTTTAAATGTGTGTTCTTGGACAGTTATTATAAAAAACACATGGAGAATATGTTTTTAGCTAAATTTGATTATCTCTATCGAATTTCGTCACAATCTCATTGTTTTTAGTTTAATTTGCGTCAAACTTTTATTCGGAGACTTCCTTGAAATTTCCCAGTATCACCACACTTCTTTTTCCACACGTGTCGAAGCAAACATAAAGTTGACCTTCTGTGCCATGGCTCTAATTAAGTTGCAGGATAGTTTCCGTTGTCTATGATGATTTCCTATTTCTACTTGTTGATTTTACAAAAAATAAAGCTATTTATCTATCTGATGCACCAATTGATTAAAACTTAGCAGTGTTTAGGATCTCATAGTCATACTGGTGACGTGGTGAACAGCAGATTTTACATTATTCACTGTCTTTGGATCTTTTCTTAATTACCAATGCTGACCCCTATTGCTTGATAGAAGCTCCAAGTAGGTTAACACTGTTTGTTTATGGCTTATATAGCGTTTACCACAAAACTGATGGTTTTGTATGTTGTACAGATAGTAATGAAGAATCAAGTACTGTATCTTTGGCTTCCCATGAAACTCAAAACTATAGTGCTACCGGCAACTTGTTTATGGACTCTCAAAACAACACGGAAACTGAAAAATCACAATTAACCTTGCTTGATCTTTACTCTGGTTGTGGGGGTATGTCCACTGGACTTTGCCTAGGAGCCCAAGCTGCTGGGCTTAATCTTGTTGCTGTAAGTTTGTCAAGTTTAATCTTTTCATGGTTTGAGAAGAATATTCATATTCATTCAATTATCTTAGAAATGGGCTGTGGATTTCAATGAGGCTGCTTGCAGAAGCTTAAAGCTGAATCATCCCGAAACACAAGTATGTTCCTTTGATCTTACAAAATTCCATCAAAATTTGAGTGTGTTTATCAGGATGTCTCTTTTCCTTTGTAGGTTAGGAATGAAACTGGAGTTGATTTTTTGAATTTATTGAAAACATGGGAGAGACTTTGCAAAAGACATCTAGTAGATCATCCAATAAAGAAAAATCCTCGTACTAGGGCTCATGCAAAGACTGATGCACTGCCAAATAAACACAGCTCTGCTATTTCTGAAGGTGAATATGAAGTGATGAAGCTAGTTGATATCTGCTATGGTGACCCAACTGACATGGGGAGGCATGGTTTACATTTTAAGGTATTTTACACAGAGAAATCACAGTCAGTATTGTGGAGTAGGCTATTATGTATCCATGGGTCGCATGATAGTATTTTCCTCTGCATTGCATCTTTGTTACATACACTGCCTCTATATATACATGGTTAGGTTGTGTCTAATCTTTTTTACTTGTTTTATTTGTATCTCTATCCTATTTACATGTGCTTATGTAAGAAATATTCACAAAAGTCAACTAAAGTGTGTTGTGTTGTCGCAACATTGCCTGGCCAGAACACAGACCTGCCATTTTTTTGTCTCTGAGTTCCCTCCCAGCGGGAATAAACTCGGGCACATTGGCAGGGGGGCTCCCCTTTTGAACTGCTGCACCAACGCTGTGTGACAAAGTAACAATCTTTGGTAGATGATAGAAAACACAACAAAAGATACTTGAAATTAAGTGAAAAGTCTTATTCCAATAGTATTATCAAGAGCAACCAATACTTAGTGTAGTTAGATTACTTTATTACGTTGAATCTTCATGCACTTTCAACTGATGCATGACCATTCTAACCCCTATGTTGGTTCAAACATAAAAGACACATGTGTGTAGTTTGTGACATTGATACATATTGTCACACTTGGAGGTTAAGCTGAAAGACCGCCAAAGAATGGTTCACATTTTTGTGATACACTATTTCTTTTATTACGTTTAAATAGAAACAATCATTTCTTTGTGTTCAAAGGAACCTCAAAGTTCATTCTGATCTCTTCACTTAACATACAAAGCACATCTCTTTTGTAGAACTCGTGGGAGTGAGTGTGATGTAGGACAGGCCCCACCTTTATGCACTTATGAGCGTAGGCGTCGTCGTGTCATTAGTTAGGCTTGATTGGCATGTTTTATTTTATTATTTCTTTTCTCTTCTTATGGGTTTTTGTAAAGTCATGTGGTTTTAGTCCCACATTGGCTATCGTGTTTAGTCTTTCTTTTAGAAGCCTATATAAAGGCTCTATGGGCATCCATGTAGAGACACAATTTATTAATGAGAATTATCATTTTAGTTATTGCCTAGTTTATTTTTTAAATAGCCGTAGTTTTACATTAGGGTGCTTAAGGGAGTTCTCACTGGAGGAGATATGATTGGCTCTTCTCTTGATAGTAATCAAGGAAATCAAATCCCTCTTCTTAGAAGGAAGAAGAGATATTTGTGAAGAGGCTTGAAGGAAAAATGCTTTTCATGTGAGCTACAATGATTTAAGCTATTTTGCATAATTGGATCATCCTTAGGCTTGACATCCCTTGTGAGAGCCTACGACTACTGGTTAGTAGTCACCTAGTTAATTTAGAGTTTTTGCTTACTTTTTGGGACCCAATAGTTATTTTAGGGAATTGATTGTATGTTCCTAATTTTTTTATATAGTTTGGAGTTTGGTTATTTGATTTGTTCGTTAGCTAGACAATTACCTCTATTGTCAGTCAGTAGGGTTTAGTTGGTTTGCTATAAATACCATCCATGAGGTATTGCCTACACAATTAATCTCATTGTCATAAAAGTTCTTTGTCATTGGGCTTAGGCCCACTTATACACTTTTTTTTACACCTTGTTATACTTAAATGGTATCTGTTTACCTCTTACATATCCATATATCTCTTTCACTCCTATATATAGGAACCTTATGTAATATCTTATTATGCTAATGAGAAATCTTTCTTAACCTCTCCATATGGTATTACAACATATTGGCTCTGGGACCCAAGCTTTTTTCTACCCTAGCCCTATTTCCTACCGACCCCCTCTCTCTTATTTGTTTCCTTCTTTTTCCTCAAGGTAGCCTCTTCCCCCTTGTGCCATCCTCCCTTCCACCCCCACGACAAGCACAGATTGTAGGGATCCCTACCCGCAACAAGTGCTCACTGGGAACAACACAGGTAGCTTTTCTGCCGCCGCCCTTATAGGCCATTGCCGGAGGTGCCAGGCTGCCACAACCTACGACAGCGTCGTAGGATCTGTCACCATCAGTTCTTAGTAGCACTGGCCCAGGTAAAACCCAAGGTATCACCGACTTAGGGACAACAACAAATGGCTCCATCGACCATGGCTTAGTCTATCTCTTCGGATCCGTCTCCCTCCATCTCTACAATGTTTTCCTTTGTGTTATAATATAATCTAAAAAAAGAAAAACATAGCAAACAAAAAACTCCATTTTAGAATACACATGGGGCAAAGCTTCAACTCCCCCCTTCTCCATGTAGATCCCCTGAACCACATGGCTGAGTGCTTTACTTTCCAACTAGGTCATATGTTTCTACATCACAATGCATACCTCATTTTATTTACTCTTCCCGCGCAGACTCCTCCAATAGTACTTGTTTTTTCTATTTTCTTACCATTCTTCCAAGTAACACTAAGTTTATTGTCTTTTTTGTCTACTGTTCTTACACTCCGGTAGCCTGCTCTTCCTGTATCGTGCTACATTTCGATAAAATTTATCTGTTCTCAGGGCTAACGATAAAGTTGCTCCTGCTCCCACAATCATTTATATTGATACCCTTGTCATATCTATTGTCAAATTCAATAATAGCAACAACTTGTTGTAGATGAATGATGTTTACATCTTCCTCTAGTTGTTAAACAAACTCAAGTACATCTTTGACAACCCGTTGGAAAAACATTAGGATGACCCCACCTAGGCAATCGATAACATCCATATCCCACACTGACTCTAAGGCAGCATGGAGCCTCAAGTCATCATAATGCTAAAGTGATGCGGGGAAAAATGGAGTCATTTGACACTCGGGAACAAAATTGCCTCCACATGCACAATATAATGGATAAAGTATTCTTCAAGAAGCATGGATCTCTTGATGTCTACTATGAATCCATGAAGGCCCTGGTAAATCAAATCAGTTTCTTCTCACCTACTATGTCAATGGAGGTTATGTAAGAGTGTGACACTATACTCTCACAAATGATTCTGAACGGCCGATCACTGAATGGTATTGAATCATAGGTCTACAAACCTTCTCTTAATCTAAATTATAATCAAACTATATACTCCGCTATATATGAGTATAACATAGTTCTTTGCAATCATTTTTAGTAGTAAGCTAATTAGTGTACATATATTCCTACCATTAGTATAATTTAACATAAAGAGGAAGAAAATGTACCTGAAAGAAACATAGACAAACAATTTATTGTGAAAAAGTAGAATGTATAGTTTGCTTATCTTATATTTGGTTTTGTATGGTACTTGCTACACATTTTCCATGACAAGCACTTGGTCAACATGGTAATTGTGCTTCTTACATTATCCAATCCCTTATCATGGTAATTATGCTACACAAGTACACATTTTCCATGACAAGAACTTGGTCAACATGGTAATTATGCTTCTTACATTATCCAATTCCTATTACTCAAGCTAGGTTATTGAGTCAAACACAATTAAAAGAAGTGATGGCAGACCTTAATAAACTTGAGAAGAGCTTATAAAGAGAACAAAGCTGATTGGAAATGAAGGATCATGTCGCCCACCCCAACATGGTTGGGATCACGGCTTATGATAATGATGATGATGATGATGACATTATTCAAATCATACAACACGATATAGTTAACTTTGTAACTATGCCTTTTATACATATTCCACTGATATGAATGAGCCATTGTGAATTCACCTATGAAGCACGGATACTCCAAAACAGGTGTCGTACCCGTATCTGATACGTATTGGATACTCCTGGATACGTATCAGATACTCCTAATCCGTATCCTGCCGTATCCAGTCGGTTAAAACTAGAAAAAAAATCTGGGCATGACATTGTTTGATTAGCATTTGACACCAACTCATGTCTCAACCCTCTTTGTTAAGTAGTAGCTTACAACAAGGATGTCATAGTTGCTTCCTTGAAGTAGTTCAAGGTTAGTCACCATTCCTGTTGCTAAATGTCAATCTTCCTTCTTCTTTTTATTGTTTGTATCTCCTTTGTTTTTTTGGGATTTCACTTTTTAAAGAACTTCAATATGTAATCTGGATTTTTGTTTGCTCTTTATTGCAAACCAATTCATTCACCTTTACATGGTACTTCCGGATGCTTTCCCTGCTAAGGTGCAAGTTTTAAGCACGTTGATGTCCTCCATATTCTATGAAAGGCTTCAATTTAGTATCGTTGGGTTAACATGCCTCTTGTTTTGGTGACTAAATCTATTGTGATTTTTTCTGGATTTCTATCTAGACAATATCTATTTCATCTTTTTTGAAGATAATCATTGCATCCCCATCCTTATGTCTCCCCCTATGAAACACCGATACTCCAAAATAGGTGTCCTACCAGTACTTAATACATATTTGATGCTAATACTCCCTAGATACTCTTTAATACATACCAAATACTTCTTAAGTCGTATTCCTTTTTTTATTAGCAGGATATGACCTCAATGCAGCCAGGATACAACCAACCCATTTAGCAGCCAAGAGAGCACCCCACTCGTGTGACCCCTCAAAATCCCAAAACCATGTGACTTCCAACTCTAGACTCCCCCTATTGTATTGTGATTTGAGAATGAAATTGGTATTGTCTGTTAAAATTTTAAAATAAACATTAAAAAAATTGTTGTATCCATGTTGTACCCGTATCTTGTATTTTTCGAAAATTGTCATATCCCCGTACCGCACCCGTACCCGTATCCATTTCTGTATCTATATCAGTGTTTCATAGTAGCTGGCTATACCCTGAGAGAAGATAGTTTGGTATCACAGATGACACAACTCACTTTACAGCACAATATTACATGATACATGAAATGTGAAAGGTTTAGAATATGATATTATCATGTCTTTTGTAACTTGTCTCACATAAATATGAATGAAAGACCCCTTTTTAAATCATTGTTTGATATTATGGTATTGGTTTCCATTTTCTTTAGAAATATTGTGATTTTTGAATGAAATTTGATTGTCTTCATCTATTTTTAAATAAATATATTGGTTATTTTTAAAAATATTAAATAAATATTAAAAAATTGCCGTATCCATGACGTACCCGTATCCTATATTGTCAAAAATTGTTGTATCCCCATACCCGTACCCGTATCCGATACTTATCCGTATCCATGCTTCCTAGGAATTCACTATTGCATGTCAAGATCATGTAGTAATAAATGATGGTGGAGAAACATGCACACTAGAGATGTTTCCCAACGTACTTTACAATAGTGAAGGTGTGCTAAAGTCAAAAATTGACTTTGAAAATGAGCTAGAGAAAGCCCTGTTGGAGATTCTTTTGGAATCTGGTATGATGCATGTAGAGACCTATGTCTAGGTTTAGATGAACATTTGCTTGGGTTTATTGAAACCTATGTCTAGGTTTATAGAAAGTACATGGACTTGGAACAATATGCCAATCACATCAAACAACTCGTGTTGAGCAGCATTGCCAGGAAGAGGAGGTGGTCAACCACTCATCCACAATGGTATTTGGACTTTTTCTTTCATTGAAACAACTAGCATCTAATTAATTGATTTATATATTGACTTTATCTAGTAGACTCTAGATATATAATTAAAGTAATATTTTCACACCGCCTTCCTCCAACTGACATTTTCTTTCGTTTGACTTTTACTCGACTTGACATGTAGTATTCTCCTTATATATACAATACATGACATTATTGCATCGATAAGTGCATTTATATACATGGATTGTGCTTACAAATTCTAAAACTTAATTCTTTCATTTTTTGTTGAAATCCTTCATCAAAATCCTTAGGAAACAATACTGTTTCCTTGCATCCCACATGAAGGACCCCCATATACAATATTATTGCATAAAATGATGCATTTACATTTTGAGATCACACCTGTAAAATTTCAAATTTTTATTCGTCCAAGATGGCGTCAAAGTTGTCAAGATTGCATTTGTCAACATTTTTCTCCGACATACCATTATATACCTATTTCCACATTGTTGAAACAACATCAATATTAGATACCTCATTCCGTGGTTTTGATGGTCGCATTAGTTTCTACATATTTATATTGCGCAAAATCCCAATGCGGATCTGCCCATATATTTATATTAAGAACGCAAGAGGGAAAATTACATAGAGAGACCAACAAAGACAATAAATTTAACATAACAATAAATAAATATAACTAAAGAACAAGGAAGCACGGACACGTTTCTAGAGTTGGACACTGACAAGGACACGGGGCACGACAAATTTCTAAAATGTAGGATACAGACACGACATTGGATGAGGGGATTTATATATATATATATATATATATAGATATATGTAGGTATATGGCACATGAACTGGAATTTATCTAAAATTTGTCCACATTAATGTATCTATGTATGTATAATCTTATATGCAGATAGATGTGTGGCTTTATGTGTATAGTAAAAACAATATGAAGTAGAAACCTAAATGTATGTTTCTTGTAAATATATAAGAGTTCGTATTACTCATTTAACCAACTTATTAGACTATAATTTGGATGGTCACATTAGTTTCTACATATTTATATTGCGCAAAATCCCAATGCGGATCTGCCCATATATTTATATTAAGAGCGTAAGAGGGAAAATTACATAGTCAGACAAAGACAATAAATTTAACATAACAAAATGAACTGGACACCTCCCAGCTGTGTCCAAAACGTTTTAGGCCATGTCCGCGAAGTGTCCGTGTCAAAACGTGTCCGACACGGACACGGGGGCTCTCTAGAAGTGTGCGTGCTTCCTAGCTAAAGAATAAAACATACCCTGTCATTCTAAAACTCCCTCTCAAGCTGGAGTATACACATCTTGCAATTCATATATCTAAGAGCAGTCAGTAGAAGTGGCTTGGTGAAGATATGGCAACTTGCTCTCCATTCCTCACATGAGGAGTCTTTACCTTCCTAGCCAACACCAAGTTACATACAAACTGACAATCTACCTCAATATGCAGTCCTCACGAAAAGCTAGTTTTCTAGCAATATGTATAGATGTCCGATTGTCACACATCAAAGTGGTATGAGTATCCGTGTTAGTTCCAAAATAAGAGTTAATAGAAAGAACCCACTGCATTACAACAAGCATGGGCCATAGCAACGAGTCACTACACTTTGCTTTTTTACTTTTCCAAGTGACAAGGTGAGATTCCAGAATAACATCCAGAACCAGATTGCCTGTCGTTTGCATCACCAACCCGGTCTGCATTCATATAGCTAGTATTGACTGCTCACAAAATATGTAAGACCTTTCTTAGGAGCTCCTTTTAAATATATCAAAATATGACATACTTCCACCCATGGAACTAAACTTCGGCGAAGTTGGGCGAAGTTTTACCGAAACTTCGAACTTCGAGCCTAGGCGATGTCGAATCCCCAATACTTCGGCTTCGTCTAAACTTCGGGGCGAAGTTTCCCTGATTTTGTCGAAGTTGGTTTTTTTGTATGTATTTTTGTCTCAACTTCTCCGAAGTTGTCGAAGTTTCCTCAAAGTTGGCGAAGTTGGGGCGAAATTGAGACGACCCAGAACATTAATCCTAACTAGTGCACTAAAGGCCATATAATGCATAAGGTCGCCTCCAACCCTCTTCACAACTTCTAATATCAACTCCTATGTTTGTTTCTGCCACTCTATCCTAGAGAGGGTCTTGTAACTACTATTCGGTTGTATATATGTATATAATAGATATGTTCAACACTTGAACTGTATTTGTATGTGTATTGCATGTTTGACCATTGCAAGCAACTCATCATATTATCAACTTGCTTAGGGCTAGAGACTCCTGAATCATGTATTTTTGTTAAATTAACAATTATAAGATAGAGGTATAACATAATTAGAAGTTTTCAATCGAAGTTTCCTTCAAATGCACATCATTTTCTTCAAAAATTGGCATCGAAGTTTGTGTTTAAACTTACTCGAAAGTTCCTCGAAGTTTCCACAAACTTCCACTTCCACTTCCACACCTGGCGAAGTCGACACGAAGTCGAAGTCTTGCACCATGCTTCCACCCTATGACTACACTTCAGTGTACTCATGTACATATGAAATATTAGGACATGTCATTGCTAGATAAATCAATTTACCAACTACTCTCTTGTATAAAGAAGGATCATGAAAAAAATCATCATTATTGGAGATTATTTTGCATGATGGTCCATGAGGGCAGAGACAAGCTTGGACTCAAGCATACTAGTTTCAGTTAGTAAGTCCAATACATTACCTCTAAGAGAGGTTGATACCATGGTTGTATAGGTGGCTAGGCGACCAGGCGTTGACTGGGGATGCCCATGCGCCGAGGCGGAGGCTTAGGCGTTTTGTTATATATATATATATTAGTGGATATGTGTTCAATTTATGAATTAATACGATCCCTACATATATGAATATACATTAAAAATATGCAAGCAATGAGCTAATATTATATGAAGAAAGCAACAAAATCATTACATATGAAAGGAATTGTGGAAGTAATAAGTAAATAAATTCATATAGAAATCAGAAAAGCTAAACATCTACACTGTTTGTAAACAAAAAAGTTGGGTCGAAGTTTGGTTGTAAAAATCCTCGACATTTCCTCGACATTTCCACAAACTACCATGTCCACACCTGACGAAGTCGGCTCGAAGTCAAAGTCCTGTTCCATGGTTCTAACAATGTCAAGAAGGTGATGATTCTTATGCTCAACCACATCATCTTGTTGAGGTCTATGAGCACAAAGAGTTTAATGAATCATGCCAACCTTATAACAAAATTCAGAGACAACTTTGTGAACATACTCTAGACTTCTAGAGCATTGTCAGAAAGAGACACTTGAACTTTACAATCCAATTGATTTATTGATAAACATTTTAGATGATACAACTTCTTCCCTATATTTCTTGAGATACACCCATTCATCCTAGTGGAATCATTAATAAACGACATAAAATAAAGATATCCAGTATGACTAGACTCTTTGACATGACCCCAAACATTACTATGAACAATCTTAAAAGGGCGCACAACATGTTTATTGACATGAGTAGGAGAAGACACGATGATGCTTCCCAAACTGACACGACTGATACCGATAGACAAACAATAGATTAACTAGGGTCCAACTTATGGTTCTCTAGAGACAGATGACCATTGCGTTAATGTCACTACAGAGGGGAGCTACCAAGGAAGATAGTAGAAATTTGACGAGCCGGATGATCACCATGGAAAAAGTAGAGATCCACCTTTCCTAGCCCCCCTTACCAACCGTCTTGAAACTCTTAAAATCTTGTAGAACAAAGCAAGGACGATAGGTTACCCAACATTATAAAGAGTCAACCAATTTTGAAATAGACAGAAGGTTGAAAGGAAAGTCAGGAACATAATGAACAATTTGTAAGGTAGGAAGACAGATGAACAATTTCACGGCTAAACTTGTCTAATTTAGCCGTTAGCCAGTGTAACAAAGGAGTATGCTCTATATGTGTCATAAAATTGCAACAAGGACTTGATACCCGTCATGTGCTAGGAAGCTCCAAAATTGACCACCCAAGGGGGTGATGAATGCACTGTTAGGAAGGAATAACTTGATTACCTTCAGTAGAGACCAACTTGGCGACCCTGACTGCAGAAAGATGAGCTAATTGATACACTATGGGCAGCCTGTATAAGACAATTATATTCCTCCTTTGACATTGACATCTGATTGAATCTTTGTAACAACATCAGATGGCTTAATCTAGTGGTCATCAACTTAAGAGCCTGTAATAGTGGACGACCTGTCATGTTTCTAGTAACATCGATCCACAATGTGCCCCCGTTGGCAACAAAAGGTTCACTTAAAACGAGTCCCCTACCACGACTTATACCATGGAAGCCTCCTTTAGTCGCAGTAGCAAGAGAGACATGAGATTCCGAATTCATTGATGATCTGGTAACCGAGAGATTGGTCTCAAATGAGGCCTACTGTATCCACTCATAGGCCTCTTCTAACCGGAAAGTTTTTCCGTGGAAAAGATCACACTTCTTGCACATTGAACACATGAGTAAGACTAGAAAGAAAATGTGCAGTCACTGGGTCATCCGTTCCTTCATTTGATCATCTGTCTACAATGGATAGTAGAAACTCAAGTCCTGTGATACAGATTGGATGGAGCCAACATAATCATCAAGAGATTTGTTGTCCTACTTTTCTGCAAACAATCTATTATACAATTTATAAAAACAAAGAGCATTCTTCTCGTGTGAGAAGTGCTTCTTTGTGGCGTCACACACTTGTTTAGCTATAAGTAAAACATGAACCTTGTAGCAATCGATGGATCTATATTGTTTCAAAACCACAGCTTCACAAGTAGGGCTGAGCATCGGTCCAGAACCGGGCCGGACCGGACCGGACCGCGGACCGAATTTTAACAAATATATGGACCGCAGACCGGACCGTTTCGAGGTAGGACCGGACTGGGACCGGACCGTTTTGTGGTAGGACCGGACCGGACCGTTTGGACCGTAATCAGCCTTTTTTACATGTTTTACAACTTATTTAATTGTACAAAGTTGATAATCTTAGTCACTTCTAACAATTATATAACTTTAGTATCAAACATTTATACTAGTAGTGATTATATATGTACTTTATTTGTAATTATTATAGAGTACACCTTCAAATATACATGAATTTTATATAAAAATCAATCTGCGGTCCGGACCGGACCGGACCGAAGACCGAACTCATCAAAATTCCCGGACCGCGGACCGGACCGAACACAAAATGGACCGGACCGGACCGGACCGAATTGAGCAGTCCGGTCCGGTTTTGCGGTCTGGACCATTATTTGCTCACCCCTATTCACAAGTCCATTGTTCTTGCTCCCCTCAACATAAAAGGAATTAGTTTGAGCATGGGTTCATCTTCAATGTACTTGGCCCGTGACTTAGAACAATATAAACCATGTTCATCCACTAGAGATAATTTTATGATTTAGCTGATAGTGGTCATGTGAGAGAGATCATTGTCGAATACCAACAATTAAGAAAGCACTTGAGGCGCCTGCCTTAGCAGATGCTTAAGCATGGAAGACCACTGTTCGCTGTTTGACCAGCGTAAGCGCCAGCTGGTGTGTTGTCTTTGGAAGCATCCACTTATCTTCTAAAAGGCCCACTTTGGCCCACTTAAGCGGCCTACCTCATCCACTTTAGGGGAGAAGTTGTTACACCATTTTATTAAAAGAAAATAATAGACACAATAAAATCCTTCTTGATGGGACTCTTTTGGTGGCAAAAAGGCACTCGTAAGCAACCTTTGAGGCTCTATCTGGCTCCGATTGATTGTGGGAGGTTCCTTCTTGTGCCATGGCACTTCATCTCATCATAAAAGACATGACAACAGTTGCACAAAGTTTACCAAGCAAAGACGTTTTCCAGAGGTATTGGCTTAGAGGTCTCCAATTAAAACTTCCCTTCATCCGGTCCATCTTCGGGGACACAAGGGACGACACCTGGATAGGAGGAGACGCCAAGATCAATACAACTCTTTATCACCAAAAAACCTTGCAACATATCGTCCAAAACCCAACTCTTAACCCTGAAGACATGAAGGTGAAGCAGATGAGGGAAGGGTCAAAAAATAGTTTTTTTCTTACTACAGTTAGTGTGTGTTCACTTGAATTACTTGTTAGAATATAGCCTATTTAGTTAATAGGTTATTAGTATATTGCCTACATGGGCATGTTTCCCATGGCCCATTAGGTTAGTCCGCTTCCTTTGTGCCTCATTGTAATAGCCTCCTCTCCTATATATAGGATAGGGGTGTACATATCAGTACAACAACATAACACTATAGTACATACTTCTTCGCAATTGTTAGTGCCCCAGTCTACACCATATATTTGGATATTTACTTCAAATTTTCATGTTATGCATACTTAGAACTTGCAAATTTTGAACAACTTCTTTACTGTCTACTCTCCACAGTTTATAAACTTAGTACGTTAGTGTATATGACAATGACTAATGCTGTTTCTTACTTATCCTTAAAGTTTGGTCTGATTCCTAAACTATAACCAAGTTTACTCTCATTTGGTGTGTTCTATATGGGTATCATTTTTTCCAATGTGAAAGATACACATCGGTATCAAACTCTAATGGGTTCATTTAAATTATGAAACAAAGTAACTTGTTGATGACATTGTCCAAATGCAGTGTTAGATATAGCATGGAAAGATACCATAGAGCGATAAAGCCACCTACTAACAAATTGATTCACCCTCTCTCTTTGGCTCTTATATATGGCCTCCTTTATCCCGACCTTCCACATAGACAAGTCATTACTAGAATGTCACGAGCCTCAATTCTTTGAATCACCTTTGCCATGCCCATGATATCATCAACTCCTTGTCAGGCACTTGCTATGGATCTTGACTTCTCTTCCTTCCTCCGTATCACCTCCATTGAATGCCTAAAGCTCATCTTGACCTCTTGGTCAACTTTAGTTCATGCATTCACATTGCCCTTGATGTGAGCCCAATACTGCTTTAGGTGATTCACCCCCCTCCCTTTCAATTCTTTGCCGCACAATTTATAAGTGACAAGACAATAATGGGATAGATCCTTGAGGAAGCGATAATCCCACGTTGGATCAGTAGAAACGGGTGGCCTAAGCTCTGACCGCGGTGTGCCTTGTGACTGGGGTTTGCTTGCACCAGTTGGCACCCCTGACCCATGACTCTCCATAAGAAAACTGATAAGACAAAATAAAACATATTAAGCAAACTAAACCACACATACATATAAACACATACAAAAATAATAGATGTAATCGTGCATTTCAAATACCATACATTTCAAACAAACTAGATTACACATAAAAGAATAATAGATGAGAATGAGACCAACCAGACCAAACCACACATGCAAGAATAATAGGCAAACATGGAAAATTGGATCTGGGGGTGACAATCCATTGGAGGATAATTGGGAAAGGGGGAATAGAGAAGAAGAGGACATGAAATGAGGGGATGGAAATAAAATATTATGATAAACATGGAGTTGATGAAGAAAGGAGATGACATGAGAGTTGGAAATTGGGGGGTCGACACTCCACATTGAATTAGGGACACTAAAATTGAGAATGTGAAATGGAAAGAACTCAAGAAGTAAAGTTGGCAAGGGGAATAAGTTGGGGACAGTGAAATCGAGAATGGGTGACTGAAACCGAGATAGGGGAAATGGGGGCCAATAAAATTTGAAAATGAAAGTGGGACATATAAGAAGAAAGGAAGATTAGAAAAGGAAGAAGACATGGGTGACATGGTCATGGACGATAGGAAAAAGAGGAGTTGAGGGGGGTACGACAGTGGGTTGTGAATAAAAGAAATCAAATTGAGAAATGGATGTAGGGGAGTTGGGAAATGGAAAATGGGTAATGGAAGAAGAAAGGGAAATTGGGAAATGCAAGAAGAAATCAGAATAGGAGAAAAAGGGGAGTTTTAGAGTCGACAGTGGGTTGTCACTGAGAGGAATGGAAAGAAAAGAAGGGGGAAGGCAGGACCTAGAAATGAAAAGATGATAAAGAAGATGGGATCAAATGGAGATAGAAGAATGAAGATGTATTCACAACAAAAAACCACTGAATCAAAACAAATACAAGCAGCAACAAAATGCAATCACACAAAAAAAGGAAATAAGCAGAGTCAGCAGATGATGACCAAGAGAAGTATAGAGAAATTGGGAATTTCTAATTGAGTGAATAAACCAATGTACAATACAATCTCTTATATAATAGAAGAGATTAGAGACTAAACTAGAGATGAGCAATATGGAACTAAACTACTGAAGTAAAACATAAGTGAGGCACATGCTATGCACATGACACTCAACAAAACCTAACATATCTCTATACTCCCCCTCGAGCTGGAGCGTAGATGTCGAACATGCCCAACTTGTCTACTGGAGTCTGAAAACGAGCTCTAGGAAGTATTTTAGTGAAGATGTCCGCAACTTACTTTTCAGTGCTGAGATATGGAGTGTAAATCCGGCTAGAAAGGACTATTTCTTGAACGAAGTGACAATCTACTTCAATATGTTTAGTCCGCTCATGAAAAGTGGGGTTGCTTGCAATAAAAATGGAGGCCTTATTGTCACAAAACATCGGTATAGGGCTGGAATAGGAGATATCAAACTCCTAAAGGAGACTCTGGACCCAAAAAAGTTCACATGCAGTATGAGCCATAGCTCGGTATTCTGCCTTTGCACTAGATCTGGCTACAACAGTCTGCTTTTTGCTTCGCCAGGTAACAAGATTTCCGCCCACAAATGTACAATATCCTGAGGTTGACTTACGATTAGAACGACTTCCTACATAGTCAGAGTCTGAGAAGCCAGATAGATTACAGTGGCCATGCTTCTTATATTACAAGCCTTTTCTGGATAGCTTTTAAGATACCTCAGAATGTGACATATAGCATCCCGATGACACTGTCGGGGTTTATCAAGGTACCTGCTGATGAATCCTACGGTAGCAGTGAGGTCAGCTCTTGTGACCGTCAGATAAATAAGCTTGCCTACCAGCCTTCTAAACTGGTGATGATTAACATAAGGAGGAGAATTTTCATCGTCCCAATTCATATTTGGGTCAAGGGGAGTGTTGGCTGGTTTGCAGCCCAGCATACCAGTTTCGTGCAAGAGATCAAGTACATATTTCCGTTGAGAGAGACACAACCCCGCAGAATATGTGGAAACCTCAATGCCTAAGAAATATCTTAGCTTTCCGAGATCTTTAGTGAAAAATATTTTTCTAAGTAGGTTTTAGCTGCCTGTATACCCACGACCACGATATCACTGTCTAATAAAATAATATCGTCAACATAAACAATAAAAATGACAAGTCCAGCCACTGTTTTGCGGATAAAGACTGAATGATCAGAGTGAGAGCGACGGAAGCCAAAAGTGACTAAGATCTGACTGAGCTTGTCGAACCAAGCACGTGGGCTCTGTTTGAGACCGTAGATGGCCTTTTTCAGTTTACAGACTTCAAAGGCAGACTCCCCCTGAGCAACAAAACCGGGTGGTTGCTCGATGTATACTTCCTCCTATAAATCTCCACAGAGAAATGCATTTTTAACATCTAACTGAAAGGGAGACCAGTCTTTATTAACAACAACATAAATCAAAATTTGAACAGAATTTAATCGTGCAACATGAGAGTAGGTCTCAAAATAGTCAACACCATATGTCTGCGTGTAGCCTTTTGCAACAAGTCGAGCTTTCAGGTGTTCAATTGTCCCATCAGGTTGATACTTAATGGTGAAGACCTAGCGGCAACCAACAGTAGGGCATGAAGGAGGGCGATCCACAAGTTCCCATGTCTTGCGATCACAAAGCGCCTGCATTTCCTGATCCATTGCCTGTTTCCATGCAGGAAGAACTAGAGTCTCTGCAGCAGTTTTCAGAATAGTGACAGCAGAAAGCGTAGAAGTAAAGCATGCAAAACTGTTATGCAGTTTGGCAGAAGGGCAGTAATGACTGATAGGATGTTTAGTGTAGGAGCGAACACCTTTGCGCAGGCTGATCAGAAGGTGCAAGTCAGAAGTTACCTCAGTGTATGTTTGATCTTCCGCAGACAGAGGAATTGGTTGTAGAGGGGCCATGGAAGGAGCGCTTGTCGTTAGCCGGCGTTTGTGTACTTGCAAAGGGCGACCTTCAGGCTGGTTAGAAGAAGGCAAGTCCTTAACAATATCTGGTAGAGGCGTGGGTGACAACATATCACTGGATAGCATTGCTCCATCATCAGAAAAATAGGGCATATGCTAAAAAAAGATCACATCCGCACTGACAAACCATTGTTTGAGTACCAGATCAAAGCAAAGGTAACCTTTCTGGGTTCTAGAATATCCCAAAAAGACGCATTTAGTGGAGCGACGATCAAGTTTCGTCATTCCTGGGCGTAAATTTTTCACAAAGCAAGTACACCCAAAAATACGAGGAGGGACAGAAAATAGGGGTGCATCAAGAAACATAATGGAGTAAGGGATACAATTCTGTAAAACAGAATATGACATACAGTTTATAAGATAGCATGCAGTAGAAACCGCCTCAAGACAAAAACAGTGAGGGGCTTTATAATGAATAAGAAGAGTGCGAGCAACCTCTAATAAGTGGCGATTTTTCCGTTCAACAACACCATTCTGTTGCGGAGTATAAGGGCAAGTGGTTTGATGGATAGTGCCATGATCAGAACAAAAAGATATGACAGACTTTTGCATAAATTCTATGGCATTATCAGTGCGGAAAATTTTAATGGGTTTATTGAACTGGGTCTGTATTTCAGAAAAGAAGACACAAATATTGTCCAAAATAGTGCCACGATCTTTGAGCAAAAACAATCAACTAGTACGGGAATAATTATCAATAAAAGTCAAAAAATATTTGACACCAGAGTGACTCAGAACAGAGCATGGACCCCAGATGTCCGCATGAACAATATCAAAAGGTGCCTTAGAACCAATTTACTTTTTTGAGGGAAATACAGACCGCGTTTGTTTTTCCAAAGCACAAGATGCACAAGAAAAAGTGTTTTCAGATAATGCAGGAAATAAATGCTTCAATTTTGTAGCAGACAGATGACCCAGCCGGAAGTGTCACTGAGGTTCTGTGACTGATGTAGACAGAAGAGCAGATGCTGCAAGCGGTCCATCCAAATAGTATAGTCCATCTGGTCCTTCATGGCCCAAACCAATCCTCGTCTTCGTGCAGAGATCCTTCTAAACACAACCAGAGGGATCAAATTTAATAGAGCATTGAAGCTGCTTTACAGTTTTATTGACATATAATAAATTACTAAGAAACTGAGGTATGTATAAAACAGATTTAAGATGCAGCTATCGAGATAGAGGAATAGTGCCAATGCCATGAACAAGAGTCTTAGAGCCATTTGCAACGATGACAGATGGAATGTTAGAGGTTTTAGTCAGAGCAGAAAATAATTAAATGTCGCCAGCCGTGTGGACAGACGCACCAGAATCAATGCACCATTGATTGTTACCAACAGAAGGAGAGGCAAGCATGGCGGAGGAACCAACAACAGATGTGGAAGGAAGTTGAGTCATACGCTCCTGGAAAAACTTCTCGAATTCTGAGCGAAGCCATTCAGTAGATGGCGGAGCAGACGGTTAGTCGGATGTAGTATCAATAGCTGTTTTTGTAGAGGCCTGGTTAACCCATGCTGGCTTACCGTGCTTGATCCAACACCTATCTTCATCGTGATTATCACAACCACACCAATTGCAGAAGTGGCGGCCAATAGTTTGACCTCGTCCAGGAGCAGTAGAGGAGCCGCGACCACCAGTGGGAGGTAGACGTCCACGACCTCGACCGTGGCCACGCCCAGAGTCAGCAGTGCGAACAACTAGAGCAGGATGCTCAATAACAAAAATTGGAGGTCACCGACGGTAGTCTTTGAAATCGCTTAAGGACGTCTCGAAGAGTAGGCAGAGGGTCACTTGACAAAATCTGATTGACTACGCCGGAGAAAGAAGCAGGAAGGGCAACCAAAAATTGGACCAGTTGTAGTTCATTGCGCTGCTTCTGCGCTTCTTTTATGTCGGCTGTCAAAGGATTGGCAAATTTCATACTCATTCCAGAGAGTAGAGCACTGGTTGTAGAAGTCCTCGATGGACGTATCAGAAGAAAAATCCTTGGCCGATTTTGAAATTTTCAAAAACACGTTTAGGATTTTGCTGATGGGAGTAGACATGGGCGAGCTGGTCCCACATTGCCTTAGCATCATGAAGGCATAACATGGACTGACTGATCCGCGACTCAGTGCTTTTAAGAAATCAGGACATACCACCCGAGTCATCTTTGGACCATTGTGCATAAGTTTGCTTGCTTTTTTATCAGCAGTAGCAGCAGGGGCAGCAGGAGGATCCGTAGTAAGATGTGAGTACCGGCCTTGGGCCTTGACATTGAGGACGAAGAACGCCGACCATAGATGGTAATTAGAGCGATCGAGCTTGACCGTGGTAATACACAAAGAGTGAGGAGGCTCAACTGAAGCCATGATGAGCAGAGGCAGGGCAGTAGTGAAGAGGCGGCGTAGCAGCAACAGGCAGTGGATAAAGAACCCACTATGTGGCAGTAGCAATAGCAGAATTCTGACACATTAGTTCAGAAAAGACCCGTGTCGGGCAGATGGACTGATAAAGGAACCTAAGTCGTCATGAGGAAGATCAATATTCCATCATGAGGCGATGGAAGAAAACCAACCCGAGAGATAGGAGACTCTCAACGTGTGATGCTATGGCTGTCCGGAAGGTTGCACGTGCGGAAATGAGTGGGAGAAAAAAGGAGAAGAGGACAACAGGTGAGCGGTGGCGGGCGGAGGGAGAAGGAGAGGCGACGACTGGTGGAAGGAGGAGGGGCGACGACTGGTGGAGGAAGGAGGGGGCGGCGGTTGGTGGAGGAAGGAGGAGGGTGCAGCGGCGGGTGGAGGTGCTGGGGTGGGAGGCGGCGGCGGAAAGGGAGGGGAGAGGAGCTGCAGCAGCGGGTGGTGGAGGGGAGGGGTGCTGGTGGCGGCATGCGGGGGAGGGGGGAGGCTGAAGGCCTAGGGCATAGGGGCAGGGTGGGAAAATGAAACTCGGGGAATCAAACCTTCTCTTGATACCATATAGAGAAATTGGGAATTGCTTATTGAGTGAATAAACCAGTGTACAATACAGTCTCTTATATAACAGAAGGGATTAGAGACTAAACTAGAGATGAGCAATATGGGACTAAACTACTGAAGTAAAACATAAGTGTGGCACATGCTATGCACATGCCAGTCAACAGAACATAACATATCTCTATAAGAAGAAGTGAAGAAGATGAGAGGATGAAAGGAGGTATCAACCACTTTAACAGAGGAGTGAGCCGCTGAGTGCTGCTGCCTATGGGGTGAAGAGAGGTACCCATTGGAGCAATTGCTGGAGTGGGTGAAGCTGCTGTCACCGCTGTTTGGGGAGAGAAACGCTGGCGCCGCCATTTAAGAGAAGCAAAGCCGCCGGTGCGTCCTTTGTTTGGGGGAGAGATCGCCAAAGTAGATCACCCATACCCTAGCCAAGTCGCACTAGAGCGGGGAGGGGCTATTTTGCGGGTGGTTATCGGGGGCGGGGGAGTTGGGTTACTGTACAGGCCTCAAGGGGTTTAAGTGAAAAAAAGTATAATTAATCGGCGCTTAAAGGCCTTTTCTGTCCCCACACCATCGACTATTAAGGTTGGGTCCGATTTGAGGTCCGCTTCAACGTATGCGGGTTTGTCCACGGGCTGCACTGCTTATAAGGCCACTTATGAGGCCGCAGGGACCGATTTTTAAAACACCGAGTGTTGGTATGCGTTTTGCTGATATCATCAACATAAACTAAAAGGCAATAATGTAGAGATTTCATAGAAGAACAACCGCGATCACTTGATACCCTCTAAAACCCAAGCATTCAAGTATTATACTAAGATTTTAAAACTCACAGATGGTGATTATTTCACGCCTTACATATGTCCACTACAATTTACAAACATTATTCACACACTCCCTCATCAAAAAATCCAGGGGTTGTTGCAGATAGACTTCTTCTCCTAGGTCGCATGTAAGAAGCCATTCTTGATCAAATGAGGGGAATATGCATGGATGCGATGTGTGCAACTGACAAGAATTTTGAAAGATACGTATTCTAAAATTCTGAGTGAAGCCTTTTGCAACTAATTGTGCTTTGAACCGCTCCACCATTACATCAGATTGTACTTCATTGAGAATACCCCACAACACCAACAATATTGTGTCCTGGAGGGGCATGGGCAAGAGACCATGTATTATTTGTCTGGTGCAACTTTCATTCCTCCATCATTGTAGTTTGCCAATTAGGATCTTTCAGAGCTTGTTGATAAGTTTGGGGGATTTGGATATTTTTAAAAGTAAGAGCAACAATTTTGGCAAACTTATTTAGAAAGGCACTAAGTATGAGTCATGGGATGTCGAATAGTATACGAGCGAGTACCTTTGTGAAGGGCTATTAGTAAGGCAAATGTGTCAGGTAATATTGACTGTGGAGACAGTCAAGGATCCAATTGCCTTCTGTGCTCATAAACTTTTGCAAAGGTAGGAATGCTCAATGATGGCAGAGGAGGTTGGGGTGAGAGACGACCATAGTTTAAAATTTTCACGAAATTGTAGAATTTTCCACAATTATTTCCATACCGATGGCCATCGAACATCGAAATGCATTGTCGATACGCATTGTCCATCAATTTTTTTATTTCTTTATAATGTACTATGGATTGCCTAGAGCATTTTTTTGCACAATTTTGTATCTTTAAGTTTATACATTGTTCTTGCAAACCATACTGACTTAATTCATTGATTTCACCATTGAAAAATGACATCGAAATTTTCCATCGAATTCCCCATCGAAATAGTTCAGGGTCCTTCACTCACACATGAGGAGACCCCCACCCCCACATATGCAATATATAATATTATTGCGTATTTGAGTAGATCTACACTAGTAGATAATTTTGGTAAAATTTCATAAATTAATTCGTTGATTTGCCGTCGAAATGTTAGGAACGCATTTGTCAAAATTTTCATCAAAATTTCAGTAAATTTCTGTTTCTGTGACCAGCGAAACGACATCGAAATCGGACATTTTCTTCCTTGGAGAGGACTATAGGAGCACTAGTGGTTGGAGGCGAGTATTCAATGAATGTAGAGGTAGAAAAGTGTCTTGTGAAAATCTTGGTAAGTAAGAATTTGATGGGTAAACTAGGGCATATAGCATGTCAGGCCCTGAAACGTAAAGTTATACCTTCTTTTGGTATTAAGGCCAACATTTGTAGCCATTATCAAATAAGGAATGCCCAAGACAGTCTTGATTACTCACAAATCAAGTTTGTCAGCCTTGGCTTTGAAGTTGTGAACGAAAGTGTATACCCCATGACACAGAGATGTAAATAAAAAATAATCCCAGTCGTGTGTATGGGAGTGAAGGGGACACTGCCCTAATGATGGAAGATTATTGCCGACTAAAGAGGTAACCAGTCGTAAGAAGAGCTTCACATCATAGATGTTTGGGTTAGTGTGCTTGAAAGATAAGAGCCCGAGCGATATCTAAAGATGTGCCTTTTTTTGCGCTGACAAACTTCATTATATTGTAGAGTATATGGCTATATGCACATGAAAGTTGGTGTATCATCAGAGTGTTTTGACAAAAATTGACATGGTTCATAGAAACATACTCGAGGGCATCATCGATCCATTTTTTTTGAATTTGCATCAAATATAGTGAAACTGATAACTATTTGGTGAGATGTTATAAAACTAATAACGCCCCATCACAGGATTAAGCAGATACAACCACTTCAGAAAGTCATTCACAAATGAAATGAACTATTGATTAAATAATAATATAGAGTACGAACAAGGTCCACAAATATCACCAGACACCATCTCATACAACGTAACTGATAATAAAAGAAGCACGACTAAGACACGAATCCCTATGGTGTTTACTCAATTGACAAAAGTCACAAAAAATCTAGTTAATAGAAGATCATGAGAACTCCAAGTCGATTGAATTTCTCGAACGACGGGTGGGCATAATGCTTATGTAACTAAATGCAGTGTAAGAAACAAATGTAGATCTTGGAGCATCAACAGAGATGTAATATAGATCACCCAACCTAGAACCCAAGCAAAGCATCGTCAAAACTTGAGAATTCTGCATAATGAAACTGGTAGGCGCAATGGCTACATAACATTTAAGAGAATCAACAAGTTTTAAGACAAACATAAGATTAAATGGTAAGTCAAGAAACATAATGAGCTCGATTGAATGTAAGTGTAAAAAAAGTGCAAGTATGCTGGATTGTTAAACAATCTTGTTAAACCTATAGAGACATGTTTATGTTTCACTTACTGTCATGTGCATAGTTTAAAATTTCCACGAAATTGTCGAAATTTCCACAGTTATTTCCATACCGATGGCCATCAGACATCGAAATGCGCTGTCCTTCGAAATTTTTCTTTCTATTTAATGTACTATGGACTGCCTAGAGCATTTTCTTTTTGCACAGTTTTGTGTCTTTAAGTCTATACCTTGTGCTTGCAAACTATAATGACTTGATTCATTGATTTCATCATTGAAAATTAACATCAAAATTCTCCATCGAAATCCCCATCGAAATAGTTCAGGGTCCTTCACTCACACATGAGGAGACCCCTACCCCCACATATTTGGAATGAAATATTATTGCATATTTGAGTAGTTCTACACTACTTGATAATTCTAGTAAAATTTCATAAATTAATTCGTTGATTTTGCCGTCGAAACATTAGGAATGCATTTGTCGAAATTTCCATCGAAATTTCGGTTTCTGTGGCCATAGAAACGGCGTCGAAATCAGACATTTTCTTCCTTGGTCATGTGCCTAGCATGTGCCTCACTTATGTTTTACTTATGTTGTTTAGTCCCATGTTGCTCATCTTTGTTTTGTGTCTCCTCTCTTATCCTATATAAGAGAATGCATTGTAAACCTTTTGAATCATCCAATACATTTCTATTCAATATTCGTCACTATTAAATATCAACCACACGGTACAATTGAGCAACTAAAAGCTTGTCTTGTGGCAAAGGGTTACACACAAACTTATGGTGTGGACTACTTTGAAACTTTTTCTCATTTAGCAAGATTAAATTCCGTAAGAGTTCTCATTTCTGTTGCTCTCAACAAAGATTGGCCTCTTTTTCTGTTAGATGTCAAGAATGTGTTTCTGTATGGAGATTTGCAGGAAGAAGTTTACATGGACAAACCACCGGGCTTTGTTGCTCAGGGGGAGTCTTCCTTGCAAGTTTGTAAACTCAGAAAAGCCATCTACGGTCTAAAACAAAGTCCTCGTGCCTGGTTCGACAAACTTAATCAGATTTTAATCGATTTTGGCTTTCGTCGTTCCCACTCGGATCACTCTGTGTTTATCAGGAAAACTGCGGCCGGGCTAGTCATTCTTATTGTCTATATAGATGATATTTTTTTATTTGGCAGCAAGGTATCAAAAAGCAGGAAGTGGGAGGCGTGCGGACAACACCTTGTAACCGATTAAGCAGTAGGCGGACGATTAAGTGGGCGATTTTTGAAAAAAGCGGGTGTCTAAATTTTATATATTTTTATACAAAATTACATGTATGTGTATATAAAAAATATATTTCTAAGGAACTTCTATACATATCTTATCAGCAAATCAGTAATTAACTAAGTATTATTCAATACTTTCTACTAATCAATATTTCTAATCACTAAAATCAGCAAGCAGATCAGTTATTGCTAATACTAACCAGTAGTACCAATCAGTAATCACTGAAAGCAGCAAGAAAATTAATGTTACATGCTTCAGTAGTATTTAAAAAAAAGCGGGCAAAAAGCGGGAAAAAAGCGGCGATTAGGGGCTGGATTAAGCGGTTGAGGGTCCTGGCCGCTTAAGCGGCTGCCTGAAACACTTTTTAATTCACTGTTTGGCAGTGATACCTCTGGAGTTCAGGCCACTAAAACTTACTTAGAAAAGCATTTTGTCACCAAAGATCTTGGAAAATTGAGATACTTTTTAGGAATTGAGGTATCCTGATCATCTGCAGGCCTGTGCCTTTCCCAGCAGAAATATGTTCTTGATCTCCTTCAGGAGACTGGCATGCTTGGCTACAGACCAGCCAACACCCCTCTAGATCCAAACACTGCCCGGGACGACGAAAATTCTCCACCTTATGTTGATCACCACCAATTCAGAAGATTGGTTGGTAAACTTATTTATCTCACTGTTACGTGAGCTGATCTTACTGCTGTTGTTGGTTTCATAAGCAGGTATCTTGACAAACCTCGACAGTGCTACTGGGATGCTGTATGCCATTTTCTGTGTTATCTCAAAAGTTCTCCAAGAAAGGATTATTATATAAATAGCACGACCATTGCAACCTCTCAGGTCTTTTAGATTTTGATTATGCAGGAAGTCGATCTGATCGTAAATCTACATCTCACTATTCCACATTTGTGGGTGGCAATCTAGTTACCTGGCGAAGCAAAAAGCAGACCGTAGTAGCCAGGTCCAGTGCAGAGGCAGAATATCGAGCCATGGCTCACACTGCATGTGAACTTCTGTGGGTCCAAAGCCTTCTCAAAGAGTTTGACATATCCTACTACAGTCCTATACGATGTTTTGTGACAAGAAGGCTTCTATTTTTATTGCGAACAACCCGACATTTCATGAAAGGAAAAAACATATAGAGGTCGATTGCCACTTTGTCCACAAGATTGTTCTTTGAGGCCGTATTTGTACTCCATATCTCAGCACTGGGCAATAAGTAGCAGACATCTTCACCAAAATTCTTCCAAAGGCTCACTTCCAGAGTGTAGTACACAAGCTGGGCATGTTCGACATTTACGCTCCAGCTTGAGGGGGAGTATAGAGACATGTTTATGTTTCACTTAGTGTCATGTGCCTAGCATGTGCCTCACTTATGTTTTACTTATGTTGTTTAGTCCCATATTGCTCATCTCTATTTTGTGTCTCCTCTCTTATCCTATATAAGAGAATGCATTGTAAACCTTTTGAATCATCCAATACACTTCTATTCAGTGTTCTACAAAACCCATTGACAAGGGTCACGCTTGCAGTGAGGAATATGCGGGTCAAAAGTGGAGACTAAGTGATGGTTACCAGTCACGTACTGATTTACACTGGAGTCAACTGTCCAAGGCGGAAACTATTGGCTAACGTAGAATCTCATGAACTTCCGCAATTGAAGACTACAAGAGTTGGGGAAGAATCCTACTTCAAATCTTAGGGAGTATTCAGATGAACCCTGAGGAACTTGTGAGCTATGAAGTAGTTGTTCATAGTCTGTCGAGAGATATTGACTTGAGATGGAGTGTTAGAGCTCTAAGAAAATGGGCTAAGACTGTCCCGCGACCATGACCACAACCATAGGGATAACCATGTTTCAGTTAGCATCACCCGTGTGTCCCATACGGTTGTATAAGGTACACTTGGGTCATGGTCTGCAACCACCACCACATCTCAAAATGACAACAACCATGGCCTTCTGAGATTCTGGAAGAGAAGTAGGTTGCACATTTGTTGTAGACTCAGGCTGGCGAATCCTGGAATACATCTCTTCAAGAGAGGGAAATGACCGACTTCAAGTATGACACTGTAGACCAACACGTAGTTTAGATGTAAGCCATTGAGGAATATGACTGTGATGATTTTGACACATTCTTTTGTTTGTGCCTCAATAGACACAGGTTGTAAGAAATTAAGGCTATGTGATAAACTCAAAATAGCATCATAATATGCATTGAGAGCTTGTCGCCCTAATGCTCATAGTCATAACAAGTAGTCCCAAATATTAATATATTATATATACTTAATTCGTTCTTCTCATCGGGTAATGGCTTTTGACCGCAACCCAATTTTCTTTGGCTGCCAACTAATACATGTTTGGCAGAAATTTTAGGATCCATGGTGTTTCAGAGCGAATTCTTCACATGGATGTTGCCATGTTTCAATCTATAGTATCTCCAGGAAGTTTCTCCATTGTCTGAATTTTCTCACAACATTCTGGAATGGTGTGAAGCACTATTACATATAATGGACAAACTTTCTCCATGTCTTCGACAATTACACCGGATCAAGTACCAAAACAAAGCACTATGAGATTGAGTAATACCGGAAAAAGGTACATGAGTACCTGAATGATTCACAATAAGAATAGCAAATATCAAAATGAAACACAATATGAGAAAACACTACTGAAGTAAAAAACAGGGTAGGAATAAGCAGTATTGCATGAATGATACACATGCCTTAGGGGAGACATGAGGAGGAAGGGATAAAGGAGCTTGCGAATAAACCAAATCCCAAATGGGTGTTTCCTGTTAATGCCAAGATGAAGCATTCTAGAGTGTCGGGCAATAACTAATAGCAACAACTACTCTTTCAGACTGCATGCTATTTGAGACTCTCTCCCCTGCCCGACTGCATGCTATTTGAGACTCTCCCTAGTTCCCCTACTGCTAGGCAATGGGTGGCCGAAGGTTAGCCGCACCAGTCGGGATAACCTCCCGGTTGGCCATAATCCTTTAGGCGGAAGATCTAAATACTAGTCCTAAAGCTGCAGATGAATAAAAAAAGGAATGAAAAAGAAGTAGGTGGTGGCTAGATTAAAAGAGAAATTAGGGTTCAAATTCTCTAATACCCTGTCAACTGGTAAAGAATATTTTATTAAAATTACAATTAGCATACATTTCTCTCCCTTATATAGGCGTGTACATGGGTATAATGTACCGTGATACATGATGTGTTAAGTTATTTATCTAGCCTATTAGGCCCTATGTCAAGATATGACTGATATCTCTTATAGTATGCATCTTAAAATTGCTGATCATAAGTCGATGTGTAGGTGCAGATTTTTTTAGTGTGAATGGGAAGAAGCTACTGTAGGCATCTTGATGTTCTTTTACATATATGACATGTTAAAACTCTTAATTATCTTGCTCGAACTTCATGTCATACCCTACTCTTTGTGGAAAGCTGTCATTAGAGGCATGATATTTGTTTCCTGTATTACTTACTCGTATCACAGGTTAGATGGAAAGGATATGGCCCATGCGATGATACATGGGAGCCAATTGAGAGTTTAAGGTATGCAACTTGTAAGATTATGTCTTTATGTTTACATTTTAATCTTATTAATTATGTTTCCATTTTTCACTTTAGGAATTGTCAAGATGCTATCCGCGATTTTGTACATGAGGGAATTAAATCAAAGATATTACCTCTTCCTGTAAGTGGTTCAATTACATTAGGATATATTGCACTAGCACTATATGATACTTTTCTCGATGTTTGTTGATTTTCCTTAAAATGAAGTCTTATTTCAAATTGACTTGTTGTTTCCGCTATATATTCAATAGTTAGATTGTGATTAATGATGTAAACATGCATACCTTCCTTTTCCCCCTGAAATTTTGATTGACTAATGATATCTTTCCTTCCATATATGTACATCTTAAGGATGTAATGGCTCATCGTGTATGATTCAACTCCATTGTCTTCCAATCAAGCCTTTTTTACCTTCCCACATCCAATTGATAGCCATTGTTCTTGATTGAGAAGCCGAGGAAGCTAGTGAACCCTATATTCAGAACATCTCACTAGATCTCTTTCGGTCTCCCTATATTATTTTAAGTAATTATTCCAAGTGGATGACCCTTTCATTACCTACTAATAACAACAATGGTTGAGAGTGGGCATGGGTGAGAAGAGGAGTTAAGAAGATAAGATAAACAAAAGAATGAGTAGGAAATAAGGGATATAGCAGAATGAGTAGAAAATAAGGGATATAGCAAAAGGAGCGATGGTCTTCATGTTTCATTTGTTGGGAAATATAAAAAATATAGATGAAATCCTAATGTTTCATTTGTATGTGAAGAAATTTGAGATATTATGTGGGCCTTGCGGGAAACAGCCCTCTAGCCGTGTATTGCCTTGCATCTAGTCATGTTTTCGGCAATGACATAATTATGTAATGGGAAGCGTCTAACCCTAGTCCTTCCATATAATAATATGGCTTAAAATTCCTCGAGATAGAAATATAGAGTTCAATCCCTCGGCTTAGGATCCTCACATTGAGCATATTGCCACATCACATTAAAACGTTTTGTCTTTTTTGATGTTTCTCTTGCATAGTCTCTCTATTCTACATGGCATCAGAGCAAGTTTTTATCCTTTGTTCATCTGAACCTGTTTTTGGCCGTTGTTTCTTTCCTTCCCTTCGTGCTATGGTAGCACACTATAGCAGCAACAGAAGGCAGCCCTATTTTGCCCTAGAAATCCCACACGATGCCATATTCTGGGAGTGGTTTCTTCACTTCCTATCTCTAGTGGCCCAAGTGTCCTTTCTCAGCTGCATCTTCATGCAGAGAAGGCTACCACGGTGGCTGTTCTTCACTTAGACTGCATCCCTTCTGCTGCTGCTGACTTCCTGCAATTTTTCCTCTGTATTAAGGACTTGTTGCTGGGTTCCTGCTCTCTTGGGACATCTGGATGTTCTTCCCTTAGGTTTGTTCATCATTCTTCTTAGCATGTATACCTTTTTAGTTTAATAAACCCTAAATCACAATGGAATTGGTCTTGGATGCTTTATTTTTCTTCCTTCTGAAAAAAACTACACTGGTCTACGTCTCCCAAACTGAACCCAACCATTCGTTTTTTTAGGGGTTTGACTATGTTTTATATTGGCCCCTACAAAGTCAGATGTTTTTGTGCTCTATATCTACCTGGTTTGACAAACCACATGCTACCTTTTTTCTTCTTCTTTTCTTGAATAACCATGAAATATTTGATTCAACTTTTTTAACTGCTTGTAGGGAGAAGTGGATGTTATCTGTGGTGGTCCTCCATGCCAAGGAATTAGTGGTCTTAACAAGCACAGAAACGTTGATGCACCACTTGATGATGAAAAGAATCAACAAATTGTTGTTTTCATGGACATTGTACAATTTTTAAGGCCTAAGTATGTCTTGATGGAAAATGTATTGGATATTTTAAAATTTGCAAATGGGAAGTTAGGACGTTATGCGCTAAGTCGTTTAGTGCAATTGAAGTACCAGGCAAGGCTGGGCATTATGGCAGCTGGTAGTTATGGCCTACCACAATTTCGTCTCCGAGTATTTTTTTTGGCCTCTTGCCCCTCAAAGGTAAAAATTCTTACATGAGGCACAAAATATTCATTTTTAATGACATCTCCACTCTTATTTATTGTAGAAACTTCCATCATTTCCACTTCCTACGCATGACGTCATTATAAAGGGTGGCGCTCCAACTGAATTTATGGTATGCTAGTTTTGCAATTTAAATATCTTGCATTACTTTTCTGAACTAAGTTATTTTGTTTAATATTGGTGAGGGATATTGAAACTTCTCTTTATTGCTCTTTATCATAAAATGAGAGTATGGTGTAGGGGAACATGCTAGGGAGAAGTGGAGCTACATCCCATTTCCCATAAGGCACCAAGTTGTACTATGTACATTATAAATTTATTTCCTTCCAGTCAACTTCTTGAACATAGCCCTCTGATTTTAATGTAGACTTTCTCAATGATCAGATAATGCAATTAAATGGAAATAAGATCTGATATTGTCAAACTTTGAAAATGACTTCTTAACGTATATAATTTTTTTTCTGGATTGGCAACTAAGTGAAACCAATTTCCAAGCAATTGGAAGTCGAAATACATCTTTCTCTTCTTAAGCACTCATTCTACAAAGCTCTTAGGACACTTTGATTGTTAAGTTTTCACTACAGAAGCCTCTTTTGGTAGACCTTTATTTCGTGTGACAGAGTCAGGTTTTCCAGAAAGCTCAGGGTTGCACAATGTGTGCACCCTGATATATATAATACTGAGAGATTTACAGAGAGGTCCATAAATAAAGGAAAATAACAAAACAAATAACAGGCTATGTAAAACAGGAAATATATAATGTAACACTCCCCCTCAAGTTGGAGCATAGATGTCAATCATGCCCAACTTGTCCAACAGCGTGTAGAACTGTTTCTTCGCCAACAGCTTGGTGAAGATATCCGCAACTTGATCTTCAAATCTTGTGAATGGAGTGCATATTTTGCCAGCAAGAATAGATTCTCTGATGAAGTGGCAGTGAACTTCAATGTGTTTGGTGCGTTCATGATAGACCAGATTATTTGTAATGAAGATGGCAGCTCTGTTATCACAATGCATAGGAATGGCAGACGAAGACTCAATCCCAAATTCTTTCAGAAGAGAACGCACCCACAGCAACTCACAGGCAGTATGGGCCATGGCCCTGTACTCAGCTTCAGCACTAGATCTGGCCACGACATTCTGTTTCTTGCTTCTCCAGGTGACAAGATTGCCTCCTACAAAGGTACCGTAACCAGAAGTAGATTTTCTATCAACTTTGCTTCCTGCATAATCAGAATCAGAATACCCTTCAAGGACACAATGCCCATTCTTTTTATAGTGAAGTCCCTTGCCAGACGACTTTTTTAAGTATCTCAAAACTTGACATGCAGCATCCCAGTGACACTGTTTGGGTTTGTCGAGGTACCTGCTAAGAAGACCTACTGCAGTAGCAATATCAGGATGAGTAATCGTCAAATAGATCAATTTACCAATCAACCTCCTGAATTTTTTATGATCAGTAAACATAGCAGAGGAATCATCATCCCAATTGACATTGGGATCAAGAGGAGTATCCGCAGGTCTTGCTCCAAGCATACCAGTCTCCTGCAGAATATCAAGAACATACTTTCTCTGTGAAAGAACCAAGGCATTAGAGTTTCTAGAGACCTCTATGCCAAGAAAGTACCGAAGTCTGCCTAGATCTTTGGTAGCAAAGTGCTTTCCCAGATGATCTTTGGTAGCCTGAATACCAAGAGTGTCGCTGCCAGAAATAATAATGTCATCAACATATACAATCAGAACAGTAATACCTGCTGAAGTCTTTTTTGTGAATACAGAATGGTCAACTTGTGACCTCAGAAAGCCAAAATCAATCATGATCCTTCTCAACTTATCAAACCAGGCACGAGGACTCTGTTTGATCCCATAGATAGACTTCTTAAGTCTGCAGACTTTGTGAGACTCCCCCTGAGCAACAAACCCAGGAGGTTGCTCCATATACACCTCTTCCTGTAAGTCACCATACAGAAAAGCATTTTTCACATCAAGCTGCAGGAGATGCCAGTTTAGATTCACAGCAACAGATAAAATAATCCTGACAGAGTTAAGGCGAGCAACAGGAGAAAAAGTCTCAAAGTAATCAATGCCATATGTTTGAGTATAGCCCTTTGCAACTAACCGTGCCTTCAACCTTTCAACCGTACCATCAGGTTGATATTTGACGACATATACCCACCTGCAGCCTACCGGCTTACACTGAGGAGGTGGATCCACCAGCTCCCAAGTGTCTCTGTCAGTAAGAGCAACCATCTCTTCATTCATAGCAGATGTCCAAGCCGTACTTTTCAAAGCATCCTGAATATTCTTAGGTACAACCACAACAGATAAAGCAGATACAAAATTGCTAGAATGAGTATGCAGATGAGCAGTAGACACACACTGAGCAATGCTATGAGAAGTGCAAGAACGAGTACCCTTTCAGAGTGCAATAGGTATGTCAAGATCAGAGTGTACCTCAGGTGCAGCAGAACCTTCTGGAGGAGAAGATTGGTTGTCTTGGGGGGGTACTTGTGTAGAAGGTGCTTTATTCCTGCGTTGATAAACAATAAGAGGAGGATCTTGCTTTTCAGTAATCGCAGTATCAGTACTGTCAAGCATACCGTCAGAAATAACAGGTAAAGGAGGAGCCAGAATGTCTGTCTGCAAACTATCTCCTGCTGAAGAATAATACGGTGTATCCTCAAAAAAGACAACATCACTACTAGTAAACCATTTCCGAGTGCTGGGATTATAACATCTGTAACCCTTCTGAGTTCGAGAATAGCCCAGAAAAATGCATTTAGCAGCTCGAGGAGATAACTTATCAGAAGTGGGTCCAAGCAATCTGACAAAGCAAGTACACCCAAAAATTCTAGGAGGCACAGTAAACAAAGAGGTGGGGGGCGGGCGGCGGCGGTGGAGAGAGAGAGAAAGGGAAGGGAGGGAGGCAGCTAGGTTTCGACCTGCTCTGATACCATGTGACAGAGTCAGGTTTTCCAGAAAGCTCAGGGTTGCACAATGTGTGCACCCTCATATATATAATACTGAGAGATTTTCAGAGAGGTCCATAAATAAAGGAAAATAACAAAACAAATGACAGGCTATGTAAAACAGGAAATATATAATGTAACATTTCGCAAAACATCACAATACGCTCAATCGTTTTGGCAATATTTATATACAAGATACTGTAGAAGCTACAGTACATTTGGTTCCTGGACCATAATTGCTGTATTCTCAAAATTCTTGAATCATCCGCTACTCCCTCTACATGTGTGCTGCGATTAATAAAAAATTCCTCCTATAGCAGCCATTGCAAGCCTCGTCTCCTGCCGTTGAAAATCAAGTATCTACTTCTACTGCAGCCATTGCAAGCCTCGTCTCCTGCTGCTGAAAATCAAGTATCTACTTCTGCTGCAGCCATTGCAAGCCTCGTATCCTGCTGCTGAAAATCAAGTATCTTCTCCTGCTGCTGAAAATGTTGTGTCGTTTGTTTCCTGTTTCCCTTGGACTTGTGTTTTCCACTACAACCATTGATATTGTTTGTGGTTGGGAGTGAGGGGGAGAATAAAAGAGAGATTTAAGAGAGGAAACTATTTTTGCTTCTATCTATTAGTTTGTGGATTTTTATTGCTACTAAATGAAGAGCTTGTGGACTTCTACTACTACTATTTCCATCTTGAAGTCTGCTCTGCTATATGCTTCATGGAGAGCTTATATTCAAGGAATTTAATGACCGATGCCGTTTTGACAACTTGGATATAGATATTTACCGGTATACCGACGGAAATATTGACAGATGCAATCCTGGCCATATCGACGGCAAAATGAACGAATTAAATCATGAAATTTTACAGGCGCAGTCTCAACACCTAGATGCAACGTTTTATGTAATAAAATTCTATATTGGGTATGTGGGGGGGGGGGTCAATCATGTGGGAGGTAAGGAATCTGTCCTGTTTTTGGAGATTTCGATGACAAAATGCAAGAATTAAGATATGAAATTTTACTAGCACAATCCATAAACTCATGTTTACACACTTATGCAATAATATTCAATTCATAACAAGCATATAACAACATAGTTAATTACTAACTCGCATCAGTTGTATGTTGAGTGACGCGTTGATTCTCTATACATTATGTTGTTGATATGGGCCACATATTGCTCCCATGTCATGTAACTTTTGTAAGACTTGTTGTACGAAACAACATGCTCCTCATACACTTCAGAATTGGCAAACTGTATCATCCCAAACTTTAGAAAATGTTCTTCTAAATCTTTGAGATATTTTTCCTTGGTTGCTGAAATGAATGGAGGTTTAGTAGAAGCAGGAGGAGGTGCCCATGCTCGAGGAGCTTGAGGTTGAGTAGAAGCAGGAGGTGCCCATGCTCGAGGAGCTTGAGGTTGAAGAAAAGGAGGTTGTAGTGGTACATTGACAATAGGATAAACTGTAGTATGCCCACCACTCCATGTTTGACCTCCATCACCAAGTATGCTTCGGTGTTCACCCGAAAGCATCCATAAGGGCTACGAACAGAGTATCCTTCGTGATATCCCAAACCTACTTCTAATTGTAATCTTGTTGGTGGTTCAACTTGATATCCAGAATACCCATGTTGGGACTGAGATGGGTGTGGAAGTGTCATCCCAAATAACATATCTCCAAATGAATGTTGAGATTGAGAGTCAGATATGCTCATGGTATCCATTGAATCAACAAGATCAAAATAATAATCACTTTGATTCCGGTATTGTAGTTGGTAGTGGAGGTGCACCGCTGTAATCTTTCCCAATTTGACTTTTTCTCCTTTAAAACGTTTTATCAGCCATGGGATATTCCTGTTTTGGTGGAGGTACAATCATAGTAACATGACTAACATAAGGCCGGTCATCATTTTGTGGATCAACAGTTGGAGGATATTCTAGTGAGCGTTGGTTGCGATTATCACTGTCATTGCCACAATCATATGACTTAGATTTCGAACCAGATGTAGAAGAAGAAGAAGAAGAACCTGAGCTACCTAATTGTTCTTCCACTTCTCTATCGACTTCCCTATCAATATTAACATGTGCAACTTCATGATCAAGTCTTTCAGGCGGGGTATCAATAATAATATCATCACCATTATATGCATAAAATTGCTCTTCTATCTATGGATCTGGACGTCCATCTAAATTATCAAGAACAAGACGACCTATCTCATTCATCCATTCCTCTAAAGGATTTTTTTGAATCATCCTCCAGTCCTCTACGTCTTTCAGTGTTAAAAGTATATGCGGTGTCAAAGGGATCATAGAAAACAACAAAATCCACTTCCTTGTAGTTGACATCTCGTATTGCTCTAGCCCTCAACTGCATGTTGTATGAACGTAGACAAGATCCCTCAACCTGTTTGCACCAAGCCTGTTCCTTCTCTTTGAGTGTATCAGATTGAAAGTGCTCCAATTTCTTTCACAACCCCTTGCAGATGTTGTTTGAGTAAGGATGCGAATAACCACTTTTCTTAAATGGGGGGCACGGGGCACCTGTTCCATTCCAAACCCACCACTCACAAGTATCACCTGCCTCGCGGTCAGCAACCACATTTGGATGACCAAAGCATCCAATGCTTTCACGAAACTGGCGCAACAACAAAAATAATGTATACAATATTGAGAGGATGAAATTAAAGGAAGAGCTAATGAGAAATTAATAATGTAAGTTATATAGTTATATACCTCTTCCAGTACTAGCAATCGCTCTTCTGGAGAGGTAATGAACTTGTTAGTGACATCTCTCACTGCATTCATTAGAGTCACATTCAAGCCTAGTGTTCGTGAGTATTGGAACCTTAGATTCAAATAGTAAGTTGTCACAAATGCAAATAAGGAAATAAGAATGACTTTTTATTTGTAGACTATAAGTTAGACCAATAACTTAGAAGTTAGAATATAATTGAGATATATATCTGCTTTATGCAATGAATGCAAAAGCATATTTGTCCAACGATTCTCATAAATTTTTATGTATTGCTTATTAGACCTAGGAGCTGCTTCTTTGATATTGTCCACCATTGAGGTCATTGCATCAGATAGGAAAGGCATTGTTGCAGTTTTCTCACCATCTACCAGCCTCAATACTTTGACAATGGGTTCCATTATTCGCAACACTCTAGTAACCTTATTCCTAAAAGGTCGGCTGACAATCAACTTCTCAATTCTTCTGCCAACCGGGGTGTTATGCTCCTTCATGGAGGTCCACTCCACCCCATTGAAGAGCCTCCTAAGTTCATCCTTTTTGGACTTTAATGATTATAAGGCAAGAAAATTTGTTGCAAATCTAGTTGCCCCTGTTTTAATTAGATCACCACCACAATACTCAGGTCGCCTCATTGCATTTAGCAGAAAAGAATAGTTGTAGATGAATCCCATGATCAACCTACCATCAATGACAACAAATTTGATGAAATCAATTGAGCCCATGTCCTTAAGAATGAGATCTATGCAGTGGGCAGGACATGGTGTCCAATAGATCGGATATTTCTTCATTAAACTCTTGCCAGTCTTTTTGAAGGAAGAAGCATTATCAATAACTATCTGCATCACATTCTCCACACCAACCTGCTTCATGCATGTCTTCATTAGTCTCTTTATGTATCTATGGTTCCCGACCTCACCTGAAGCATCAACAAAGTCTAGAAAAACTGTGGATCCACGACAATGTGCAAGAAAGTTGATAATTTGTCTTTTGTTTCTACCAGTCCACCCATCACACATAAGTGTGACGCCATATTCATACCACATATATTTTTGGTCTGAAATCCATGCTTGTAGATCCTTCTTCTCTAGGGGAAGATACTTGTTCATTAGTTCATATGAACTGGGGGCCTTGATGCTCCTAACAGACTCCCCTATCACATCTACCATATGCTGCAAATAGGGTTTAGTTGCAACATGTGTAGGTACACCATGAGTAAAGAACAACTTACCCACTGCCTTGCCAACCTTATCTTTTGTACCAGTAAACATTGCTTTGAGGCTATTTTGCCTAGCCTCAGGCTTCCTAACCCCTGTCTCATCAACATTCCCCAATCTCACACTAGTAGAACGGAAAAGTGTATAAATGCCTCCTTTCTTCCTTTTACCATGACCAACTCGGTCTTCATCGTCATCTAGGTCAACAACATGAATACGTGCAGTCCCACTGCCTCCACCTGCACTAGATGACCCATACCTCCTTGTAATCCGAGCTGCCTCCTCCCTTTCACACTCACTTTTGCGGGATTCTCTGATAGCACGTCTATACATATGACGTGAATAAACTGTATCACATTCAGGAGGATATCCAATATCATCATCAGATTCAGCAGAAGAACTTGTGGGCCTAACATCAAATAATGTATCTGTGTAAGCCCTGTCAACCTCCATCTTTTGTTGTTTTTGTTTCTTTGCACCCATAAGTTCCTTGAAATCATCCCTAACACTTTGGGGACACCTCTGACACATTGCCACATTTTTGTCACCACCAGTAATGTGACGTTTATATCTAGTAATCCCCCTCCACCAATTGTCTTCTTGCAGTAGTTTCAAATTATCTTTCCCCTGTTCTCGTCAAGAGGCGTGCAATGATTCCATGCAAAATCCACATCCTTAGCTCCAACATTACCGGCTCCAACACCCTCACCATTGCTCGAAGACATCTTCTTAAAAATTAAAAGTCAACACTGCAAAAAGTCAAAGACAAACAAAAATTAGGTGTATGAAATCATAAACTCATTAAGTTGCAAGAAATTAATCTATTTGATGTATTATAGAATGAAACACAACACTTTACATGCATAAATGTTAAATATATTTATAGAATCAAACACAATATTTTTTAAGATTTTTATTACCAAGAAAAAAGGGTTAAATAAAAAATAAAAGTCTGAAATTATTTAAAAAAATATAAAATCTGATATTCATCTAGTATTAAGGCAAGTGATGTGTTAAAAATTACTCATTCCATCTTATATAATACTAACACATATTTCTGTAGAAAAAAAACAAAAACATGTAATTTTTTATTTTAACCATTTTTAATAAATGAAAAATCGAAATGTATAAATATTTTTACTATATTTTTGTTTGTATTTGTTTATATTAGTATTTGGTACAACTTCTTCTACTAAACCTAAGTTAGATACCTATTATTAATAGTACTTATTGTATTATTATGAATTTTATATTAATTAGTGAAATTATATGATAATATTAATTAATAGTAGTAGATATAGTGATACATTAGTAGATCTACCTAAAATAATCATAGATCTATTGTTAAATAGCATTAATCCTATGTTTTTTGGAGTAGATCTAGGATTTGGGTGTATTTAGGAATTTTGGAGAACTTCTATGGTGAAAATAGAAGGAGATAGAGAGGGGAGGGGTTAGAAATGATGAGAAATGAAAGAAATTAAGAAAACATACCTTGATCAGGGCTGATTTGAGCTCCAAGGAAAGAAATCGCCCAAAATCCCCTTGTTTCTTCACTCCAGCGGCAGCAGTGGACTTCATGTTTGGGAATGCCGGTATGTCGGCATACCGCCAATACCGCCCTTAAGTGGGACATTTTGCAGCGGCACCCTCGGTTTTCGCCGATATCGGGCGGTTTCCACCAGTTTACCGATGTTTGCAATCCCAACGACAGACTTACGTAAACCGATGACCGACGACGTCGATATCGGTATACCGGTCGGTATACCGACGCACTGTCGATATCTCTTTCATTGCTTACATTCTGGAGCTTCATGTTTGCTGCATGATTATCTAAGCTGATGGTCTTCTATCCGGCTACGTTGCCTTTCTATTCTACTATTTTGCTTTATTTGCACGTTGACTTTGTCTGTGCTTTTCCCACGTTGACTTTCTACTGTTGTGTGCCAACACTCTATGGCCCATTCATGCCATGCACATGTTGACTCTTTTCTTGTATGTGCTTTGTAAGCTCATCAACTACTACTGTTGTGACCCAACACTCTCTGGGAATTGTGATCCAACAATCTCTGGATTCTGACGATAGCAACTGTGATGCGACCATGATGCTTACATGCTACTATCAATTGCTCTAGATGCCACTTCTACACGGAGAAGATCCTGCAAACCTATTATGGATTATCTACTTAAGAGGGAGAGCTGAGTGTTGAGTGCTTATTGTAATGTTGAGGAGAAATATTCTTTTATGGGCTCAATTTATCTTTTTATTCTCATTTGTTTTTGGTCTGTGTTTCTGTTTGCAAGCTGACTTGGGATTCTCTCAAGCTCCAACTTGAGGGGGAGTGTTAAGGAGTCTATGTATTTAGTTAATTAAGTTATTGAGTCGATTTGTATGTGGGCCCAATTGTATCTTGGCCCATCGAGGTTATTTCTGCTTCCATGTATCTCCTCCTATTATAGGAGTGAGTTTTTCTAATACAATACAACAATTAGCCGTATTTTACTTTGTCACAATATCTATATATTTTTTAAAAGTACTATTTATACATATAATTATAAATATATATAAATAAAAACTATATGTATGTATGGATATAATATGATTATTACATTTCATATATATAAAATGTTTATTAAAAATGTATTTTTTAGATCATATTAAATATTATCAGAATTCAAATAGAATCGTGTCAGATCGAATTGAGATGTTACATTATGATATTCATCGTGATCTTTCTCGGCCGGATTAAGATACTGCACTATTCGATTAAAATTTTATACGTTTACATGCCTAATATTTATATGTATCATTTCAACTTGTAGTTGTTTCCAAATTAATTGCAAACATTTTTTTTCTCTCTTAATCATAGTGACGTTTTTTAATTATATAGTTTCCACATTAATATGTTGAATAAAAAATATCACAACTACATCCCTGCATTGTTCTAATATTCATTTTACTAAACATTAGATCATAGTTATTGATACAATGATTCAATTCATTTACCCTTATTTTTGCTTTCTAGCTAGGCAATTTAATTCATTGCCAGTTGGAACCTGAATGATTGTCTCAGCTTGTTCATTTTTAAACTACCAATATGACCAAGTTTTGCCGTGCAACGTGTTGGCTTCAAATACATTAGAAAATAATATAAATGATCATGCATGAGGTCTATTATATTGTTAAACCGTAGCAAACATTATCCATTTTCTCGTGGACCTTCTTAGAACCATGAGGCCAATAACACCAAACTGAAGCTTTTCAGAGAGTGCGGAGGACATCAATGTGCATAAAACGTGCAACTTAGCAAAGAAAAGCATCTACAAGTACCATGAATGGTGAATGAACTGGTTTGGGTAAAGAACCAGTTAAAATCCTTGATTAGGCAAGGAAATTCATTTGAAAAGAGAAACCCCACAAAAACGGAGGAGGTAGAAACAATAAAGAGAAGAAGGAAGATGGCATTTAGCAAGGGGAATGGTGGCTGTATAGACTTCAGGGGAGCAACTGCAACGCCTTGCTGCTAGCTGCTATTTGGTAGAGAGGAGTTGGTGCCTTGGATGCTAATTATGTTTTTTCATTTTTTATCCCCTGGATAGCCTGGATACATCATGGATGCTGTTTAGAAGTATCCGGTACGCATCTTGGGGCATCTATGAAGTGTCTGTATCCAATATGAAATCGTTACGGGTACGACACCTATTTTGGAGTATTGGTGCTTCAAAAGACTTCACGTGGTAGGAGTAGATCACATGATTTATACACAATGATATAGAAACATATGATTACCTGATTAACATGGGAGCACTCAGCCATGGAGTTTAGGGGGTACACATGTAGAGGAATACATATAAAACTTTTTCCCTTTTTGTTTTATAGATAAATAAGGTCATTTTCTTTTATTGTTATGGATGGGTTACTGAGGTGCAGGAAGGAGGGAGAAAAGAGTGCTGGTGTTGTCCCAGGTGTCACATACGATGGTGATAGGACTGTGGTCGGATGCAGCGGTTTGGCATAGCATGGCGATGGCTTGTTTCTCACTCGCAGTCGGTAGTAGGCAGCTGCTGGTTTGTCTTGTGGCAGTGGCGATGATCCTTCCAGTCTGGCCTCTAGAGGACATGGGCTACAGGTGCTTCTGTTGCGGGGTCGTCTCCTTGCTGTGGCTATGATCTTGCCAGCGTGGCCTCTAGGGGACATGGGACACATGTGCTGCTGTTGAGGGGTTGTTTCCTTTTGGTGGCGGCGGCCCTAACAAGGAGGCCTCAAGAGGCTGTGTTGCTGGAGCATTGTCTTGCTACAGGCTACGGTCTCCCCCATGACCTATTGATGGTGTAAAGGGGAGAAGAGGCAAGGAGAAAAAAAGAAGGGAGAGGTTTAGGGTTGAGAGGGTCCCATAGCTTATTGCTCTGACACCATGTAGAAGGCTTAAACAAGAATTCTCATTAACTTCATAAGAGATTAGAAGAGGCTCCTATATGTAGGAGCTAGATACACAAATACATAAAGTGGGAAATGGATCCCACTTAAATATAACAAGAGTATAGTAAAGAGAGGGAACATAAGTGGGTCTAAACCCAATACCAAAGGACAAATAATGCTAACATATTGCATAGGATCTTCATGAAGATCAGTACCCTTAACTTGCTCCCTGCCATTATTACGAAAATACATACACACCTTTTGTTCGAAAAACCTGAGGAAAATTCACAAGGGCCATTATTGCAAAGATACATACACCTTTTGTTCGGAAAACCTGAGGAAACTTCACAAGGATATTTTACAATGGTATTGAATTTATTTGAAGGGAACTATAATAGCAAAATATATAATATAAGGTAAATTAAATTTCTAGCCTTGAGAAATACATGTTTTATCCCTCGTGTGGAGGTCTGGGCCAATGAGGTCTTGGTTGGAGTAGGCCCATATATGAAAATAAAAGACAAACGTATGTTACCATAATTGATATTTGAGGATAGATTTGATTGTGTTCATTCAAATGAAAAGAGAAAGAAAAACAAAAAGTTTTCCTATGTTGTATACTTGTACTCCATTCTTTCTGATTCCTTGTAAAACATGGAACTAAAAATCGCCGAAGTTGGGTGAACCTGCCGAAGTATTGAAAGCAAAGTCCAGAGTCTCCAGACGATGACAAACTACGGCTATGTTGTTTTGGTCCCAACTTTGGATCAAGTTGCCCCCTTGTTGACGAAATTGTATTTTTATAGTGTGTTTTTGTCCCAATATTGCTGAAGTTTTTGATGTTTCCTTGAAACTGGCAATGTTGGGGCAAAGTTGGTACGACCCAACCCATTAATCATATATAATGCCTTAAAGGTCATTTAAGGCATAAGGCACCTCCAACCCTCTTCACAACTTCTAATATCAATTCCTAAAAATAAAGGTTGTCACTCTTTGCAATAGAGGGTTTTGTATTTACTATTTGACTATATATAGTTTGAAGGATTTTTTTGATGGATGTATGGTGAATTGTATTTATATATTTGTATAAAACCATTGACTCTCGCAACTATAAGTGCATTACATTGCCAACTCTCGTACATAGGGCTAGTGGTTGTGAATCATGCTTTTGTGTTAAAATAGCATATGTAAGAGAGTACATGATAATTAGGAAGTTTTCAATTAAAGTTTCCTTCAAACTCGCATCATTTTCTTCAAAAAACAACATCGATGTTTATCAAAGTTGTGTCCAAATTTCCCAAAAACATCCACTTCCACTTCCGCACGTGGTCAAGTCGACATGAAGTTGAATTTCCATTCCTATCTTTTTTTCTTTTCCATTCTTGCCAATTGTAGATCCCAATCAAAGAGCTACATCAGTGCTCTATTCATAATCTATACCTAGGTAGCTGGATTCAATGGTGCCCTTTGAGAACTATAAAATGTTTGATTTGTGTGACATAATATTTGACAAATTTTAGCTCATGGGATCTTCTCCAACTTATAATGGAACAAATCGTTATAAAGGAAGCTTTAGTTGCTAGATACATAATAGCTACACATTTTCTATTTTTGTTCCAGAGCTGCTTTCATACTTTGCGTTTCCAGAAAATGACTGAAACTATGCTTTAAGAAATTCATTACCATTTTTTGTAGCATATTTTTCTGCTTATTGTAATAGCCAATGACTGAAACTATGTTATAGGAAATTCATTGCCATTTTTTGCAGCATATTTCTTGATTATTGTAACATGTGAAAATTATGCTTCGTGTCTCTAACCCAGAATGTATTTTACTTGGACATGTTTCTTTCCAGCGCAATGTTGTTGCCTATGATGAAGGCCAACCTCGTGAGTTGGAGAAGGCTCTAGTTTTAGAGGATGCAATTTCTGATCTTCCTCCTGTAAGTCTATGTTTTGAATACAATTCATTATCCCTGCACTGACTGAACACACTTACTAATCACTTGGTAACTTATATTTAGATTATAAATTCATAGTTCACTAGAGTAATGAATATGGATGCTTTATGCACTGATATTTCAATTCAATGTTGAGTTTCCTACTGTGATCTGTAGACTGTATTTCTATCGCAATGTTAAGCTGATTTAATTGTTTTCCATTAAAAAACCTGAAGGAAACGACTACTTCACAACACTTTCCTGATTAAACCGGTCCCACATTACTTGTGCTAGTTTTGGTAACAGACCAATTGAGTTATATGTATCGTCTTTTTGGTGCATATTCTCATGACTTCAGCAATAACATGATTAAACTAAATATATGTTACACACTTATTAATAGAATTCAGCAAAAACAACTAGGTTTTTTAATGCCAAAACTGTGAGTTCTATCACAAAGATCATAGTTGTCTAGGCAGCTAGGCAGTGACCTCTATGACCAAGGAACCTAGCTGCCTAAGTGGTTAGGCGCCACTACCTAGGCCTCCCAAGCATCCTTTGTTTTTCTTATTTTCTATACATATTTTAGATAGTTTACTTATGTATTAGATATGTTACTACGTATTTAAGTTTCATTTTCTATAAACTTAACCAATCTTATATTCACCTATATGATACTTAACATGGCTTAAAATAAACCTCAGTTGCTCTAGTTAATCTAAATTAAAACTAATCTGACCTAACTTTAACTGAATCAAACATAGACTAACCTAGTTAAGCCCTAATGGACCTTACATGATCTGATTCAGGCCTCAATTAACCCAATTTGGTGCCTAAATGGTCTAAGACTGTGTCTAACTGGCCGTAGGCGCCTACCCAGACCACTTGTGGTCCTAGGCGCCCAGACTTGGACCTCCTCCCAAAGCCTAGCAAGCCTAGGCCGGAGCCTTGATAATGACGACAAAGATAGGTACAGAGAAAAACAATAGTAAATATATACCAATTTGTTGGTAGATTGATACCTGAAAACCTGCGAAGCATAGACACGCTTCCCGGAGGCTGCCGTATCTGTGTCCGACATGTGTCCAACATGGACACGCCTGGACACACGGCGGGCACGGCTCCGACGTGTCCAGCTTCATACTTTTTATATTTTCCAGCTAGACATGTCTTGGACACTTTCTGGACATGGCCGGCCCAGCCACACATCTTGGACACTACTTGCAACAACTGCTGCAAGAATAATAGCTAGGTGTTTAGCTGCTGCAAGCAACCACCACAAGGAGATGGGAGCTACTCCAAGTAGCTTTTGCAGCAACAACCATTAGGAATTGAAGCCGCCACAAGCAGCAGCCATTTGCAGCAGTAGCTGCCAAGACCTAAACTAGCCACAAGCAGCAACCATTTGCAGCAGGAGCTGCCAACACCTATATCAGCCACAAGAAGCAGCTTCCTTCCCCTCTAGGAACTCCTTCCCTCTTCTTCCTCTATATTTTTCCTTTTCTCCTTCCTCTTCTCCCTACTGCATTGGTCCTCTAATGTATACACTCCTCCACGTGCCTCTTCTTCCTAATCCATTGAAAACTCCCCTCACCTCTTTTTCCTCCTTCCAATAAACAGTCCTGTTTTACTATTATCTCTTCCATCTAACCTCCACTCCTACATGAGTACTAAATACGCTAACCTCCTCTTGCTTCACCACCATCACCACTACCAATACATATCTCCCCTCTATCACTTTTTCTTCCCCTCCTCTTGTAATCCACTCCATTAGTATTTTAACAGTAAAATTTCTACTGTATGTAATTACTTCTAATAAATTTTCTCTAGTTTGCCATTCTTGGATATTATAATATATCATTTTGTATGCTAAATTCGATATTGATTAGCATAGTGGGTTTAAATATGTGAATATAATGTGGGTGTTTCTGTGATCTTTGTTCGTGCTTGTTGTTGAGAATTATGGATCTTGTCTTTTATAATATATTATATACATATACATGTCTAAATTTGTATACATATGTTAATATATGTATCTATGTATGCATTCTATTGACGTGTCCAACGCCGTGTCCGTGTCCTATATTTTTGAAAATCGTCATGTTCCCTGTCTGTGTCCGTGTCCCTATCCGCATCCGTGTCCGTGCTTCTTAGCTGAAAACTTTATCTTGAATAATAAAATCAAGTCCTATACAAAGACAGTTTTCTCAATTCCCTCCAAATCAATAGTCACAAATTCTGGATTTGGCACTTATTCAATGAGGCGGAAAAACTTGGCATTCATGGAATTTGAATAGAAACTAGTGAAGATTTGCTAAAAGTTTGATCTGCTATCGGGAAAAAGTAAGACATCATATACATGCATTATTTACACACACAGTATGCTTATTGCTCATCTAATCCCTAGTTTCCAGCAATCACATCAAATATCATGTTCCCAATTTTCCAAAGCAATTGAATGACAGTGCGTGGATAAAAATCAATAATAGGAGTCCATAAGAAATAGAGACTAGTTCTCACCAAAGTGTTTCCACCACAAGACCACTCTTCATATCATTGTCGACCTCTAAGCCTCCTTTTCCATCAACTATATTGGCTTCACCACCATCATTGTTATCTTGTTCTTTGTCTTCATCTCTAGGAGCATTGTCAAAGGAACTAGGAAAAGCATTAATTTTGTCATGTTTAACAAGCTTGGTTTTTGCAAATTATTGTTCCTTAGTAGTTTTCACCAAATGATATTTGTCGATGTGAATACCAAGTGTTGCACCCTTTGCAGATCAAGCCCGTTCCTCTATATTGTGTTTGTTGCATCAAAGTCACTCCAATTCCTTTTAGATGTAGATGAGTACAAGTACAAGGTTATCTTAATAAATGAACAACCAATCTTTGCAAAACCCTTAGACCTCTTCCATGCATATCCTACAACATCCCTATGAATAAAAACAACATAATTTGAGACCACCAAAATACACGGTACTATATTTGAAGTATAAAGTTTAATACTTACTTGGATGTCTATCCTCTAGAGTAATGATGGCAACCGATCATATATGTTATGATTCCCAGAATGATAATCATGGACTTCGTGTCTTATTGCAACTCTATCAACATCATCATCACTATATACAAGTAACCTTTATAGGCCCACTACACCCTAACATTTTGCCTCACCCTTTTCATAATACATTTTGGGTTGAGATAATCACAAACAACATGGCATGCTTATGTAATTTGTTATTCCACCTTTTATCCATGATGTTCCATAGGCGGAGTATTTTTCCTCATCCACCAAAAACATTTCTAATGCTTCTTTTCATATATATAGGGTCTCATAGATGTTAGCATTGGTGCATCCTTTGCCATCTACCAACTTATGAACCTTTACAAGAGGCTCAATCACACAAATCGATCCCTTAGAAATTTTAATATATTTTAACATTGTTATTAGATTTTGATTGAGATTATGCCCTCCAATTAACAGATTATAAGAAGAGTAGACATAGACACATGCATAGATACAACTTCGGCCCAGACATGAGCATACATACCAGTGAATTAAAAAAACGGCCCAGGCGGCCGCTTAAGCGTTCACAGGTCCTGGCCGTTGTCATTCTGCCTTAGGTGTCCGCCTGGCGCTTGGGCCATTAAGCGCCCGCTTTTGGGCCGCTCAGCCCATCTAATTGGCCGCTTCAACACCTGTTTTAGGCGGCCGCTGTGACCCGCATAAGTAAAAAATCGGCTCCTACAGTCATGGTACTGGAATTTCTTTGCTGATTGTATACTTGAATGAATATTAGTCTATTATACTTCTAGTGGGTGATTAGTTATATTGATTTCCTTACTGCTTTCACTGATTACTGATTGGTATTACTGATTAGTCTTACTTTTTTGGCACAATAGTGATTGTTTGATTAATATTACAGATTAGTAGTAAAGTTCTTAATAATTAATTCATAGTTGGTTATTTACAATTACTGATTTGCTTGTTGATTATTAGAAATAATGTTTGGTGGTAAGTATTGATATTTGCTTAATTAAATACTGATTTTTTGATATGCTTGCTTATTTTACCTATTAGTATTACTGATTAGTCGTTTAGAGATTGATAATAAATTCATAGTTGGTTATTTACAATTAGTGTTTTGTTTGCTGATTTTGGTGATTAGAAATATTGATTAGTAGTAAAGTATTGATTAATACTTAGTTTTAATTACTGATTTACTGATTAGATATGTATAAAAGTTCCATAGAAATATATTTTTTATATACAAATATGCGTAATTTTGTATAAAAATATATAAGAATTTAGGAACCCGCTTTTTCAAAAAACGCCAGCTTAATCGCCCGCCTGGCGATTAATCGGCTACAAGGTGTTGTCCGCACGCGTCCCGCTTTGTGCTTTTTAAAACATAGATACATATAGATTCAGACAAAAACACAGTCGCAGTCACGAGACACAATTATTTTTGAAAAATATAGGACATGGACACGACATTAGACTTGTAAAAATGTATAATTATACATGTACATTATTTCTATGTATAAGCACAAAAAAACAAGCACAAAACCATAAAGGTCATCTCGTCAATGCTTCTTTAATTTTATACATGCATTTAAAGACACATTGTAGATGTCATGAAATCAAGCCATCAAAGACATACTATCATACAAACCCACATTGTAATCGTAATAATAATTATCAAATTGTTCGACAATTTATTAATATGTGAGTAAACACCACAAGAATGATCTCAAAGTAAACTATTTTACATATCTCGATTTCAAACAGTAAGAAAATAGTGGTGGTGGCAGACAACTAAAAAAGAATAGGAGGTTTGTTGTTATTTGTAGAAGAGAAGAGTGGAAACATTGATGAAGGTGGACGATGAGGAAGAAAGGAGAGGTAAGAGGAGACTGTTGCTGGTGGTACTGATGGTGGGGAAACAGAACATAGGTATAGGAGGTGGAGGAAGAAGGGGAGAGATGTGCTATCATTTGTACAATAAGTAAGGAAAAGAGAGAAAATTGGATGTTGGCAGTGTAGGAGGAAGAGGAGGGGAGGAGGACAATGTTTCTTTTGGTGGTTGTGGCTGGAGGAAGAAGAGGATGGGGAGGAATTGACAAGCCAGAGGGGAAGGATTAAGACGAAGGGGAGAATTGGGCAAGCTAAGGGGGAAGAAGAAGAACGGGAGGAGTAGGAGTGTAGGAGTTAACTGTCTCCTGTTGGAGAGGAGAATGCAACACCTTAGTTGTCAAGGCACCTGCCTAGGCACTAGGCAAGGCGCCTCAAACCATGCACCCAGTCCATTAAATGTATCAAGTGGGCGTCTAAGGCCTTATAGGCTTAGATTAAGCCATTTAAAGGCTAAATTTGCATGAATTGGGTCCATATTTGGTCAAATTAGATCACATCGAGTCATTTTATGGTTGAAATAGGTCTGTTTTAGGCCAAATCAGGTCAAGTTTTGGCAAATTAGATCGGATTTGGGGAGAATAGGTCTGCTTTGGGGGAAATATGTTTGATTCGGAGAAATTGGTCTGCTTTGTCCAAATTGGGTCTCATTTAAGTCATTATAGGGTAAACTAGGGGATGTAAGGCTGGAATAAGTCATGTTATAAAATCAGGTCTAATTTAGGGCAATCACGTTAAATTAGGGAAAATTAGGTCTGGTTCGAGGAAAAAGGTCTAATTTGAGGGAATACATCCGATTTGAGGAAATCAGGTTGATTTAGGCAACTTGGATTCTCATTTAGATCAATATAGGTTAAATTCGGGGAAGTAGGGCATGCTTAGATCATATTCTGCAAAATTAGGTCTAATTTAGACCAAATTAGGTCAACCTTGGGCATGTTAGCTCTGATTTGGGGAAGCATGTCCGATTTGAGGGAAATAGGTCTGGTTTGGGGAAATTAGGTCTAATTTGGCCAAATTAGGCCCCATTTAGATAAATATAGGATAAATTAGGGAAGGTAGTGTTTGAGAAGTTTATGCGATGTAATATTAGGTTAGAGTTAGGTCAGATTAGTCAAATTTAGATCAAGATAGATCAAATTAGGGCCAATATGTTCTAATTTAGATCATATTAGGCGTGATTTTGGTCAAATATAATTGTTACAACTTAGATTTGACCATTAGAATTATACATAGTAATGTGCCTATCTGAGCATAGATAACGACATACGTAAATGTTACTATATGTATGTTAAAAAAATAGCAAAACCCGCTACAAACGCCTAGGCTCCCCTTGGGAAAAAGGGACCGCTTAGCCGCCTAGACAACTATGTGCACTACAACTATTGTTGCTCCTACTATTGTATGACAACAAAAATGATTGATGGAGATCACCATATACATGTTTCTTTTACGGAGGAAAGGGTTTATTGCTCTTGCTGCTCTTGGTTCTTGTGGAGGAGAGGGACTGTTATGTAGCCGCTGCTTGCAATTCATGCTGGAAAAGGGGAGTATCCTTGTTGATAAGGAAGCTGGTAGCAACAAGTTATGGACCAAACATTGATTGTGGTGAATAAAGGAAGAGTAGAGGTCGGGTTCACAACATTGGGTGGAAAAAGGGGAAAGCCTGTGGCGATGGGTGGAGGGAGAGTAGTCATCTAGGTGGTGACATGATCAAGAGGGGGAGACATGGGTGTTAGGAGTGGTAAGGAGGGAGTTTTTGTGGGATAGGGTGTTTCACCTTAATTAAAGCTGGGTCATGTCCTGGCTAGGTCAATGACGTGTTCGGGATATGGCCGTGCAGTAATAAAAACATGACAACTTGCATACGCCCAAGCTTGGTAAACTGTGTGTTTGTGTCAGACATGTATTGGACATGATAGCCTCTAAGAAGTGTCCATATTTTCTAGATTAGATTCCACTATAAACACAACCTTTACTCCAAAGCCAAAATTGGTTGTAACACAACGAATGAGAGACGAAACTTCAAACATGCAGCGTCACTATATTTCAGCTCATTGCCCTCGATATGCTTCCTCATCAAGTCAAGAAAATGTTGATATTTATATGTAAATTTGACAATTTTTCTAACAATCCCCATAACCTGACAGGTATTGTCCAACTTAATGTTATTCCAAAACATTAAGCTAATGTTGTCCTACAGAATGTTTTGTCAGAAAGTAAGTAAAAGGCTAACCGATATATTGATAAGAGACAACCCTTCTCCTATATATAGGAAAACAGGGAAACGTACAGACTCAAACTAAATCCTAATGGGCCAAGACGTACTTGGGCCCATAATACAAAGAGACTAAATAACATAAGTAAACAGTCTAATAGTTTTCTATTGATTATTGGATATTTCAATTCAAGCATTGTCCCTGTAGAATGCAGATAATTGCAATTTATCAAAATAAACCAGACAACATTTTTAGGGTCCCTACTTATTTATTGCGAATGAGATAAAAAATCAAAGATACATACATTGTTGTTAATATGGTCAATGTGCAAATGGAATCCAAGTATATAACACCTCAAGGAGAAGCAAACATATTCATACATGGACAGTTTCTAGCGTCCTCCAATCCATCAGTTATTATAGTGAAATCAGTGAATTTCCAACTCTTTTTGATGAGCTTAACAAACCCATCAACCTCACCTCTGAACTCCAACATCCTAATTCTTGTTGTTTCACTGATAGAAGGCTCTTTGCCAGCACCACACCTTGTAATGACTGCACATGCCTCCTGGAATTCTGGAGATTGAAAGCCAATTATTAGCAAAATTGCATCTCATTATAGCTTTACAAACAATCTAGGATAAACATCTCTGGTATGCTTTCCTAGCCGACATGACTCGCACTGAAGGCTACAAGTGTCAATATCAGAAACTAAATGACGAAGCTTTTCAGATGATGGATGTCCCAACCGGTAGTGCCACTGTAATGCAGAAACAGATGTAGATAGTGCAGAGGCCACAACCACTTTCTCTGCTTTCGGAAAATGATCAAGGTAGTATAGTCCATCATCACCTTCATACCCCCACCAATCTTCATCCTCGTGCGAAGGTCATGAAAAACACATGAACCAGGAATAAAAGTTAGGCTACACTGTAGACTTCTCAATATCTTGCTGACAGATAATAGATTCAAAGGGAATCGAGGTACATATAAGGCAGATTTCAGCAGAAACTCAGAAATAATATCCCCTACTCCAGATACCGTAGACTTGGAACCATCAGCAAGCATAACAGATGAAGGACGAGCAGGTTTAGATAACTTTTTAAATAAAGATCGATTTCCAGAAATATGCGAAGAAGCACCTGAGTCTATGATCCGTTTAGTATTACCAGGAGTAGAAGAAGAGGTACTTAGGAAAGCAGTGTCATAACCAGAATAAGTGGCAGCATGAGCTCCACTAGTCGAAGTAGTAGACAACAAGCCAGCTCGCTCAAGTAGCAGGCGCTCCACCTCAGCACGGATGTAATCCGCAGTCGCACCTGAAGAGTCAGACTCAGTAGGCTGAGTTGCTCCCTCCTGTGCAGTGGTAGAAGAGTCAGCAGCTGTGTTGGCCCATGCCGGTTTACCATATTTCTCCCAGCATTTTTCTTCGATATGGTTGGACCGACCACAGAAAGTACAGATGCGTTGGCCCTGCTTAGGACGCGCAGCGGTAGGTGGAACAGCAGAAGGGGCGCCACGACCTGAAGAGGCACGTCCTCGTCCTGCACCCAGTGGAGGACGACTGTCAGCAAAACGGCCACGACCACGACCGCAACCACGACCAGACCAAGCTGCAAGGGCAGTGGAGTCTCCAGTCTCCGAAGGCAATGTCGGAGTCGACGAGGGCAGACGCTGAAGTCGCAGGTAGGCACTCTGCAGAGTAGGAAGCAGATCACTCGCTAAAATCTGGTCAACGACACCAGCATAAGACTTTGGCAGTCCACATAAAAACTGAACCAACTGCAACTCTGCTCTCTGACGCTGCATAGTAGCCAAATCAGTGGACAATGGGTGGTAGGACTCCAGCTCTCCCCACAATCCTGTAAAGGTAGAGAAGTAGTCCGCAATATCAGACCCCGTAAAGTGTAGACGTCCCAGCTGCTTGGTGATGTCAAAGACCTTCTTGGGGTTATGGTTATGCGAGTATGTGCCGGCGAGCTGATCCCACATTTGTTTTGCCGTAGGCAGGTGAAACAAGGTGACACTGATCTTCTCAATGCTGCTGCTGAGAATCCATGTCATCACCGTCGAGTCATCCCGGACCCAGTCATCATACGCCTTCACATCTTTGGAATCAACGTCCTCTGCAGGTTGTGCCGGTCCGGCACGGGTTAGGTGTGAGTACTTTCCCTGGGATTTAGCATAAATCACCATGGAGCATACCCAAAATTGGTAATTTCGCCTGTCAAGTTTCACAGTCGTAACTTGACGGCGAAAGTCATCTCCCGAGGACGCCATGAGAGCAACAAACACAAGCAGGCATTGGGGTCCGGAGCGCAGACAGAGAAGCATAGGTATGCACAAACAGGCAGAAGACGGACTACGCCGTCAGACAGGCAGAAAGGAGGCACAAATCAACCAATCCAGAGGACCACTTCACATAACGGCTACTCCGGAGCGCAACAAGGGACCCAGTGACTCAACCAGTCACACGGGTAGGCAGACAAAAACCAGTTTCGGAGACTGCCTCAGGCAGAAATCGAACCCGCGGGCAAACAAAGTCCAGAACCAGGCGGGAGAGAGGACCCCAACGGCTACGTGCCCCGGCCCAGCAGTGCGGTTGCCCGACCGGCCCAGCGGCAAGCTGCCGCGGCGCCGCACTGCCGGCGGCGGCGGCTGGCCGACTGGCTGCTGCCGGTGGGCGGGCTGCGGCCGGAGGGGGGGGGCGGCGCCAGAGAGAGAGAGAGAGAGGAAAGGGAAGGGAGGGAGGGCGGCGGTTGGATCTTACTGCTCTGGTACCATGTGACAGAGTCAGTAATTTTGGGAAGCGTAGGGTTGCACAATGTGTGCACCCTCATATATATAAAACTAAAATATTTACAGAGAGGTCCACATATAATATGGAAATCACAAAATAAATAACATAATACATAAAACAGGAATATATATTAACAGTGATTATGTTCACAATAATATCTCTAACAAGATTACTGTTGATACACATGGATTGATATCTTTCCCGATGATCTTGCCTAGATGATATCTAATATGTGTGATCCAACATGAGATTCAAGTGACAACATTTTCATCGAAATCTGCTTCCTATTTGTTTAATGAACTCCCACAAGGGTCCTTGCCACATGGCATTATGGAACCTGTTCACTTGATATATATGAGGAAACCTGAACATTGTTGTTTCCTAATGTAGTACGTGCATGGATATTGTTATTAATGTTGCTTGTATGTTTCATGTCTCTATGCAATCACACAACTCTTTATATAAAGAGAGTCAAGGAACTGGAAAATGGACACAACATCCTCAACCAACTAGGTTCTTTTTCACTAAGGCATACAAGCTAGGAGTAGACTTTCTACTACATGGCTTTTAATATACACAAATCAGAATATCCAACAATGTTGACGCTTTCATTAAAACTACAGAAGCCTTTTCCCAAAAGAAGTGACATGCATTCTTATGACCTTGTTTGTTTGTTATTATTCTTATTTTAGTCCTTATGATTAAGCTAGGCAATGTAGGCATTTATCTCCCTGCCTCAAGTGTCTGTAATGTTAAAATGTGAAACATTTGTTCTTGTTTATTGTTTAGTCATATCTACAATATGGGCTTGGGTTAGTAGTCCGCTAGTCATAAGTCTATGTATCACAATGACATTCCTCAGAGTCCTGTGCATATCCCCCCATAAGATGTACAAGAGCAGAGATTACATCTGTACAATAACAATTATTCTCTCTTATTTGGTGATACATCTTTTCATTTTGAATCACAAGTGCATTGATCAAGTGCTAATTACGTGGTGCAAACTATCAGTTTATACCTTGACTCGTGAGCCACATGAAGCAATAACATGTGCTGAATTTGAATGGCGAGTCAACATGGCCAAACAGCGTGGGATGTTATCCTTATGGTCATTGAGTTTCAAAGCACCAAAAGCATTATAATCTTCTAACCAAGTATTCCAATTGATTGTTTCTTGGAAGGAGAGTTTTAGTGTACTTATATTATGTATGTAACTTTCATTCTAATTTGCACATGCTATTCGGATGACAACTCTTATGTAGTTTCTGATGTTCACTTCTTTACTTGTTGCGTTCTGTACGAATGATCCATTATTGGGATCATTCAAAAGATCTTTCTCATATCGATGAAGGTTTTCTCTTAGCTTTTCATTACTTTACATAATTTGTATTGACTTGAGACTGATAAAGCCCAGATGTGCTTATGATTTCTTTATATCTTTTTCCTACAGGTTTCACCCCATGAGAGTTGTGATCAAATGCCTTATAAGCGAGCTCCACGTACAAAATTTCAAAAGTACATCAGATCTTCTAGAGAAGGTTCACTGTCTATTTCTTTCCCAAAACCTTGAGCACCTTCATGCCCCTCCTTAATTCCATGTAAATATTGTGTACATGAACAAATTAAATAAATTATTAAACTATAGCTTCAAATTTTACCCTTCGCCTTGCATAATCTCAGAATGAGATGAAGATCAGTGAGGGGTATGAAGGCGGAGATGGTCTTTGCCACATGTAGACCAAGATAACTACCCATACTGTTTCTTTGGTTTTGATATCCACCTCTATATTCTTGCATGAATGACATCTTTGGTAATGTGGTGCCAAGATTAACCTGCTAGTTAAGTTGGTGCCAAGTGCCAACTATGGTTTCTACTTTGACTCATGAGCTACATTAATTATATACATGTGCCTAGTCTTTAAAAAATCGTACTGAGCGGCCTCTCAATCGCAAACAGGCCGTGGCCGATTAAAAATCCCCTAAAGGGGCTGTGAAGCAGACTGAAGAAAACGGGCTGCTTTTTGCCTGCTTCACCCACTTTTTCCCGCTTTTTTAAAAAACATTGCTGTAAGCATGTAATTTTAAGTACATTATATGGTCTAATTAATATTCACCATAAGTGGGGTTTGGGTGGTTTAATTGGGCAGCAAGGGGGTCATCCCCTTCTGAATATGTTCAATTGTAGTATTGACTATACTATATTAAACAACTAATTCTAATTTAGAATGCATACTTTGTATGTAAAATGTAATAATAGGGTACTGTTGTAATGTATCCTAGTAAATTATATGTAACTGGTATCTAATTTAGAATGCATACTTTGGTTAAATGTACAGCTGTAATTTATGACTAATTGATGTTGTGCAAATTAAATTGGTGCGTGGTGGTGGGGAGAGGAGGGACAGGGTTAGGCCGCGGCAGGGAGAGAGTTGGCGGCGCTGACAGGGGGGGGTGCAAAGGGGAAGGGAGAAGAGAGGGGTGGCGGCTAGGTAGGGTTAAGGGGGCATGGTTTAGGGTGGGAAAGGCTTAAGGGGGATCAAGTTGCTCTGATACCGTCTAAAATTATAAAGGAATTCTTATTAGATGAGTAAAACAATTACATAGATCTCTCTTTTATAGGACAAGAGAGTAAAGCATAAAATAGAGACAAGAAATATGGGATAAAAGAAAGAGGCTAATAGACAAGACAAGTCTAAAGCCCATAATACAATAATATTAAATCCAGTAAATATAGTAATACTAACAATATGTTTGTAAGGTATATATGATAAGTCTATGTTTACTGTTTAGCTATGTAAACATGTGATACAAAATTCTTGTTGTATTATGTGTATACAGTTATTATATTATAGGTGTAGGGTGCTTTATCCATGAAAAGTAAATTGTTTACTATATAATATAGCTATAATCATTGTTTTATAGTTTCCTTATAAACTATTTGGGTGTTTTATATATTGTTGTGTACAATGTTTACTGTTTAGAAATCTATAAAAGTTCCAAAATAAGTATATAATACACAAATGTATGTAATTTTGCATAAAAGAATATAAGAAACTAAAATCCGCTCTTTTAAAAAGCGCCCACTTAAACGCCCGCCCGACGATTAATCAGCTACAAGGTCCTGCCCGCATGCTTCCCGCTTCCCACTTTTTGAAACACTACATGTGCCGAATTTGAATAGTGAGTCAACATGGCCAAACAACATGCGTGTCATCCTTATGGTCATTAATTTGAAAGGCATCAAATGCATTTTAGGACAGTTGAAAATTTTATTTTTTGGTCTTTCTAATAATTCTTTTAGCTTTGTCAGTTTACTGCTTGAGAAACATTTTACATCAAATTTTCCTAAGTGAATTGATTACAGGAGTCCTGATCTAATTTTGTATTGTTCATTCTGACATTTGGGGCCTATGTCGGGTTTCAATCAACACCAGACTTTGTTATTTTGTGCCTTTTTCTGATGATTGGTCACTTGTCACTTAACTTTATTGTATGTAAGATTATTCATAATTATTCTATAAATCCAAATATTTTTGTATTAAATTGTAACGCCAATTTCAGTTTCCTGCAAGAAATCTAGAACATATTTGTGTTGTGAGAGACATACACCCGCAGATGACCTGGATACTTCAATGCCTAAGAAATACCGCAGTTAATGGCAAGGTCCTTGGTGATAAAGTGCCAATCTAGATAGGTTTTAGTTGCCTGAATGCCTGTGGTGTCACTGCCACATTAGATAATGTCTGCTACATAGACAATAAGAATGACAAGACCTGCTGCAGTTTTCTTGATAAACATAAGAGTGATCTGAGTGAGAATGACAAAAGCCAAATTTTACGAAAATCTGACTGAGCTTGTCAAACCAAACACGAGGACTTTGTTTTAGTCCATAAATAGCTTTCCTCAACCTGCAAACTTGCAAAGAATACTCCCCCAGAGCAACAAAGCCAGACAGTTGCTCCATGTAAACCTCTTCATGCAAATCTCCATAAAGAAAGACGTTTTTGACATCCAAATGAAATAATGGCCAATCTTTGCTCAAAACAACAAAGATGAGAATTCTAACAAATTTGCGTCCTGCTACATGAGAAAATGTCTCAAAATAGTCCACTCCATAAGTTTGAGTATATCCTTTTGCCACTATGCATTCTTTCAGACGCTCAATCGTGCCATCAGACTGATATTTAATAGTAAAGATCCGTCAACATTCAAAGCAAAGCTAGCACCCAGATTAGTAGAGGAACAAAAATGACCAATCGGATGTTGAGTACATGAGCAAACACCTTTCCAAAGGCTAATAGGGAGGTGTAAGTCAGAGTGTACCTGAATTTTGCTGTGATCTTCCGCCAAAGGAGGATTTGGTTGTTGAGCGACGATGAAGGGGATAGTAGGCTTTGGTCTTCTCTTGTAGACTTTCAACAGTCATTCTTTAGGTGCAAATTTAGAGGGTGAATCAATATCCACAATGTTTGGTTACGAAGTGAGTGCCGAGAGCTCACATGATAAGGAGGCTTCTTTATTAGAATAGTATGGCAGATGTTCAAAGAACACTACATCCACACTCACATACCACTGTCTCATGATAGGGTTGTAACAAGACACCCTTTTTGGGTTCTGAAATTACCTAAAAGAATGCATTTTTTGGAGCGAGGGTTAAATTTCATCAACTTTGGACGAAGGTTTTTGACAAATCAAGTACACCCAATGATATGCCGCAGAATAGAAAAGAGTTGCGCATCAGGCAAGAGAATGTTGTACAGAATCTGGTTTTGCAGAACAAAGGAAGGCATGCGATTCATAAGGTAGCAAGCCTAGAAACAACTTCAGGCCAAAAATGCTGGGGAACATGATAGTGAAGTAGTATGGTGCGAGCAACTTCTAGGAGATGGCGATTTTTTGTTCAGCTACCCCAGTTTGTTGTAGGGTATAGGGGAAGGAAGTTTGATGAATCGTCCCACTGGATGAGCAAAAGTAAGTGAAAGATTTTTGCATGAATTCAAGGCATTGTTAGTGCAAAAGATTTTAATAGGTTTATTAAACTGAGATAAAATATTTAACACCAGAATGACTTGTGATAGAACATGGACCCCATATATCAACATGGACAATATAAAAACTGCATTTAGAGCCAATTTCTTTTTTGCATGAAACACAGAACGAGTTCGTTTGCCAAACTGGCAAGATTCACACAAAAAACTTTTATCAGCTAAAGTATGAAACAAATGTTTCAACTTTGAAGTAGACGGGTGGCAAAGACGATAATGCCACTGAAACCCAGTCACAGACGAAGATAACATGGCAGTCAATGATGTCGGTCCATTCAGGTAGTAGAGCCCATCTGATCCTCATGGCCCGAACCAATCCTCGTCTTCATGCGGAGATCCTGAAAAACACAACCCGAAGGGTGGGTCAAACGTAATAGGGTACTGAAGGCTCTTCACAGTTTTGCTAACAGAAAGAAGATTAACAGGAAATTTAGGAACATATAAGACAAATCTCACATGCAAATTGCGAAATAAAGGAATAATCCCAATGCTATATATTGTTGTTTGAGAACTATCAACTACTATTACCAAAGGTAGGCAACTGGATCTTATTAGGGTAGAGAATAAATCTAAAATGCTGACAATATGGACCAAAGCACCAGTGTCAATGCACCTTTTTTTTCACCAGTAGATAGAGCAACAAGCAAGGCAAACAAGTCAGCTTCTAAAGTAGAGAATGGCATAGGCAGTCAAAATTTTTTGGTGGTAAGGCAAATAGTGGTTCATGGGGATATAAAAGTGGTGAGATTTGCTTTTGTAGGACAGAAGAGGGCATTCGGTTGATAAGGTAGTTGGCCAAGAGAATGGCATCGACCCAATAAAGTTTAGGAACTTTCATATCAATGAGAAGCATACGAGCAACATCAAGGAGATGCCTGTTTTTCCTTTCAGGCACACTATTTTGTTGTGGACTAGAGGGACAAGAAGTTTGATGAAAAATCCCTTTTGAGGTACAAACCTTTTGAAAACGATGTTGCACGCATTCAGAAGCATTATCAGTGCGAACAAATTTAGGAACAACAAAAAATTGAGTGTTTATTTCATTCAAAAATTTGGAGAAAATATCTAAAATTTCAGAACGATCCTTTAGAAGATAAAGCCAAGTAGCACGAACCAATCATCTATAATGGTTACAAAACATCGTACAGCGATACAATTACTAATATGACATGCCCCCCAAACATCAAAATGAATCAAATAAAACAGACTAGGATTTTGAATGTCACTACGATGAGGAAACACTGAGCGATGGTGTTTTCCAAGTTGACACGACTGATATGTAAAATTTCAGAAGACATTTTGGGAAATAAAGACTTCCATTTGGCTGTAGAAGGATGACCAAGTCACAGGTGCCATCGGTGAAGAGAGGTAGACTTGGCCAAAAGAGCAGTAGCAGGTGAAGTAGACGGAGTCTGTAGGTAGTACAAACTATCTCCACCTTCATATCCCCCACCAATCATGTTCTTCGTCCTGAGATCCTACATGGAGACATTAAGGAAAGAAGGTTACACCGCGGTTTAGAGACTTCGTAATTTTACTGACATACAACAACTTTAGGGGAAATCTAGGCACAAGTAAAACGGAAGCCTACCAGTAACATCTCCTATTCCAGTGACTGGAGAAGTAGATCCATCTGCCAGACGTACAGGAGGATGATATGTAGATTTCTTTCAACGAGTAAATAGATTTTTATTACCACACATATGAGTTGTAGCACCTGAATCAATAATCCAATCTTCTTTTGTCGAAGAGGGAGAGGTTTGAAGATAGGAGAGATCACTTGACTACTGGGCAATATTTTCCTGTGGAGTAACAATAGTGGCAGAGGCGGCCTTGATCTCAAAGGAGCTTGGTGTTACCATCTAATGATTGGTACCACTAGAGGTAGAGGCAGGTTCTCCATTAGTTTCAGTGGTTGATACTTGATTGACCCTTTCTGGTTTTCCGTACTTTGAAGGTGTCAAAATGAGTAGCAAAAGACGAAGTATCTTTAAGTTTTAGAGAGTGCAGACGCTGGTATAATTCAAATAGTCGGGATGCATTTCCTTTACTGGAATATACCTGAGCAATATGATCCCATGCCTCCTTGGTTGTATTAATGAAGAGGAGGTTCGTAACAACATTTAGTTCACAACTATTAAGGATCCAAGAGAGAACCAGTGAATCACGCTCTGCCCACTTCTTGTGTTCGACCTTCTTTTTGTCAGAAGTGTCTTCCTATGGAGGTGGTAGATCAATGAGATGCCAATCTTTCCTGAGGAATGAACATATATTTTGAAAGAGCGTGCCCACATAATATAATTAGATCCATCGAATTTGACAAATGTCACACATTTAACATGTGACTCGTTGATAACATCAGTTGAAGAGGAAGACACAATGATCCTGATTGAGGAGAAAGCAGCAGGTGCAGAACATGCCATGTTCACTCTCTACACGGCGTGTAGGCTTAGAGCAGCAAAAAGGACATACAAGGACACTATGCAGTGTCTAAGATGTCACGTTGTGTGGTTTCGACAACATGTAGCAACAGAGAGGTCAACTTGCGCTGTGTCTGAGATGACACACTGTGTAGTTTTGACAACAAGCAACAACAGAAAGGTCTCCTTACAGCGTGTCTAGGTTGACAAGTCATGTGAGTATCGGGCACAAGACTCAAATGAGTGGCAGCAGAAGGCGGCTGACACGCCGTATTAGGCACCAGACACGTCGTCTGCAACGGCGGCAAAGCAAAAGATAGGTCTCAAAAAGACCCAGAAGTAATGGTGAATCGTTGGATTCCACCAAGAGCAGAGGGGGTATGTTGGAGAGATCCAACCATATCAAAGCAGGGTGAAAATAGCCCTATAAAGCATGATCGTGAAAGACCACAAAAGATTGTCATACGGCTTCTGAATAAGAGGTCTGTTAATATATCTTTCCTTTATGTTTATTTCATATTTCATATTTCTGTTGTACCTACATGTAATTTTCCCTTTAATATAAATAAGAGAGGAGAACCCTATTGGGTTCATCACGTTGCCTAGTGCAACACACAGATCCCGTCTCCCTTACGTTAACATGGTATCAAGAGCAACGTGATCCGACGCCGCTTCCGCTTCTCCCTCTCCTAGCGCCGCCGCATCCCCTCCCTCCCTCTCCCTTCTTCCCAACAGGGCGTCGCCGGCCCCCCTCTCTCCAGGCCGCCGCCGCCGCCCGTGCGGCATCTCTGCTCGCCGCCAGCGTGCGGCAGTAGCGGGGCCCCTTCACACTGCCGGCGCCGCTGCTCCTGGCCGGCTAGGGGTTCTCCACCTTCGTCTCTTGCCGCTGGGCCTCCGGTGGCTCTCTCTATGCTACCGTAGGCTCAGTAGCTCGGCACCGGGGCTTCGTCTACGTTTTTCGGAAAGTTTTCAGCAACTTTTCGGTTCGTTTTTGGAGGCCAAACTTGCTGTTTGGGGACTTCCGGTTGATCCAACGACTCTCTAAAGCCCTAACCGGAGGTCTCGTCTCTTCCATCGTGCCTTCCTAATCACATCTCCTTCATGTGTGATTAGGAACTTCTCGCTTGAAGGCTGTCGATGCGTCAGTAACGCATCCCTTATCCAGTTCTTGTTGTGACGTGTATCTCTCCGTCACGGGACGTGTATCTGTCCGTCCACTCAGCCTTCTTTGTGACGTGTATCACTCCGTCACACATATCCCAGTTGCATTATGGAGAATAAGACCTATTATGGAGAGGTCTCGCCTATTCCTATCAAGCTCAATGGGAAGAACTTTTTGCTATGGATGAATGCGGTTCATACTGTCTTGGAATCGCGAGATCGGGCAAAGTTCGTTGATTCTGCACCCCTCGCTCGCACTGACAAAGACTATGCCGAGTGGAAACGTCTTGACAGCCTAGTGAAGACTTGGCTATGGGGTAGCATGGAACCTTCTATTGCTTCCAGGTTCATGTTCTACTCTACAGCTAAGGAGATTTGGGATGCCGTCAAGCAGCACTATGCTCAAGAGAAGAACGCTCTTCGCCAGTTTATGATCTATGATCGTCTGTTTGCCGAGAGACAGGGTGATAGACCACTTGAAGAGTATTTCGGTGTGATTCAAGCTATCTCCCAGGAGTTGAGCTACTATCATCCAGTGACGGTTGCTGAGCAGATTAAGGATAGAGATGATCTTGTCACTGCTAAATTTCTATCTGGACTTAGCCCCTCATTTGGTTCAGCAAGAAGTGTGATCCTTGCGTCAGATTAATTACCGAGCCTTGCAGAAGCTTTCTCTAGGATTCAATAGTCCACCTTTGAGTCAGTTGATCCTATTCCTATTGTTCCTTCTGGAGATTCTCATGCATCTATTGCTGCAGCAGTACGAGGAGGACGACCTGCACCTACACCGTCTGACAGGCCTGGCTTGGGCAGAGGACGTGGGACTCGTCCTAGATGTACTTTCTGTGACAAACCTGGGCACTCTGTCGAGAAATGCTGGAAGAAACATGGAAGACCTGCAACCCCACCTGTTGGAGCTGCCAATTGTGCCACTTCAGACTCTACTGCTGCGAGCTCTAGTTCTTCTGGCATCACACTTACTCAGGAGGAATATGACAGATTTATTCAGGCAACTCAACATTGGAATATGGGCGCCTCATCTTCTTCTACAGCAAACCTTGCATCTACAGCGGGTAATCAGGCTACATCTTTTATGGCTTCTGGATCCGCAAATCCCTGGGTGGTTGACTCTGGCGCCTCCCAGCACATGACTGGTATGAGGAGATTGCTCCGCACACTTGACTCATATATTCCTCATCCATCTGTTACTTTGGCAGATGGTTCTGTGAGGAAGGTGGTAGCTAGTGGATCTGTCTCTTACACCAGATATTGATTTGAAATCTGTTCATTTTGTACCTGAATTTCCATTCAATTTGCTTTTTGTTGCCAAGTTGATTGACACTGTAAAATGCACAGTAACATTCGGGCCCTCTTGTTTTGTTTTACAGGATCTCAAGAGTTTGAAGATGATTGGTGGGGGGGCCTAGGAAAAGTGATCTCTACCTCTTTCCTGGTGATTATCTATCTCGCCATCCACCTCCTGCTCCAGTTTCCTCCGCCATGCTGAGTGGTTCCCCCTTGCTGTGGCATTGCAGATATGGACATCCATCCTTAGAAAGCTTGAAGAAGTTGGAACCAGATCTAGCTCATGTGTCTTCTCTAGAGTGTCAGTCGTGTCAGTTGGGCAAACATCATCGGTTATCATATCCTGTTCGTGTCAATAATCGGGCTTCTAGTCCGTTTGAGTTAGTCCATAGTGATGTATGGGGTCCTGTTAAAAACCAGAGTTATAATGGTTTTAGCTATTTCATTTCCTTTGTGGACGATTACTCTCGCATGACATGGATTTATCTATTGAAAAGTCGTGAATCTGTGCTTTCCATTATTAAACATTTTCATAAACAAATTCAGGTTCAATTTCACTGCAATATCAAAATTTTTCAATCTGATAATGCCCTTGAATATGTTCAGAAAGCGATGAATGAGTTTTGCAGTTCGGTTGGTATGATTCATTACACATCTTGCCCTCACACTCCTATGCGGAATGACGTTGCTGAGAGAAAGAATCGCCATCTTTTGGATATCACTAGATCTCTCATGTTTGAATCGAATGTGCCTAAACGTTTCTGGTCTGAAGCTCTTCTCACTGCCTGTTTTTTGATTAATCGGCAGCCCTCTTCTGTTTTGCATGGACGCACTCCCTTCTCTGTCTTGCGCCCTATGGATAAACCGTTTCATGTTCCGCTTCGGGTTTTTGGTTGTACATCCTTCGTTCATAACTTTGATCCCAAACAAGACAAACTCTCTCCTAGGTCTTTGAAAACCTTGTTTCTTGGATACTCTGGTACGAGTAAAGGTTACAAGTGTTATTGCCCGAGTTTGCGTCGTATGTTTGTTTCTAAGGATGTCACCTTTCATGAAACCAGTCCATATTTTGCAAATTCTATGAGCAAGGGGGAGCAATTGAGTGAGGGAGTGCCACCCACAATTCCAAGCGAGCACGTGGCACCACATGTGCCAAGTGAGGGAGTGCCACCTATCATTGTTGAGGACATACCGCATGATCCACCTATCATTCAGCCCTATAACCAGGTTTATCACAGGCGAGGTAGACAGGATCCAGATGAGGCAGCGACACAAGTCCATGAGCCTCCTTCGTCATCTTCTACTCAAGAGATTCCTGCAGAGGCTTCTGACCTTGATCTTTCTATTGCTGTCCGGAAAGGTATACGTTCATGTACTATTAGACATCCCATATCAAATGTATGTTGTTTGTCGCACTTATCTACACAGGCTCGTGCATTTGCTGTTGGGATGGACTCCATTACGATACCAAGAAATCACTTAGATGCTCTGAAGGACAGTGGTTGGCAGCAGGCAATGCAGGTGGAAATCTCTGCTCTGATTGACAATGGCACATGGGATCTTGTTACTTTACCTGCGGGAAAGAAAGTTGTGGGCTGTAGATGGGTTTTCACAGTCAAACACAACCCTGATGGATCTATTGAGCGGTTGAAGGCCAGATTGGTAGCAAAAGGCTACACACAGACATATGGAGTGGACTTCTTTGAGACCTTTTCTCCAGTTGCTCGTCTCAATTCTGTGCGGATCCTTATATCCCTAGCTACTACCTTTGACTGGCCTATTTTCCAACTGGATGTCAAGAACGCCTTTCTTCATGGAGATCTTCAAGAAGAAGTGTACATGGAGCAACCACCAGGTTTTGTTGCTCAGGGGGAGTGTCAGAAAGTCTGCAAATTGAAGAAGGCTATCTATGGGCTAAAGCAATCTCCTCGAGCTTGGTTTGACAAGTTCAGTGCTGTTGTTTTACAGATGGGCTTCTCTCGTTCCATGACCGATCACTCTCTATTTTATTCAAACTCTTCTTGTGGGTCAATCATTATTGCTGTCTATGTTGATGATATTGTGATTACTGGCAGCGATTCTACAGACATATCACGTGTGAAGGAAGGATTACAACAACACTTTCACACAAAGGACCTGGGGAAACTGAGATATTTTCTAGGGATTGAGGTTCTTAGATCCCATGCAGGTATAAATCTATCCCAGAGGAAGTATGTGCTTGACTTGCTACAGGAAACAGGTATGACTGATTCTAAGCCAGTATCCACTCCTATGGATTATCACATCAAGGAGATGGACGATGATACTGCATATTCAGATCCAGGACATTACAGGAGAATAGTTGGGAAGTTAATCTACCTAACTGTCACAAGACCTGATATTTCTTTTGCTATTGGAGTAGTGAGTCAACATATGTGCACACCACGACAGTCACACTGGACAGCTGTATGCATGATTCTGAGATATCTGAAAAGTGCTCCTGGAAAGGGGATCACTTATTATAAACCAAAGAGTCCTCTATCTTCTTTGACTCTCACAGGTTATGCAGATGCATATTGGGCTGGTAATCAAGTTGATAGAAGATCCACATCTGGCTACTGCACTTTTCTTGGTGATCATCTGATCACTTGGAAAAGCAAGAAACAACAAGTGGTAGCACGGTCTAGTACTGAAGCTGAGTACCGTGCTATGGCACATGCATGCTGTGAACTACAATGGATCAAATCTGTCTTATCTGAGCTGAAGATTTTGATTCAAACTCCCATGATTCTCAAGTGTGACAATCAATCTGCTATACATATTGCCAGGAATCCTGTCTTCCATGAGCGCACAAAGCATATAGAAGTTGACTGTCATTTCATCAGAGATCAGATAAAGAATGGCAATGTTGTGACGCCATATGTCAAGTCTGAAGATCAACTAGCTGATATCTTGACAAAGCCATTAGGTCCAGCAGTGTTCCAGAATTTATGTGGCAAGCTGGGCATCCACAATGTGTACACTCCAGCTTGAGGGGGAGTGTTAATATATCTTTCCTTTATGTTTATTTCATATTTCATATTTCTGCTGTACCTACATGTAATTTTCCCTTTAATATAAATAAGAGAGGAGAACCCTATTGGGTTCATCACGTTGCCTAGTGCAACACACAGATCCCGTCTCCCTTACGTTAACAAGGTCTTTAGGGCATCAGACCATCGGAACAACCGTCGACCATCCTTTTTAGATCCTCTTGCTGGAGAGGAGGATAGGGCTAGAGATGGGGGTAGATCCCCCTGGGTGCAACAGACACTGTGGTGGAGAAGAGAGAAAAAGGGGGGAGCGAAGCGACGAACATAGATGGTCGACGACGACGTCTGGTTAGAGATGGACCCCTCAACAGACGTCCTGCTCTGATACCATGTGAGATTCCATAATGTTTCTATATTTGATAAATAAGAGGCTCCCTTCTATATAGGAGGTAATACAGGGAAGCAAACTACTGAAAGAAATCCTAATGGACCTATTTATATAGATATGTCCATGTTACAACAAAACACTTAAGTAAAAGAATAAAGAGAAACCGAAACAATAATATATCTCAATAAACATGATGATCATCCAAACTAAAGGGTTGAATGAAACCAAAGCATGTGTGTCATATTCCAATTCTTTCTCAGGGATCTGTTACCCTTCTTCCTTGATGAATATCTCAGTCTTCATTGATGATATTATCTTTTTATTGTCAGGATGATTTCCCACTAACTCTTTCCCATATCGCGAGAAAGGATTTGATGTGCTACCATTTTTTCCCGACATAGCTTCCATGCAAAATTCACTCGATTCCAACAAACTTCTTAGTATTCCATTGCATGTCAATGTATTATCCCCCATGAGATCCACTATGGTGTTGCTATTATTCTACATTACCTATATTTCCTTGTTCTTTAGTTTCTGATTGTTTCTTGGCATTTGATTCAATTTTTGAGTGGTTCTAGTTTCTTCCCCCACCTTTATTTTTCTAACAGTACTTAGTTTTCTTCTTTCTTTTCCTCCAGTCAATACCCAATGTTACATATTCTGCGATTCCCTGCAATGTTGATTCCTCCCCTACCTCTTTCACTGATTTTGAGTCGATCAGCTTGTGATATCGATTTCTACACGTGAAGTTCTTATCCTTCTGATAGTTGATTCTTTTTAGGCTTTCTTCGAATTGGTTTTGCATGAATTGTGTTGGAGAAGCCCTCCATGCAGGCTTCTGCACTTGTATCTGACCGTTCTTGTTCCTGTGTAGTATTATTGGCAATCTTTTTCTAAATGTCCAGCTCTCCCGCATCTCATGCAGATGAATGGTGGGATATTCTATGCATTCAATCCTCTACCTCCTTCCAAATATCTTAATGGCTGGTACTAAGGACTTCATATATATTTCCACTACCAAATTAGCGAGTCGTCCTATCTGCATTTTAATCTTGATGTATACCTTCAATATCTTCCCAATTCTCTCTCCTACCTTGAAAATTTCTTTTTGTAGAGGTGTATGAGTTGGTCTGAAGTTGTAACCCAGGCAACCGTTTTCTTAGGATGTGCTATCTCAGATGAAAATGAGGGTTTCCACCACTGTACTGCTAGGTATGAGCCAAAGATTGGCCATGGACCCCCTGTAATTGCGTGAAGAAAATCCTCCACTTTCTGCGATTGAACTGAATAAAGTCATTGTCAAGATAAATCAACTTGAATCCTTTGTTTGGTTTCCAGAGAAGCCGTGTTTTGTCTCGTAGGGTAAGAATGTTAATATCTTTGTACAAGAGTTTAACCACCACTAAAAACTGCCATGGCATTAGAAGTTCCTCTGGTGCTTCCGATTTTGAAGAGAAGGATAGAAACCCATGAACTGTTCAAACCGTGATATCATCAGGTTTGAGATCTATGTTAACTTGATCAACATCAATCCTTATGTTCTCTTGGTTCTCCATTATATGTGTTTTATTGCTTTATGTTTATTACTATTTTCTGTATTATTTTCTGTACTATTATGGCAAAAATCGGCATCTCTTAGAAGTTGCCTGTACTCTTCTTTTTCCTTATCATGTACCCCAAACTTTTTGGCATGAAGTTATTTCCACTGCATGCCGTCGTCTGTTCTTGGAAATCAAATTCCGTATCAAATTATGTTTCTAGATACGTCTCTTTTTCCTTTGCCTCCTCGCATTTTTGGGCATACTTGTTTTGTCTAAACCCTCCTTCCTAGTTTGACTAAATTCGACCCTCAATATGTCAACTGCGTGTTCTTGGGATATTCTCGGACCCGGAAAGGATATAAATGCTATGATCCTGCTATGAAGAAATGGTTTGTTAGTGCTGATGTGGTATTTTTTGAGGAATCAACATACTATTCTCCATGCGGTTCACAACTGTCAACTGATCTTTTGCTTGATACACCGCTACCTGTGCCGATTGAAGATGACTTATCTTCTCCAGATGTGGCCCCATCTGAGCCTTTGAAGGTATACCAACGACGCCCAAGATTTATTACTCCCTCTATGACCCCTCTCTCTTCAGTTCCACAATCCTTGTCCGCAAATCAGCCCGTACCTCAGGTATTTTCTGATCTAGATGTTCCTATTAGCCCGCGAAAAGGAACCAAGTCATGTACTCAACATCCTATTGACAATGTTTGTTCTACTGCTAATCTGGGAATGAAATTTACAAATTTTACTACTGCTTTATCTGCTATATTCGTTCTTAAAAATGCTGCTCAGGCTCTAAAACATCCTACTTGGCGCCAAGTTATGGAGGATGAAATGCAGACACTTACTAATCGTCATACATGGGACTTAGTTGATGCACCTGTCTCCTGCTCTCCTGTTGGTTGTCGTTGGGTCTTTACTGTCAAATACCAGCCCGATGGTACTGTTGAACGACTGAAAGCTCGTCTTGTTGCTAAAGGATATACCCAGACATATGGCATTGACTACTTTGAGAAGTTTTCTTCTGTAGCACGCCTGAATTCTGTTCGTGTTCTTGTATCTGTAGTAGTTAATTGTGAATGGCCTCTGTTTCAGTTAGATGTTAAAAATACTTTTTTGTATGGTGATTTACATGAGGGAGCAACCACCTGGTTTTGTCACTCATACGGGCACTTCCACAGTGTGTCGGCTGCGTAAAGCTATCTATGGACTGAAACAGAGTCCCTGTGCCTGGTTCGATAAGCTGAATAAAATCCTACAACAGTCTGTTTTCGTCATTCTCATTCTGACCACTCTGTGTTCATTAAGAATATTGTTTCTGGCCTGGTTGTCTTAATTGTGTATGTTGATGATATTATTTTATCTGGGAGCGATCAAGAAGGCATTCATGCAACTAAGGAATATCTGGCGAAACATTTTGTCACTAAAGGTCTGGGTAAATTGCGATATTTTTTTGGTATTGAAGTTTCCCATTCTTCCTCAGGTGTGTGTTTATCTCAGAAAATATCTCCTACATCAATTATCTGACACATGACTTCTTAGTGCAAAACCCACTGGTACTCCTTTAGATCCTAATACAAACTGGGGTGATGATACTTCTCAATATCCTGATCACCATCAATATCGTCGACTAGTGGGTAAACTTATATATATGACAGTGATACAAGCTGGTATTACTTCTGCGGTTGGCCTAGTGAGTCGATATATGGATAAACCTATTGGGATGCTGTGTGTCACATCTTGAAGTATCTCAAAAATTCTCCAAGCAAAGGCTTATTGTATAAAAAGCATGGGCATTGTACAATCACAGGGTATTTTGATTCTGACTATGCATGCAACCGTTTAGACTGCAAATCTACCTCTGGTTACTGCAAACTGTTGTTGCCCGCTCCAGTGCTGAAGCTGAGTATAGAGCTATGGCTCATGCTGCATGTGAACTTTTATGGGTCTGCGGTCTTCTAAAGGAATTTGGTATTTCTGATTATGCTCCTATCTCTACGCATTCTAACAACAAGGCTGCTATTTTTGTTGCTAGCAATCCAACCTTTCATGAGCGCATTAAACACATTGAGGTGGATTGTCAATTTTTCAGAGAGGATGTTTTGTCTGGTGCTATCTCCACCCCTTACACTCATACGACCGGTCGAGTGGCTGATGTCTTCACCAAATCTCTTCCAAAGGCCAGATTTCATAGCATTATTGACAAGCTGGGCATAATTGATATCTATGCTCCAGCTTGAGGGGGAGTATTCGTATATGTGCTTTATTGCTTTATGTTTATTAGTGTTTTCAATATTATGGGATTTAGACTTCTTGTCTTTAGTCATTGCTTTATCCCATATTGCCTATCTCTGACAATAGGCGTTGTCCTATAAAAGAGAATCCTCTGTATCTTGTTTATTCATTGAATAGAAACACCCTCTTTATTTTATAATCCCTTGACCACGTCTTTATATGATACCTGTTGTTTTGACCTCCATATCCTGATTCTGCAGATTACGATTTCTGTGTGGTTCCTCAGTTGTGGGCATTCTCCTGTCACCATGGATGAGATTTATTCCAGATTCCTTGAGGGGGATCGGTCTTCCAAAGGTCTTGGATGGATCACTGTCATCGTCTGGTTCCTCTCCTTCAAAACTAATCCCTAGATTGGGGTTTTTCACCCTGCTTGACGCCTTTCCTGTCACAACACTCATTATAAGACTACCTACATAATTATGTTATATGCCATATATCTATATGTATATTTATAATATGTAAGAGTACTCATGAAAAATTAATTATTTGGCAGTTAGGATTTTGTGCATGCTGATATGTTAAACAAATGCTAAATAATGGAAACTTCGAGTTTCTCTTAAAAACCCCAAAGTAGTACCAGCAAACTTCATTGATAAATGCTCTGCTAGCTGAATTAACTGTCTCATTCAGACTTCTATTCACATGTTTAATGAGAATAGAATGGCTACCTTCTCCCTATCAGGCATCCCCTTCTTCATGGTCAATGAGTAGGAAGCCTTAATTAACAGAGTAGGAAGGTCTCTCAACTACCTCTTGTTCCTAATGGAGGTGTTGGGAGTGGTGAAGAACCCCTGGGATTCTCATATAGTGAAGGGGTATTCGTCTCCTTAGGCTGAGCTGTATCCATAGGGATAAAGTGTATATAGGCTTTCTTCTCCTAATCTAATGGTTTTTCTGTACACGGAGGGAATGGCTCTGGGTAATGCAAAACTACAGCTATTTAAAAATAAACTAGGCAATGACTAAAATGATAATTCTCATTCATAAACTGTGTCTCTACATGGATGCCCATAGAGCCTTTATATAGGTTTCTAAAAGAAAGACTAAACATACGATAGCCAATGTGGGACTAAAACCACATGCCTTTACAAAAACTCTTAAGAAGAGAAAAGACATAATAAAATAAAACATGCCAATAAAGCCTAACTAATGACACAGCGACGACTACGCTCATAAATGTGTAAAGGTGGGGCCTGTCCTACATCAACTCCCCTCGGCTGCAAAAGACTCGACTCTGTCGAGTCAGTACTAAGGTAGAGCTCCAGAAAATCTGCATCTCGCGGTGAAACTCCTCCTCGGTGATCCATGTGGCGTCTGCTGATGAACGACCTCTCCAACGAACCAAGAAACGGCGTAAAATGCCTTGGCTGGTGAGGACGGTCTGGTCGTCCAAGACAATGTTGATGCGCTCGGGTGGCTACTGAGGAAGGCGAGGTAGAGGCGGTAACGCAACTGACGACGATGAATCGCGGTGACGGTCTGAAGAAGCTGCTGCTGGTAGTGGAGGGGGCTCGAATGTACCACGATAAGGAGAAAGATCCTCCACATTGAATATTGCACTAATGCCCCAATCTGCTGGCAAATCCAGTACATAGGCATTGGGTCCCTGTCGACTAAGTATTTGGAAAGGTCCTGACGCTCTAGCATGAAGCTTCTTGAAAGAATTTTTGGGGTAGCGTTCAGGGCGCACACATACTAACACATAATCTCCCACAGGATATTCTTGAAACCTACGATGTGCATCTGCAGAAAGCTTATAGTTTTCATAAGACAGTAAGTTTTTGGCGAATCTCGACATGCAAATCATGAATGTGCTGGGCAAAGGTCTCAGCAGTGTGGGAAGTGCGGTCATTAGTGGTCATAGGTACAAGATCTATAGGCTGGTGGGGTTTGTATCCATTAACAATTTCAAAAGAACTCTTTCCTATGGATCGATTTACAGAACTATTGTAGGCAAATTCAGCGGTAGGTAGCAATAAGTCCCAGTTGCCTAGGCGCTCACCAACAAGACATTGTAGAAGGTTACCCAAGCTCCTGTTAACCACCTCAGTTTGACCATCAGTTTGAGGGTGAAAGGAAGAAGAGAATTTGAGGTTGGTACCAAAGATTTTCCACAAAGTCTTCCAAAAGTAGCTAATAAACTTTACATCATGGTCGGAGACTATGGAGGAAGGAAGTCCATGTAGTTTGACTACTTCATTGAAGAAAAGGCGAGCGATACGAGAGGCATCAGAAGTCTTACTACAGGCAATGAAGTGGGCCATCTTCGAAAAATGATCAACAACGACGAACACAGAGTCGTGAAGTTCGGGGAAGACCTAAAATAAAATCCATACTTAGGTCCTTCCAAGGCTCATGCGGAATAGGGAGAGGAGTGTAAAGACCCGTATTTTGTCTTTTGGTTTTGGCCAATTGACAAGTACGACACTGAGACACGATGCGAGCTACATCACGACGTAAGGAAGGCCAATAAAATCTGTCTGTCACTAGAGTGGTGGTCTTATCCCTACCGAAATGGCTAACGAGGCTACCAACATGTAATTCCCAAACGAGAAAATCTCAAACTGAAGTAGAAGGGATACACAACTGCGTACCAAAAAAAGAAATCCATCACGTAGACTAAAATCAGAAGCATGGCCGGGTGTGCTACTGAGAAGTTCAGAATGAATAATCGCGAAATCAGGACAGGTGGGATATTGTTCTTTCAGTTGGTCGAAGCCCACAACTTCAACGCTCATAGACTGTTGGGTGGTCAAGCAACGACTGAGAGCATCTGCGGCCTTGTTCTCAACACCTGAGCGATGCTTGAGGATAAAAGTGTACTCCTGAAGAAATTCACACCACTTGGCGTGACACACATTTAAGTTCTTTTGGGAGTTTAGAAATTGAAGGGCTTGATGGTCAGACTAAAGGATGAACTCTTGATGGAGAAGGTAGTGCCTCCAATGACGCAGGGATTGCACAACAACATAGAATTCTTTATCATACGTGGAATATTTACACTTTGCCCCATTGAGTTTCTCACTGAAAAAGGCAACAGGGTGCCCTTCTTGACTCAGAACGCCTCCAATGGCAACACCAGAAGCGTCACAAGATACTTCAAAAGGGAGGGAAAAATCGGGAAGGCGAAGAACCGAATCTTCAGTCAACTTAGTTTTGACTGCCTCAAAAGCACGTTTGGCTGATGGTGTCCACTCTAATTTGTCACACTTCATTAACTCAGTGAGAGGAGCCATAATGGTGCTAAATCCTCGAACAAATCGACGATAAAAAGTAGCCAACCCTTGAAAGTTGCGAAGCTCAAAAATCGAAGTGGGTTGAGGCCAATCAGTGATGGCCTTGACTTTGGCTGGGTCAACCTCAATGCCGGTAGCGGGTACAAAATAGCCAAGGAATATGACTTTATCTTGAAGGAACGAGCACTTCGTTAGATTGATGTACAATTTCTCAGTACGAAGTGTGTCAAAGTTGAGTCGGAGATGAGTTCGTCCTTGGTCTTACTAAAACTTAGAATGTCATCAAAGTATACCACTAATTTTTTTCCAATGAATGGTCGTAACACATGGTTTACGACGCGCATGAAGGTGTTGGGTGCGTTCGAAAGGCCAAAAGGCATGACTATAAACCGTCTGGGGTTTTAAAGGCAGTCTTCCATTCATGACACTGCTTAACACGGATCTGGTGGTAACCACTACAAAGGTCAATCGTGGAGAAATAGTGGGATCCCGTCAATAGATCAAGCATGTCGTCAAGGCGTGGAATAGGAAACAGATATTTGATAGTGATCTTATTGATGGGTCGACAATCTAAACACATACGCCAACTACCATCCTTCTTGGGAGCAAGTAGTGCAGGAGCCGTACAAGGGCTCTTGCTCTCTCGATTGAATCTTTTGAGAAGGAGGGCATCAACCTGACGTTTCAATTCAACATGCTCAGTCGGGTTCACACGGTAATGAGGTCGGTTAGGGAGCTAGACCCGAGAATCAAATCAATCTCGTGCTGAATATCACGCACAGGAGGGAGCTCATTCGGAAGGTCAGTGGCTGTCATGTCCTTAAACTTGTTGAGAATGGAGGCAAGTTCCGGTGGGGGCTGACAATCAGACATGGGAGTGGATTCTTTGATGTATAGCACATACATGCATCCAGATTCTCGACTGGCTTCCTCAAGCTCTCGTCGAGTGACAAGGTGTAGAGAGTGTTGGGATTTGGAGGATTGGGGATCAGGTGGTGGACTCTTTTTGATAGGGGAAATGAAACAAGTAGGTGCTAATCGGATGTGTTTGCCTTTGTGCTTAAAAGTATAAACGTTGGAGCGTCCCTCATTGTGGGCATCTAAGTCATATATCCATGGACGTCCCAAAATGACATGGCCAACATCCGTGGGCAACATGTCACACCAAATGTGGTCCAAATAAGCACCTAGAGTGATGGGTACAAGACAACGTTGGGTGATGGGCAAGCTAATCTGGTTCACCCAATGGACTTTGTATGGTTGTGGTTGTGGTTCAGGGCGTAACTCCATGCGCTTCAATCCATGGTGTGAAATGATATTTTGAGAACTACCCCCATCAATGAGGAGTTTACAACTTTTACCAACGTGTTTGAAAAAGGTCTGGAAGGGGGTGGTACGTTGTGATTCATCCCCTTCTAAAGAAGCAGCAAGAACACACATGACTTGAAGATAAGAAGGATCATCCTCATAATCGGCGTCATCATCTGAGGGTTCAGAGGCTAGAAGAACATCTTCATACTCAATGTCATCCTCTGGGGTGGTATCAGGAGAGTCCGAGGACACAAAGAGCACGACGAGGGCATTGGGCAGTTAAGTGAGTCGTGCTATGACAATGAAAGCATTCACGGCCTCTTGGAGGAGGTCAGATTGGAGTGGACATTATCTCCTTACCTTTACTGGATGAAGGGAGTGAAGAACCCTGGGGAGATGGTTGGGGCGGAGGATAGGCCGAACGAGATGAGGTGGTGATCGGATTACTGGTTGATCGAGTACGTTGGCCAAAATGAGAAAATGAAGGACCATGAGAAGCGGGTTGTATGCAACTCTCGACCTGTTGGGCGCGATTAAAAGCATCGCCTAAGGAGTCATATTGTTGCAATTGCATTTCTCGCTTAATATCGGGGTGTAGACGATGCACAAAGCGAGCGGCTAATTGCCAGTCTGAGTCATTGTTAGCACAACGGTTTTTAGCCTCTTCAAACCGTTCCATGTACTCTTGAACAAAAGATGTCCCTTAGCTAAGGGCCATCCAGTCGGAAAGAAGTTGTCTTTGGTATTGGGAGGGTACATAGCGTTCACGTAGCTTGGTTTTCATCTCATCCCAAAATAGAATAGGAGGCTGACCACTACGCTCCATGTCACGTTGGACGCCTTGCCAATACCTCTTGGTAGACCCTTCAAGTTTCATTTTGGCAAACCTAATCCGTTGAGCATCTGTCATGTTATACCAGTCGAAATAATCTTCCAAGCTGGCAATCCAATCGAGAAAAGCCTTAACATCAAGTTTTCCATCAAAAGTAGGTGCATCTACCTTAACTCGACAGGTGATATCATCCTGAGGTGGGTGTCCTGGGTGGTAGTGACCGTAAGGATTTTGGGGAAAGGCTGGGCCACGTGGGGGGGCATGAAAAGCATCATGTCTAGAGGGACAAGGACATGGCGCAGGAGGGTGGATGGGATGATAAGGCGGAGCCATTGGTCGTTGAGGATGTGGATAAGGATTTGCAGGAACGAATTGAAGGTCAGGGGCATTGCGTTGAGGGGGGTATCTCCGTGCAAGGTTTGTGTGTGGAGCAGCGGGTTGAGGCGTATAATTGGGAGGCGGATAATACGGTGGGTAGTAGTGGTGGTTTTCCTCATAGGCATGTAGGGAGCAAGGGTCATGTTCAACGAAAGGGTCAGTGGCCCCTAAGTTTTTGTAGTCGGGGATCTCTTCGGGTTGTGGTGCACAGATTTGCAGGGGAGTAAGAGCTAATGGGGATCGAGGTGCATTCCCTATATTTGGTGGCATGCCATATCCCAAATAAGGTGTGGGATTCTGACCGGCCTGGAGGGTATGTGTTTGGCGGATTGTGCAAAGCTCAGTCATGATGGAATTGAGTGTTTGACCAAGAGTATCTAGGTTAAAGGGGGTTTGGGAAGACGCAGGGGCTGCTTCCAGAGTGGGTTCCAACATAGGGCTATGAGACCTGTGACAGAGTCAGGAATTGCAGAAAGCTCAGGGTTGCACAACGTGTGCACCCTCATATATATATTACTGAGACAATTACAGAGAGGTCCATATATACAGGAAAATAACAAAACAAATAACATGCTATGTAAAATAGGAAATATATAATGTAACACTCCCCCTCAAGTTGGAGCATAGATGTCAATCATGCCCAACTTGTCCAGCAACGTGCAGAATTGTTTCTTCGCCAAGAGCTTGGTGAAGATATCAGCAACCTGGTCTTCAGATCTTGTGAATGGAGTGCATATCTTGCTAGCAAGAATAGATTCTCTGATGAAGTGGCAGTCAACTTCAATATGTTTGGTGCGCTCATGATAGACAGGATTATTTGCAATGAAGATGGCAGCTCTGTTATCACACTGCATAGGAATGGCCGATGAAGACTCAATCCCAAATTCTTTCAGAAGAGAACGCACCCACAACAACTCACAAGCAGTATGAGCCATGGCCCTGTACTCAGCCTCAGCACTAGATCTGGCCACTACATTCTGTTTCTTGCTTCTCCAAGTGACAAGATTGCCCCCTACAAAGGTACAGTAGCCAGAAGTAGATTTTCTATCAACTTTGTTGCCTGCATAATCAGAATCAGAATACCCTTCAAGAACACAGTGCCCATTCTTTTTATAATGAAGTCCCTTGCCAGGTGATTTTTTTAAGTATCTCAAGACTTGGCATGCAGCATCCCAGTGGCACTGTCTGGGTTTGTCGAGGTATCTGCTAAGAAGACCCACTGCAGTAGCAATATCAGGACGAGTAACAGTTAAATAGATCAATTTACCAATCAACCTCCTGAATTTTTTATGATCAGTAAACATAGTAGAGGAATCATCATCCCAATTGACATTGGGATCAAGAGGAGTATCTGCAGGTCGTGCTCCAAGCATACCAGTCTCCTGCAGAATATCAAGATCATATTTTCTCTGTGAAAGAACCAAGGCATTAGAGTTTCTAGAGACCTCTATGCCAAGAAAGTACCGAAGTCTGCCTAGATCTTTGGTAGCAAAATGCTTGCCCAAATGATCTTTGGTAGCCTGAATACCAAGAGTATCGCTGCCAGAAATAATAATGTCATCAACATACACAATCAGAACAATAATCCCTGCTGAAGTCCTTTTGTGAAAACAGAATGGTCAACTTGTGACCTCAGAAAGCCAAAATCAATCATGATCCTGCTTAACTTATCAAACCAGGCATGAGGACTCTGTTTGAGTCCATAGATAGACTTCTTAAGACGGAATACTTTATGAGACTCCCCCTGAGCAACAAACCCAAGAGGTTGCTCCATATACACCTCTTCCTGTAAATCACCATACAGAAAAACATTTTTCACATCAAGCTGCAGGAGAGGCCAGTTTAGATTCACAGCAACAGATAAAAGAATTCTGACAGAGTTAAGACGAGCAACAGGAGAAAAAGTCTCAAAATAATCAATGCCATATGTCTGAGTATAGCCCTTGGCAACGAGCCTTGCCTTCAACCTTTCAACCGTACCATCAGGTTGATATTTGACAGCATATACCCACCTACAGCCTACAGGCTTACACTTAGGAGGTGGATCCACCAGCTCCCAAGTGTCTCTGTCAGTGAGAGCAATCATCTCTTCATGCATAGCAAATGTCCAAGCTGTACTTTTCAAGGCATCCTGAACATTCTTAGGAACAGCCACAGCAGATAAAGCAGATACAAAATTACTTGAATGAGTATGAAGATGAGCAGTAGACACACACTGAGCAATGCTATGAGAAGTGCAAGAACGAGTACCCTTACGGAGTGCAATAGGTATGTTAAGATCAGAATGTACCTCAGGTGCAGCAGAACCTTCTGGAGGAGAAGATTGGTTGTCTTGGGGGGTACTTGCGTGGAAGGTGCTTTATTCCTGCGTTGATAAACAATAAGAGGAGGGTCTTGCTTTGCAGGAATCTCAGTATCAGTGCGGTCAGGCATACAGTTAGAAATAACAGGTAAAGGAGGAGCCAGAATGTCTGTCTGCAAACTATCTCCTGCTGAAGAATAATACGGTGTATCTTCAAAAAAGACAACATCACTACTGGTAAACCACTTTCGAGTGTTGGGATTATAACATCTGTAACCCTTTTGAGTTCGAGAATAGCCCAAGAAAATGCATTTAGCAGCCCGAGGAGATAGCTTATCAGAAGTGGGTCCAAGCAATTGAACAAAGCAGGTACACCCATAAATTCTAGGAGGCACAGGAAACAAGGAGATGTCAGGGTGCAAAATCTGGATGGGAATCTTATTTCCAATAACAGACGATGGCAGCCTATTAATCAGAAAACAAGCAGTCAAGATAGCCTCAGGCCAATAAGAGCGGGGCACATGAGAATGCATCATTATCGTCCTGGTAACTTCTAACAAGTGTCTATTCTTCCGCTCAGCAACACCGTTTTGTTGTGGGGTATATGCACACAAAGTCTGGTGAATAGTACCCACAGATTTACAAAAAACAACCACATCTTGCTTAACAAACTCTAAAGCATTATCAGTGCGAAGAACTTTAATAGGCAAGCCAAACTGCGTTTTTATTTCAGCAAAGAAGTATTTGATAGTAGACAGCACTTCAGACCTACTTTTTAACAGAAACAACCAAGTAGTCCTCGAAAAATCATCAATAAAAAGAATGAAATACTTGTAACCAGACAAGCTTGGTACATGGCATGGACCCCATACATCCGAGTGGACTAAATCAAAAATGTTTTTACTGCTCACAGTACTACGTCTAGGATACACAATACGAGTTTGTTTCCCTAGCTGACACGAATCACACTGAAAAAGACAACTGCCAATATCAGGAACTAAACTCCGCAGCTTCTCTGAAGAGGGATGGCCCAGCCTGTAGTGCCACTGGAGAGCAGAAACAGAAGCAGATAATGCAGATATCACAACAACTTTCTCTGATCTAGGTAACTGGTCCAAGTAAAAAAGTCCATCAGCACCTTCATACCCCCACCAATCTTCGTCCTCGTGCGAAGGTTCTGAAAAGCGCATGAACCAAGAACAAATGTCAGGCTACAATTTAAACTCCGTAAAATTTTGCTGACAGATAATAAGTTAAGAGGAAATCTGGGCACATATAAGGCAGATTGTAGGCCAACATGATAAACAATATCACCGACTCCAAGGACCGACGACTTGGAGCCATCAACAAGCATAACAGAAGAATGCCGGGCAGGTGCAGATATATGTTTAAACAAAGATCTATTTCCAGAAATATGTGCAGATGCACCAGAGTCTATCACCCATTTGGTATTACTAGAAGTAGAAGGTGAGGAGGAGCTCAGGAATGCAGTATCATAACCAGAAAAGGCAGCATGTGCTCCACTAGTAGATGCAGCAATAGAAGGTCCAGCACGCTCAAGAAGAAGACGCTCCACCTCGGCACGAATGTAGTCTGCGGTAGCCCCCGCAGGCTCTAGTGCAGGTGTCTGAGTACCACTCTCAGATGCAGTAGAATCTGCCGCAGCATTGGCCCACGTCGGCTTACCATACTTTTCCCAGCATTTTTCTTCAATATGGTTAGACCGGCCACAGAAAGTACACAGGCGCTGTCCTTGCTGAGGACGCGTAGCAGCAGAAGGCGGGGCAGCAGGAGGAGCTCCTCGTCCAGCACCAGGTCCACGCCCCCGGCCTGCACCCAGGGGAGGACGGCCATCATTGGAGCGGCCACGGCCACGGCCACGACCACGCCCGCCCCAAGCAGCCAAAGCAGTAGAGTCTCCAGTCTCAGGAGGCGGAGACGGTGTCGATGACGGAAGGCGCTGGAGACGCTTGTAAGCAGTCTGCAAAGTTGGGAGTGGATCACTCGCCAAATCTGATCTACCACTCCAGTATAGGACTCAGGTAAACCACTGAGAAACTGAATCAGCTGAAGCTCCGCCCGCTGTTTTTGCATAGTAGCTAAATCGGTGGACAGCGGGTGATACATCTCCAACTCACCCCACAGACCAGTGAAGGTGGAGAAGTAGTCTGAGATGTCAGATCCAGTAAACTGTAGGCGCCCCAGTTGCTTGGTGATATCAAAGACTTTCTTGGGATTTTCACTATGCGAGTAGGTACTGGCGAGCTGATCCCACATCTGCTTCGCCGTAGGCAGCTGAAGAAGAGTGACGCTAATCTTCTCAACGGAGCTGTTGAGAATCCACGTCATAACTGTCGAGTCATCACGAACCCAGTCATCAAAGGCTTTGATGTCCTTTGCATCCGCCTCCTCTGCAGGCTGAGGCGGACCCGTCCTAATCAAGTGAGAGTACTTATCTTGTGATTTGGCAAAGATCACAAAGGAGCATACCCAAAGCTGGTAGTTGTGCCCGTCAAGTTTAACTGTAGTGACTTGACGGCGCGAGTCTCTCCAGATGTCATCCCCAGAAGACGCCATGAGGATATGTAGGAAGGCAGGCACAGGTAGGCACAGACAGAAGACGGACTACGCCGTCAGGCAGGCAGAAGCAGGCAGAAGCAAGTCACCGTGGACCTCTCACATACACACTACGCCAAAGTGTAGCAGAGAACCCGGAGGCCGAAGCCTACACGGGAAGGCAGGAACAAACAAACACGAACCGAAGGTAACCCCTTAGACAAACAATGCGCTGATCTCCCCCTGAAGACTGATCTAGTCCAGATCTACCAGTGGCTCAGTGGTCCTGTAGAAAATGACCACCAGGCAGCGCACCTGTTGTGCGAACAACAACTACGGTTGCTCAAGCACTAGCGGTGCACCACGCCAGGAGGCAAGACGGAACCACGGAGACCCACGGAGAGACCTGCAGCCCGCTGGAGGCGGCCGGCCGGAGCTGCGGCTGCCCTGGCTAAGCCAGCGGCGGCGGCTGCTGCAGCCGACCGACGGCTTGCTGCCGGCGGCGGACCTGCTGCCGGGCGGCGGCCAGGGGGGGGGGCGGAGGAGAGAGAAGGGAGGGAGGGAGGCAAAGACGGCTAGGTTAGAGCCTGCTCTGATACCATGTGACAGAGTCAGGAATTGCAGAAAGCTCAGGGTTGCACAACGTGTGCACCCTCATATATATATTACTGAGACAATTACAGAGAGGTCCATATATAAAGGAAAATAACAAAACAAATAACATGCTATGTAAAACAGGAAATATATAATGTAACAAGACCTATGATCCGACATGATGAATTACAACGAAACAGCCAAAAATTATTGTGCCAAAGGAAAACTTAGTTTCTAAGATGTACAACACGAAAAGAAAACTTTAAGAAAAAATGTGGACAGATATATGAAAGTAAATAGTGCGTTGAACAAAGAAAAACCTCTCACAAAATTAGGACTTGGCAATTTTGTGGTGGAGGAATCAAAACTCCCTATGGACCCTTTTGCGAATGTACTAGAAATGCAGAAGAAGAATAAGGTACAATAACAATGGAAAAACCTTACCCGAATTGTAAATATCGAATCCTCTTTACTTTGTATAGAAGAGGTTGTCGTCTTTGTGGAGGACGTCGATCCGGCCACAGCTTCCGCCGATCCAACTGGGCGGTTCGGGGACGAGAGCCCCCGGAAACAATTTCGGGGCTGCTTACTAGTGGCCTGGGCGGTCGGTTGTCGCAGACAACAGCAGCAACGGCGGTATGTTAGCAGCGGCCGACGGCGGCAACAACGGCGGTGGACGACGGCGGTAGTAGCAACCGGTGACGGCGACAGCCGTAGCAGGGGCGACAGTAGAAGCGACAGCCGTAGCAGGGGTGACAGAAGAAGCAGCAACGGACGGCGGCGACAGGCGGAGAGGGCAGCGGGCAGGGTTTGGTAGCAGCGGCAGTGGCGGCGGGTTTGGTGAAGGTGGAGGATGACGACTGGAGGGTGACGGGTGGAGGATGACGGCTGGGTAGGACCTAACCCTAATGCTTTTAGGGTTAGGCTCTGATACCACTTAATGTAAAACTACGACTATTTAAAAATAAACTAGGCAATGACTAAAATGATAATTCTAATTCATAAATTGTGTCTCTACATGGATGCCCATAGAGCTTTTATATAGGCTGCTAAAAGAAAGACTAAACACACGATAGCCAATGTGGAACTAAAACCACATGACTTTACAAAAACCAATAAGAAGAGAAAAGACATAATAAAATAAAACATGCCAATAAAGCCTAACTAATGACACGGCGACGCCTACGCTCAAAAGTGCGTAAAGGTGGGGCCTGTCCTACATCACTGGGTCTTTGCCGTCATTTTCGGTCTTGTTTTTCATGAGAGAACAAAACATGCCGAAGTTGATTGACACTTTGTTAGGGATGGCGTAGTTGATAGAAATATCATTACTCCATTGTTGAGAACTCAAGAGCACACAACATTCTTTATTGCAAAGCCTCTCAATAGAAAGTTGTACCCAAGAGTTTTGTTATAGCCTAGGCATGATTGATATCTATGTTTCAGCTTGAGGGGGAGTATTAACTATTAACATCATTACATATGGTTCTTTTCTTCATTTACAACTTACAGCACTCGTGTTATTTGTCCTGCACTATTATTTAAATTCTCCACTTTCCTATTGTCCAATAAATAAGCGTGATCTTTTCCTGGGTAAACACATTTAATTTTCTACTCATTGTTGTATGGGTAGGTTATCTTTTTAATTCCTCCAGTCTATGCAACTACCTAAATTGGGATATGAGACTAGATTGGCAGTCAGCAGTTTAGAGCTTATTATTGAACTATACTTTGAAACTTCTTCTAATGGATTTAACCTGTCAATCTGCTTTGGCTCTCATGATGTATTCTTAATTGTTTCAACAATAGACATATATTAATTTATGTCTGACTTTTGTATTTTTCTGCACATTCTAAGATGCATTGTATATGAGTAAATGAACTTCGTGATGATTGGAGGGTTTCTATATAATTTTTCCCAAGTTAAAAAGATCGCTGTCATTAATGTGATCCTGTAGTGAGTTCAATTTGAATCAGACAGAATTTATCTGTTGATACTGTTGGTTGATTTAAAGAACTATATTAAATGGTTATCACAATGTTCTGTTGCATATTCTCACGAGCATCGGATAAATGAGCTACAAAATTATTTACGTTGGATGGTGTTTGTAAAATTATTAATGTCCAAAGATAAAAGGCTGTCTTGCAAATGTTACATATGTAGGGGTTATATTGCATGTTGTGTGAAACCTATTAATAGTTGAGGGTCTCTTTACATTTTGTACAAGCTTAAAAAATTATTGGTACAACCAAAATGGGTTGTAATGGGTCCCCCATTACCTATTGGGTTGGGTATGGATATGCATTACTATATATATACTTCAAGTGGGGAAGTTATGGGTTGGCTCAAAATCTAAATGGGTATAATGGGTATGGGTATGGGTATGGGTTGGTCATACCCACCCATAGCAGACAAAGCAACGCATCCTACACATCCTTGAGAGCGTGTCCACTATTCTCTGACCTGGGCGATGGATGTAACCTTCTGAAGGAGGAGTTGCTGCCATCGTGGGAACGGCTTGGCGAGGCCAACATTGAACACCCTTGCTGCATCGTTGAGAACTGCGAGGCACCTGATGGAGTCGAGCTCCCCGGGAGCTCCCTTGCGCGGGATGAACATGAGGCTCATAGGGAGACACCCCAATGGTCCCGTGTTGTGGATCTAAAACCTCCTCGCCCCTCAGCCGTAGAGATTGAGCATGTTGCTCTTGATCTCTGCCAGTACGGCCGGGAGGTCTCGACGATCTGGTCGTAAGGCGTGTTCGACGAGAAGGCACCTTTCAGGTCATTCTGGCTGATGTCGAACGTGTAGAGCGCACAAGGCCCGCTGGGTCAACGAGCTGCCCCGGCCGCGCCGCGGCGAGGTTGAGTGAGAGCTTCCGGAAGCGTAGAAACTGGAGCATCTAAATGAAGAGGTTGAAGGTGGTGTTCTGTGGGAGGACGGCTGCTCCCGCGACGGCAAAGTTGGAGCCATTGGCCGACTAGATCTTAGGGAGACCGAAGATGGGAGAGAAGTGACGGGTTTGTCGCGAGATCTGGAGTAAAAGGGGGTGGGAAGATGTGTCGAGGGATTGGGGCGGGGGGTGCGGCAAAGACGGAGATTAGGTTTTTGTGGGTGTTTAATGGGTCCCAATGGGCATCTCGTTGGTAAGTGGATACGATAATCATGTCCCCATCAAGACCCAGTAACTAATTAAGACCCACCGGAACCCATTACATTTGGGTCATGTTATATTGGGTCTGTGTGTCCCATTAAGTTATGGGGACTTTTGCCATCCCTATCCACATTAAAGAGCATGTTCGTCATATATGATCACTCATTTGATTTCTTGTTTCCACATGATAATCATTTTAACCACTGAAGTGGCACCTTGGTAAAAATGATGATATCCACTGCATGATACTGCAAAAGCAAGCTAAGTCAATCCATTGTCACTGTCAGAGTGTCAGCAGCTTTTTACAAAACATTTTCTGCGAGTTTAGTGGGTCATTGTCTGTGAACTCTTTTAATTTGGAGTGTGTTGATAGTTTGCTTCAGGAATACAGTACTTTGCTAATAAGTAATAACTGAAGATATTCAGCATCAAATCACAAGTAATTAATACCAATTTAGTGTTAAACCATCGGTTTGCCATTTTCTGGTGAGTGTTTACCATATACTCCATTCTTAAATAATTTGACTTTATATGATTTTTGTAGAGATGACAAGTATTCCACATGGTTCTGCCTGTAAAAAAACAAACTCAATCCTCTATGATCATTGTTCTTGGAAATTAGACAAGGACAATCACCTGCGGATTCAACAAATTCCCCACAAGAAGGTGTTATTGTTATTCCCTATGTTGGATTTGTAGTCCATTTCTTGATCACTTGGTTTGAAAGTAATAATGTGAATTTGCTAATGGCAGGGTGCTTGCTTTCGAGATCTCCCTGGAGTTATTGTTCTGGCTGATAATAGTGTCCAGCTTGATAAGACCATGAAAAGAGAAAAATTACCTTCTGGAAAACCACTGGTAATCCATTATCTTATTCTCATTTTCTTAAGTATTTTTTGGGGGTCATTTTGTATGTTTCTTCTATCATGTTTCATGAGATCTATTTCTTTTAAGTTAATCACATGTTGGATGCCCTCAAGTTGCTGTGTGAGAGCCCTGTTTCTTCCAGCATACTCTTTGGGGAGGACTATGTCGATCTAGCAACTAGCCAATTCTTTTCCTAGTATGTTGCTGATTTACTACTTGTTTGCCTGCAATACCCTGAAGGCCTGAACCATTTCTAATCTGCAACCTTTGTTTATTTTATCACGTCCTTGATTGCAGAAGGTATCGCCAAAACACTTAATGATGGATGCATTAGATCCAGGGATAATCAAGTTCAAACTGACATCACATCAATAGTCAATTTTTCGGGGCCTTAATATTTTAGTTTGGTGTCCATGACACAAAGCTGGATTTACAATGTTATTAGAGGGAGCTATAAACCCAGCAACAGAGGGGTATTTTTTCAGCTAATTGAATTAGATGCTTGCCAGCCATCTGTTTGCTGTCAGTTCTCCTCTAGATAGTGCCTAGACATTATTACTAGTCCAATTCTTTCATGTCTCATATTTGTGAGACTTCATCTGAATGATTGAACAACACCTTAATGGCTAGTGGCAGTACTTCTTCTGTGATACTTGTAACTTGATGATTCTAGAATCTAAGTGTGTCGGTCGACCCTGGGATCACGAATATGTGACAGTCAACCCTGGGATCACATGTGTCATACCTTAAACAAGCCATAAGCATACTTCTACATCTTTACTTGTGTCCCGTCATTAATTGGGACATCATGTCCCACTCATTGCTTACATGTGATCCCTTAAACAAGTGACAGTTGACCCAGGGATCACATGTGTCATACCTTAAATAAGTGAGCCATATAGGCATTATTAAGATCATTTTTCAGGAAAGCGGTATTTAGTCTACATGCGAAGAGGGTACCACATAGATTATGGAATAATCACCTATTAAGTTATTGATAACTTGTTTATGTTGCAATTTATGTATGAGTGTTTGATTTTGTATTATTCTGTTTCATAATTTATCATTCATGCTCTCAAATAGTAGCTTATACACACATGCATCCACATTCATATTCACACATGTATATACACATATAAATGCATAATTATGGTGTATATACACATATTTCATGTGTATATATTATGATATATATGATGTCATGCTAATGTCATTGGGTCAACTAGGCGAACCTGATGGAAGACTCTAGACCCAGAAGGTTTGCTAGGTTGTCCTTCAAGCTGGGTTTACAAACTTTGCTACCATCTCAGTTACAGACCTATATAATAAGGAGAAGAATTGTATTCAATATCCTGAGGAGTTTACAATCCTCTCTCTTTTATAGGACAAGAGAGTAAAGCAATAAGTAAAACTGAGCAATATGGGATAAAACACTAGTAGTGTAAACTACAAAAATAACATAACATATCTCTTTATATCTCTTTACTCCCCCTCAAGCTGGAGCATAGATGTCGAACATGCCCAACTTGCCTACCAGAGTCTGGAAGTGAGCCTTGGGTAAAAGCTTTGTGAAGATATATGCTACTTGGTTTTCAGTGTTGAGGTATGGAGTACAGATGTGGCCAGATAGAACAAACTCTCGAACAAAGTGACAGTCAACCTCAATATGTTTTGTTCTTTCATGTAAAGTTGGGTTGCTCGCAATAAAAATAGAAGCCGGTTTAGAATAAGTGATATCAAATTCTCTGAGAAGGCTTTGCACCTAGAGAAGTTCACAGGCAGTGTGAGCCATGGCTCGATATTTAGCTTCTGAACTTGACCTAGCTACTACTTATTGCTTTTTGCTACGCCAGGTGACTAAGTTGCCTCCAACAAGGGTGCAATATCCTGAAGTGAATTTCTGATCACATTTACTTCCTGCATGATCAGAATCAGAGAAGCCAGAAAGACTGCAATGCCCATTTTTCTAGTATAATAAACCTTTCCCTGGAGAGCTTTTAAGGTATCGCAGAATGTGACAGACAGCGTTCCAGTGGCACTGTTTAGGTTTATCTAGATATCTGCTCACAAAACTCATAGTAGCAATCAGATCATCCCTTGTGTTAGTGAGGTAGATGAGCTTATTAACCATTCGTCTGAATTGGTGATGATCAACACAAGATGGGGATGTGTCATCATCCCAGTCAGTATATGGGTCAAGAGGAGTGTTGGATGGCTCGCAGCCAAGCATACCTGTTTCCTGTAAGAGGTCCAGAACATATTTGCATTGTGAGAGACATAATCTTGGAGATGATCTAAATACCTCAATGCCTAGAAAATATCACAACTTGCCAAGATCCTTGGTGACAAAGTGTATTCTAAATATGCTTTAGTAGCATGGATTCCCACAATATCACTGCCGGATAATATAATGCTGTCTACATAGACAATAAGTATAACTAAGCTAGCTGCAATTTTTCTGATGAATACATAATGGTCAGAGTGAGAGCGATGGAAGCCAAATTTGATAAGAATCTGATCAGCTTGTCAAACCAGGTGTGAGGGCTTTGTTTAAGACCATAAATTTCCTTCCTTAATTTGCAAACTTTTGAGGAAGACTCCCTTTGAGCAACAAAACCCGGTGGTTGCTCCATGTAAACTTCTTCCTGTAAGTCTCCATATAGAAACATGTATTTAACATCCAGTTGAAATAGTGGTCAATCCTTGTTAACAACAACAGAAATAAGAACACAAACATAATTAAGCTTTGCGACTGGAGAAAAATCTCAAAGTAGTCTATGTCGTATGTCTGTGTGTAGCCTTTAGCTACCAGGCGTGCTTTCAGGCGTTCCCCTGGTGCCTTCCGGTTGATATTTGATAGTAAAGATCCAGCGGAAACCAACATTCGGACAGGAGGAAGGGCGATATACAAGATCCCAAGTATTACGATCCGAGAGTGCCCGACTGCCCGCATTTCAGCATCCATGGTTTGTTTTCATGCTGGAATAAGAAGGGCTTCTTTAGCATTTTTAGGAATAGATACTATCGAGATAGCAACAGGGAAGCACGCAAAACTGGTACTCAGATTAGAGGATGAACAAAAGTGACTGATATGGCGTTTTGTACAGGAACGAACACCTTTGCCAAGACAGATAGGTAGGTGTAAGTCACCATTTACCTCAGGTGTCTGATGATCATCTGCTGAAGAAGGAATTGGTTGTGGAGGTGCCATGGAGGGATTAGTCTTCTTGGGTCTTTGCTTGTAAACTTGCAGAGGTCGATCTTTAGGTATCAACTTAGAAGGTGGATCAATATCCACAATATCAGGCAATGGCATGGGTGCCAAAATGTCACTTGATAGTGATGCCCCGTTATCAGAGTAATATGGCAAATGCTAAAAAAAAAACTACATTTGCTTTTACATCCCATTATCTCAGAATCGGATCATAGCAGTGATATCCTTTTTGGGTTCTAGAATATCCCAGAAAAATACATTTGGTGGAGCAAGGATCAAGTTTAGTTATCCTGGGCGAAGGTTTTTGATAAAGCATGTACACCCAAAAAAAGGGGTGGAACAGAAAAGAGTTGTGCATCAGGGAAAAGGATGTTGTAAGGAATTTTATTGTTCAAAACAGGAGACGACATGCGATTGATAAGATAGCAAGTCGTAGAAACAACCTCAGGCCAGAAACAGTGAGGAACTCGATAATGAAGAAGTATTGTGCGAGCAACCTCTAGGAGATGGCGGCTTTTTCGTTCAACAACTCCATTTTGTTGTGGAGTGTAGGAGTTGGTAGTTTGGTGTAGAGTTCCACAGACAGAACAAAATGCTGTCACAACTTTTGCATAAATTCAAGGGCATTATCGGTGCAAAAAACTTTAATGGGTTTGTTGAACTGTGTCTGTATTTAAAAAAATAGGTGTTGATAGTGTCCAAAATAGTGCTGCGATCTTTCAATAAAAATAATCAAGTAGCATGAAAATAATCATCAATGAAAGTCATAAAATATTTAACGCCAGAATAACTAGGGGCTGAACAAGGGCCCCATATATGCACATGAACAATGTCAAAAAATCATTTACCAATATCTTTCTTAGCCGGAAGCACAGAGCGAGTTTGTTTACCCAACTGACAAGATTCACAAGTAAAAGTAGTGTTTCAGTTTTGCAGCAGAGGGTGTCGAAGGCGGTAGTGCCAATGTAGTCCCGTCACAGTTGTCGACGGAAGAGCAGTTGTTGATGTTGGTCCATCCAGGTAGTAGAGTCCATTTGGTCCCTCATGGCCCAAACCAATCCTCCCCTTCTCCCGAGGTTACGAGGTCATTTTGTCGAGTTCCTTCGACATGGTTCTCTCGGCGCACCCTAGTATACTCGTTCACCCTTGGTGCACAGATTCTTCAAAACTAAACAGAAGGATCAAATTTAATTGAGCATTGAAGGCTTTTCACAATCTTACTGATAGAAAGAAGATTAACATGAAATTTTGGAATATATAACATATATTTCATTTTCAGATTACGAGACAAGGGAACAATCCCAATGCCATGAACATAAGTTTTAGAATCATCAACAACTGTAACTGGAGGAATCTGAGTAGTTTTAGTTAGAGCAAAAAATAAGTTAATGTCACCGGCTGTATGAACCGAGGCACCAGAGTTAATACACCATTTATTTTTATCGGCAGATGGAGTGGCTAGCAATGCAAAAGATCCGACCGCTGATGTAGATGGGAGCTGGGACATGCGCCCTAAAAAAAATTCTCGAACTCAGAGCGAAGCCAAGCAGGTGAGGGTGTAACTGATCAGGTGCAGTAGTATCTGTCGAAGTATCAGTAGAGGCCCGGTTCGCCCAAACGGGCTTGCCATGTTTGATCCAACATCTGTCTTCATTATGATTGTCTCATCCATAGAAGTTGCAGAAATGAGGATCAACAGGTTGCCCTCGACCTGTTGTAGTAGAAGATGTGCGACCTGTGGTAGTAGGAAAGCGACCTCCACAGCGACGACCACAACCACGTCCACTGCCAGAGCCATAATCAGTGGTGTAAAAACAAGAGCAAGATGTTCCACCGCAAGGGTGGAAGTGATAGATGGTAAACGTTGAACACGTTTAAGGACGCCCCGAAGATTAGGCAGTGGGTCACTGGATAAAATCTGGTTGACGACTCCAGAAAAGGAGGATCAAAGACCCGCCAGAAATTGGACGGGTTGCAATTCATTGCGTTGCTTCTGGGTTTCTTTGACTGTCAGCTGTCAAAGGGTGATAAATCTCGTATTCATTCCAGAGAGCAGAGCATTGGTTATAGTAATCTTCAAAAAAGGTGTCAGAGGAAACTTCCTTGACCAAATTCTTGAATGTCTCAAAGACTCTCTAGGAATTTTGTTGATGAGAGCAGACATGAGATAACTGATCACACATTGCCTTAGCATCATGAAGACAGAGTAATGGCTGGCAGATCTGTGGTTCGGTGCTATTGAGTATCCAAGACAACACCCGAGTCATCTTTACTCCATTTTCATAAGCTTGCTTGGATTTATCATCTGCCGCGACAGTAGGGGTAGGTAGAGGGTCGGTGATGTTATGAGAATAGCGACCTTGTGCTTTGACATACAGGATGAATGACGCCGACCAGAGATGATAATTGGAGCAATCAAGTTTCACTGTGGTAACACAGAGAACGTGGAGGCTCAGCGGATGCCATGGCGAACAGGGCTGGAGCAGTAGTCGTAGAGCAGAATGTAGGTGCAACAACAATAAAGAGCAGGGATCAACAAATCCGAAGAAACCCGCTATGGGCAGCAAATGACAGTTGTAGATCTGACGCATCAGATCATAGAGAACCCACTATATGCAGAAAGGATGATAGAATAACCTATGCCGTCATGAAGAGATTCAATACTCCATCATGAGGCGTAGGCAGAAGAAACCGAAGATCCTGGAGACGCTCAACGTGCTATGATGAAGGCTGCCCAGAGACGTAAGAAAAAGTAGAGGAGATCTAGCAAGGGAGGAGGCTAGATGAGATGGATGGTGGAAGGTGGGGTTGGTGAGAGGTGGAAAGGAGGCGGACTGGTGGTGAGAATTGGTGGTGGAAGCAGCAGCAATAGTGTTGCACGTAGCGGCAGCAGCGACAGGAGGGTGGGGCAGGGTGGGAGGAGAAGGGGGGGGGGTGGTGGTAGGACTATTGGGATGGTGGAGGAAGAGAGGAGGGGTGGGTGGGGAGAGAGGACATGTGGGAGGCTGGGTGGGGAAGGAAGTAGTGAGCGGAGAGAAAGAGGGTCGGAGGTGGCAGCGTAGGGGGGGCTAGGAGAGGGAGAGGGTGCCTGTGGCGGGGGGAAGGGCTAGGGCATGGAGGGTAGGGTTAGGATGGGAACTTGTAGAGAACCAACCGCTCTTGATATCATATAGAATAAGGAGAAGAATTGTATTCGATATCCTGAAGAATTTACAATGCTCTCTCTTTTATAGGACAAGAGAGTAAAGCAATAAGTATAACTGAGCAATATGGGATAAAACACAAGTAGTGTAAACTACAGAAATAACATATCTCTTTATACCAAAATGTTGAATTTGTTTCTATGTTGGATAAGCCCAAAATATTCAATGAAAGCCCTTGCATAGTCCTTAATTTCTGCTATTTTCACTTTATTTTCTAAATCATGTGATTTCTCCTTTGTGTCCCTGACATCCATGTAGCTAAAAATTGCACAATTTTAGTTGAGGATTAGCATTATGAGGACATTGATGCAATGTGGACAGCTGTTTTTGCTCCAGCCGGTAGAAAATGAGCTAGTTTTTTTTTCTCATTTCTTCAAAGGTAACAGATGTACATTCCGTGAAGGCATGCCGTTAAGGGGAGGTAGATGAGGTGGACTTTATGGAGGCACAGTGTGAAGAAAAGGTGGTGGGCGGATGGTCACTAATTCAGTATTCAGGTTGCTTCGATTGAGCTGAAAATGTTAGAATTTAGGAATTATGGGGGAAATTTGAGTAAAAAGCGGTGTACGGTATAATTATGTCAATAATTCGGGAAAAGGTCGTGAAAAAAAGTCATAGGATATAACACACACACACACACACACACACACACACACACACACACATACACACACACACACACATATATATATATATATATATATACATATATATATACATATACATACATATATGTATATATACATACATATATGTATATATATACATATATATGTATATATATATAGAGAGAGAGAGAGAGAGAGAAAGAGTTGAGCTACAATACTCTTAGTGTATTGAGGCTGTTATACACCTCACTTTATCTCCGTTAGATCTCCATCTGATCAAAATAAAAAAAGGGGCCAAACCCAGCCGTAAACGGCCGTCAACCACTCTGTTGCTGTGATCTGCTGCTTTAAAACCCCCGCCCCCTCACCCATAACCACCACACTTCTCTCTCCTCCCAAGTCACTATCACACTCCTATCTCATCTCTCTCATCTCCAATTCAGCGGCTAAGGCTACAGTAGGAAGAGCTAAGGAGTTCTCTTCTCCACCGCGCAGTCGGTCAGGACGACGGATTGCTCCAACCGGCCAAGGCAGTACCATTGTCAGCACTCCAGCGTTTTGTGTATAACCATTGTGGCGCTCCAACATGCTCATAGCAACAGATAGCACATCCAGCTGCTTCAAATATTACCATTCCATGTTCCATGCTTTGACGCCATGTATTTTCTTCCAACAAGAACTTGCTAAAGTCTGTATATACAATGTGAAACTAAACTTCAATGTCTATATACCACATGACGAGAGCCGAGAGGGAAACTTATGCATGTGATACACACTACATCCACGAAGCACTTGAACTCTATTACAAATGCAATGACAGATTACATTAATAAAGAATTTGAAAGATAGTACACATGCACCCGGTCCTCCTGCCCGTGCGGAAGCCCACTCTGGCATTTTTTTTTTAATCTTATGATCAAGGTGCTTACATATAGTTGAATGCATGAAAATAGGTGATATACATATAGTTTTAGCTTACACTTCAAGAGATTGTTGTCAGCATGAGAAGTTTTCACTTGAAACCAGCTTGGGATTGATCAAGAAAGAGATCATATTTTCTGTAATTGACCCATGTTTAGTTCTCGAAAGATATAGCATAGGCATCTAAACATGCTTGCTATGCCAATGGCACTTGCTGCATGATGTTATTAGGAGTGTCAAAGTCATGCATAGACGAAATATTCATCACGGTTACGTCACTAGGACAACAACATCATTAATTCTTAACAACAAGATAGAGATTTAGAAGCCCTGAAAATATATTGGCTTTTCACATATGGTTTGCATTTGTTACGAACAGAATTATCATTTGTTTTATATTTGACTAATGAAACATACGCATGCATCATCCATCCAGCTGAGTGTACTTGAATCGAAAAACATCACTACCTCCTTTTAAGGTAGACAAATAGATGACTCAACGCTAACATCTCGATTGGAGCCAACATAAATGTACTATAACTAAAGAGCATCGATCATCATCTTTGGCATGTTGGATTTATTTTGGATTTTTCTATAACTTCTGTCTACTACCCCTAGCCATGACGGTGTTTGTAGCAGAAGAGGTATGTTGTAATATGACTGCTGAACTCTTCCAGAAGAATTGCTCTTGTGACTTCTTAGCCGCATCTGGTCAGACTGGAAGAAATGTATTTTGGAAGATTGCAGTAGACAACAATGGTTAGAAAACAGAAATAGATTCCCGTACAAAGAGCAGAGCTATATCCAACTTATTCTTCCGTCATTAGTGATGGCGCTGTTACCTCCTCTAATATCCAAACTACTAAGCTTCAACTCACGATCTGGATGGAGGAGGAAAGCATCGGTTTTTTTCCTTGAAACGGATAATACAAGTAGCAATTGTCAGGCCAACGATGGACATTGGTCATCAATGCCAATTACGACGACCACGTCTTCCAGCGTTCACTATTTTTATTGCATTTGCATCCATAGTAACAAAAGTCTTTGAATTTTATGAAAAATCAGCGATTTTTCATGATGTTATAGGCTCCCGAATATTCATCACGATTAATACGCCACTTGCCGATTTTTCACAATTTTTTACGATTTATCCCGCTTTTTCGCGGTTTATACAATTTTTCACGATAGTTCATGACTTTTCATGATTTTTCATGATTGTTCTCTTTTAAGTCGTTGGCTCTTTTTTCACCAAACCATGTACACAAAATTTTTGATACACACTAAACCTCCAACCCCCACTCCTCTGGACGGTTCATGTTATTACTCAACTATTTTTTACTTCTTTTCCTACTTTTTCACTCACCAAGATTGTATGTCTTGTGACCGTAATAGTTACATGCATCATATATCTATGTATATACATACACATACATACATACATTTATCTATATATACACATACATACATATATGTGTATATACTTATATAGCCGACTTATTCTCAATTATTTCCGAATAGTTGACTGAACATTGACCGAAATTTATCGATCTTTTCATGACTTTTCTCGATTTTTTTCAAATTCTGATTTTTCCAGCCCCAGCCGAAAAGTTGCCGAATCCCGAACTTGTCACTATGTTTGCATCTAGGAAGAGTGCAACCCCACACCTTCTACAACATGAAGAAAAAGCAGTATGATTGGAGCATCCATCCAGGCTAACTAAGCCAGAACCTAATACTTCATGTGAGGACAACTAAAATTACCATCAACCACCCAGTTGTCATCATGTCGTAATTTAGGTAGAATCTTGAGGTGGCGTGCATTGCCAGGAGGTACTACCTATTTACAGTCCTTGACTTGGTTGTGACCAGCTACCTCCTCTTCCCCATGTGTGTATCTGAAATGCAAGGGGGAGATGGTTTAGCTCATGTCATCATGTGGTGCACGACGCTTTCCGTGCTGCTTCAAATCAGGTTGATGCCCCTCCTTAACTTTGTGCACATACTGTGTGCGTCTGTCATCGGGCAACATCAGTCCGAGCGACCACATTGTCGTCACATGCTAGTAAATATGGGAAGCAACACCTTGAGCTCCAGGATGACTACCCCGACCGCATGTGTCACCCGCAACATCAACGTCGTGCCCAAAAGACGTAGTAGTAGTGCGAGCATCAACTACATCGACAAGGAATGATGGTCTCTTTCTGTCTCGCCCTCCCGTTCACATCCTGCCTCGTGGCACTAACAACTTGCCCAATTAGACTATTTCCAGTGAAGGAGTGAGGTTACAACAAACGCTGGAGTGTCTGCAACGATAAATATGTGTTGCCTTGGCCGATTGGAGCACGCAATCCGTCGTCCTGACCAATTATGCGGCGGAGAAGAGAGATCTATATCTCTGATTCTGGCATCCCTAGACACTAATTCAGAGAGGAGAGAGATGAGAGAGGAGTGCAGTCATGACTTGGGATGAGAGATGAGAGGAGTTGTTACGGGTAAGGGGGGGTCAGGATTCACTACAGTAGATGACAACAACAGAGTGGTGGTTGATAACCGTTTACGGCTGGGTTAGGCCACTTTTTTTATTATGATCAGATGGACACCCAACGATGGTAAAGTGAGGTGTACACTCGAGTGTATCGTAGCTCAACCTCCATTCAACCTCCATATCTCGTGTGTGTGTGTGTATGTATATATATATATATGTATATATATATATATATATATATATATATATATATATATATATATATATATATATATATATATATATATATATATATATATATGAGAGAGATTAAGAGAGAAAGATTTCTCCCCCCTTTTCCACGCCCGTGGAGGAGGCAGAACGCCTATGTATACATATGTATGCATATATATGTAAAAATATACATATATATATATGTGTGTGTGTGTGTGTGTGTGTATAGAGAGAGAATGAGCCGATCCTATGAGAGCCCTCCTACCGTAAGAGCATGAGATCCTTTTTAATGACTATAAATTTAGAAGGTTTTTCGCAAATCCAACCATATGGATGTGAAAAGCAAGATTGTCATTAGCTTCACACAAAAAATTATCATGATCGAACATTGTTGCGCATCCATATATGCAATTTATATATATTGCATCCAATGGTCAACCCAAAATTCAACATGGAACGTTAAAAGCTATTCTATTACCATGGCAATCCGTAAGTCTGATCAATATGAAACTTTTTGGGTTGGTAGATACATTGATATATTTTCAATCCATACGGTTGGATTAGAAAAATTGATCATCGTTGGGAGTTATTCAAAGGGCTCTCATGCTCTCACCATCTTAGGGCTCTCACTGGATCATTTCTCTCTCTCGCTCTCTCTATGTATATATGTATATATATGTGTGTGTGTGTGTGTGTGTATATATATATATATATATTACATCTTTAATACCCATATGGATAACTTGGAATTCGCTACTTGTGCCACTCGAAAAGTAACTATCTGGTCAGAAAAGTAACTCGTTGGACAAAAACGTAACTATTTGGCAAAAAAAGTAAAATCGGACAGAATCATCATCATCATTATCTAAGCCTCAATCCCAACTATGTTGGGGTCAGCTACATGGATCCTTCGTTTCCATTCAGCTCTATCATGGGCCATATTCTGATTGAGATGTAGAGATTCAAAATCTCTCTTTATAAGCTCATCCCATGTTAATTTAGGCCTTCCTCTTCTTCTATTTATAGTGTTTGGCTCAATAGCATTGCTTCGTATAGGCGCACTAGTAGGTCTGCGTTGCACATGTCCGTACCATCTGAGTCGGCCCGCACGCAACTTGTCCTCAATGCTCGCCACCACCACTTTATTCCTGATATAGCCATTTCTCAAGCGATCTTTTCTTGTCTTCCCACACATCCATCTCAGCATACACATTTCAGCCACATTCATCTTGTTGAGATCTTATTTCTTCACCACCCAACATTCACTCCCATAGAGCATGGTTGGTCGTATAACTGTTCTATAAAACTTACTTTTTAACCTGAGAGGGATCTTCTGATCGCATATTACTCCAGTTGCACTCCTCTATTTCAACCATCCTGCAGTGATCCGGTGACAAACATCATTTTGGACATCTCCGTCTATTTGAATACTAGAACCCAAGTAACAAAATTTATCACATTTTGGTATATCTACTACGTCCAACTTGGCTCCATCATTCACACTGCTAGATTGATTGAAATTGCAATGCATATACTCAGTTTTGCTCCTGGGCAGAATACACATTAAAATTTTGGAATAAATATATAATTGTATTTTTGTTACAGTTGTTACAAACACAATTATTTATGTATGAAAAGTAACAGTTTGCAAGGTAAAGTAACCACGTACATGTGTAAAGTAAGAAACTCCACAAAAAGTACCCAAATTTGGAGCGAGTAGCTACCGGCACGGGCAATGAATGAAAGCCCCCCCCCACACACACACACAAGCAACATAGTTGGGATAGAAGCTTATATATAGTCAGGCTAGAATACACTCGAGTGTATTTGCATATCAAGACTATTTTTTTGCAAAATGTAAACCATTGATCTTCACCATCATACTATAACTAGGCTACATACAAATGTTGAGCCCATTTGGATGAGTGTAAGTCACTCATTCAAGGGCAACAAAATCGATGCACGAAACTAATTTGAAATTCATATTTTTTGCGGTCTTTATAACATGACCTATAAATGTCGAAATGTGATCAAATTTTGCGTATGAGCTATTCACAAGATGTTTAAGAAGATCAACAGATTCGATTTTTGAAAAAAAATATCGCATCATGAAAAACTACTTGAATGTATTCTACTCCGAATACACTCGAGTGTATTCTAGCCTGACTCTCTCTCCCTCTCTCTCTCTCTCTATATATATATATATAGAGAGAGAGAGAGAGAGAGAGAGAGAGTTAGGCTAGAATACACTCGAGTGTACAGATCGCACGAATACACTCAAGTATGTTTGCATATCAAGACTATTTTTTGCAAAATATAAACCATTGATCTTCACCGTCATACTATAACTAGGCTACATACAAATTTCGAGCCCATTTGGATGAGTGTAAGTCACTCATCCAAGGGCAACAAAACCGACGCATGAAACTAATTTGAAATGCATAATTTTTACGGTCTTTATAACATGACCTATAAATGTCTAAATGTGCTCAAATTTTGTGTATGAGCTATTCACAAGATTTTGAAAAAAACATTGTATCATGAAAAACTACTTGCGTGTATTCTGCTCCGAATACACTCGAGTGTATTCTGCTCCGAATACACTCGAGTGTATTCTAGCCTGACTCTCTCTCTCTCTCTCTCTATATATATATATATATATATATATATATATATATATATATATATATATATAGGGAAATGATCCAGTGAGAAACATATCTTGGTGAGAGCGTGAGAGGCATTTGAATAACTTTGCACAATGATCAAATTTTCATAATCTAACCTTATGGATTCAAAATGTACCCTATTAGTCACGTTCCCACAAAATATCATCATCATAGGACTTGTGTTGCACGCACAACAAGCAAATACTTTTCAACGCTCAATATTGAGTTTTAGGCTGACCGTTGGATGTAAAATGTGTATATTATATATATGGAGATGTAAACGATATCCGATTGTGATGATTTTTTGTGTGAAGGTAAATGTAATGATGTTCTTCCCATCCATATGGTTGGATATTGAAAATAAGTTACAACTTTATAGTTATTCAAATGCCTCTCATGCTCTCACCGTAGAATGTTTCTCACTAGATCGCTACCCTATATATATATATATATATATATATATATATATATATATATATATATATATATATATATATAGTACTGAAAAATGTTGTGAGCAGAAGCTTAAGCGGCTGCTTAACCAGTCAAGACTGTCAATTGTTTCATTTATCCATTGAGTGCCCCTTTAGCGGATCTAAAAAAATCGGTCGATTTTTGATCTCTTAGCCCGATTTTTTCCCGCTTTTTGCCCTTTAAAAAAATATTGATGTACACCTATAATATTAAGTAAATGATATGGTTCAAGTATTACTGACTAAAAATATAATAAACTTATATACATTAAATATTCTATGATGAGCAACCGTTCTAATTTAGAATGCATACTTTGTATGTAAATCATGATAATAGGGTATTGTTGTAATGTATACAACCAATGTTTAAAATTTCGTCAAAATTGTCGAAATTTCCACATTTTTTTCTTCTATTTTCATGGCAATCGAACATCAAAATGGACCGTCGAATCTCTCGAAACACGCATATCATCAGTTTTTTTACTTTTTCATATACTATATACTACCTAGAGCATAACTTTTTACACACTTTTGTGTCTTTAAGTCTATATATTGTTCTTGCAAACTATAATGACTTGATTCATTGATTTCACCATTGAAAATTGACATCAAAATTCCCCATTGAAATGCCCATCCAAACAACTCAGGGTCCTTCACTCACAAATGACGAGACCCCACCACACATCTCCAATATGAAATATTATTACATATTTGAGTAGATCTACACTAGTAGATCATTTTGATTAAATTTCATAAATTAAATCTATAGAAATACTGTGTTATTTACTTATTCTGTTGTGTTATTTCTTATACTGCTCTATTGTATTAGTCCAATGTTGCTCGCTTGTATATATGTCTCAACTCTCTGTAGCTATATAAGAGAGTACCATGTACACGTTTTTACTCACTGAATAAACAATTCCCTTCCTTTCTATATGGTATCAGAGTAGGTTCACCACCCACCCATCCACTCATGACGTAAGTCAACCCTCACCCTTTCTCTCTCCCACCGCCACCACCCTCACCCCTCCGCAGCCGCCCCTCACCCGCCCGCCGCCTCCACCCCTCCACTGCCCCCCCGGTCGCCGCCACCCTCCTTCCACCCACCCGCCGCCACCCTCCTCCAGCCACCCACCCTCCCCGCCGCCACCTCCTCTCCCACCGCCTTCTCTCCTCACCGACCAACCCCACCCCCGCCTTCTCCCTCCTCCAAGCTTCTACGGTTCTACCCTTTCGGCCGGCTGCACCTGGTTTTTACCTCCCTTCTCCCTCTACATTCAGGTGATCTTCAGATCTACGTTCGGACATCCGCTGGCCGACTAAGTTGAAAGTCGTTTCGTCTCACCGTCTTCTCTGCCTGCGCCTCATGACAGAACGTTAAGTTTTCCTCATGTCGGTATAGGTTTCTCTATGCATCTTCTGCCCTATACGGGTTATCTGATCTGACTCGTTAGATCCGTGTTGTTGTTTTCTACCCCTTTGTGGGTCTCTACTCTACTCTGCTGCTGCGCCGACTACTGCCTCTGCCATGGCCTTACCTGAGCCTCCTCGCTCCTTGTGTGTCACCACGGTGAAGCTCGACGGCGGCTCCAACTATCACCTCTGGTCGGCGTCCTTTGTTCTATATGTCAAAGCACAAGGCCGGTATCACCATCTTACGGCAGAGCCTCCTGCTGTTCCTACTGCTGATTCAGATGACAAAACCAGACAAAGCTATGCGCAATGGTCCAAGGATGACTCCGACATCATGTCTTGGATCCCCAATAGTACCGAGCCTCGAATCAGCCAATCATTTCTCTGCCTTCATGATGCTAAGGCTATGTGAGATCAACTGTCCCATGTCTATTCTCATCAGGAGAATCCAAAACGCGTCTTTGAAATTTTCAAAACTCTGGCAAAAAAGGAGTTCTCCACTGACACTTCCATTGATGACTTCTACAATCAATGCTCGACTTTGTGGAATGAGTTTGAACTCTACCATCCCTTGATGGTAGACATCAAAATTGCTCAGAAGCAGCGCAACGAACTGCAACTGGTGCAATTTTTGGCTGCTCTTCCAGCCTCTTTTTCTGGTGTGGTTGACCAGATCATGTCAAGTGATCCGTTGCCAACCCTTCGGGATGTTTTGAAAAGAGTCCAACGCCTGCCGTCCATGACTCCTACGCCTGTTGTTGAGCATCCTGTGCTTATTGCTCGCTCTGCTGATTCTGGCCATGGTCGTGGTCGCGGTCGTGGCCGTGGCGGTCGCCCTCCTCCTTCAAGAGGTCGAGACACATCTACTCCTGGACGTGGTATTGCTCCCAACCCTCACTACTACAACTCGTGTGGCCGGGACAATCATACTGAAGATCGCTGCTGGATTAAGCACGGCAAGCCCGCTTGGGCTAACCAGGCTGCTACAGACACTACTACTGATTCTACCACTGACGCACATGCTGCTCCTGCTAACACAGAATGGTTACGATCGGAATTCGAGAAGATGTTCCAGGAACGTATGGCACAAATGTCATCCTCGTCTACACCAGGACCCTCTGCCATGCTCGCCTCTCCATCATCTGGTAACAAACAATGGTGCATTGACTCAGGTGCATCCACTCATATGGCTGGTGATCTTCGCCTTTTCTCTATTATCAATAAAATTGCTTCTATATCATCTGTTATTGTTGCAAATGGGTCCAAAACTACTGTTCATGGCACTGGCACGGTTCCTCTTTCACCAAAAATACAGTTGCATTCTATTTTATATATTCCAAAGTTTCCTGTTAATCTATTATAAGTTAGTAAGATGATAAAACAACTCAACTGCTCTATTAAATTTGATCCTTCTGGCTGTATTTTGAAGGATCTCCGCACGAAGACGATGATTGGTTTGGGCCGTGAAGGACCAGATGGGCTGTATTATCTGGATGGACCTCCTACTGCTTCTGTTATGCTATCTACTTCAGTGATGTGACTACAGTGGCACTTTCGTCTGGGGCATCCATCTACTGCCAAATTAAAGCATTTGTTCCCTACTTTATCTGAGAACAATTTTTCCTGTGAAACTTGTGTTTTAGGCAAACAAACTCGATCTGTTTTTCCTGTTAAGAACGTTATTGCTTCTAAAGAAATTTTTGACCTTATTCATGCTGATATTTGGGGACCGTGCTCCGTATCAAGTCACTCGGGTGTGAAATATTTTATGACATTTATTGATGATTATTCTCGCGCCACATGGTTGCTTCTGCTTAAAGGTCGAGATACTATGTTAGATACTATTCACACCCTTGCTGAAATTCACTCAATTTAATCGACCTATTAAATTTTTTTGTACTGATAATGCATTAGAGTTCATGCAACAATCTGTTACATCCTTTTGTGCTGCCCGTGGAACCATACATCAGACCACTTACCCATACACTCCTTAACAAAATGGCGTCGCTGAAAGAAAAAACCGTCACCTACTTGAGGTTGCTTGCACCTTTCTCATACACTACAAAGTACCCCATCACTTCTGGCCTGAAGCTGTCTCTGCGACGTGTTATCTCATCAATCGCATGCCTTCATCTGTTTTGAAAAATCAGGTCCCGTACGCCATTTTGTTTCCTGATAAACCCTTATTCTCTCTGCCTCCTCGCATTTTTGGGAGTACTTGTTTTGTGAAAAATCTTTGTCATGGTCTCACTAAACTTGATGCTCGCTCAGTCAAATGTATTTTTCTGGGATATTCCCGTACACAGAAAGACTACCGTTGTTTTGATTCTATTAAAAAATAGTGGCTTGTTAGTGCGAATGTGACATTTTTTGAGCATATGCCTTACTATTCTACTGATGGCAAAAAATTGTCGGCTGATATTATGGCTACCACACCGTTACCATTAGTTGTTGAGGAATTACCAGCTCCTGATGTGCCTAAAGAACGCCCATTGCAAGTCTATCGACGCCGATCAAAGATCCTCAATGCTTCTGAAGCCCCGACCGAACCAAATCCTGCGTCTGCGATTGATCCCCCATCCCCTGAGGTATTTTCTGACCTGGATCTTCCTATCAGTTTAAAGAAAGGTGTTCGATCATGTACTCAACATCCTATCAGTAATTTCTATTCATCTGACAATCTCTGTGGTAGCTTTTCTTGCTTCAATTCTGTTTTGTCTGCTGTGACAATTCCTAAATCAACCGAAGAGGCCCTTCGCAATCCTGCCTGGAAACATGCTATGGAGCAGGAAATGCATGCACTCTGTGATCGTCAGACATGGGATCTGGTTGACTGTCCCTCTTCATGCCATACTGTTGGCTGCCGCTGGATATTTACCATTAAATATCAACCGGATGGTACCATTGAACGCCTGAAAGCCCGATTGGTTGCGAAAGGGTATACTCAGACGTATGGAGTTGATTATTTTGAAACATTTTCTCCAGTCGCACGCTTAAATTCTGTTTGTATTCTGATATCTATTGTTGTTAATAAAGACTGGCCTCTGTTTCAACTTGATGTCAAAAATGCCTTTCTATATGGAGATCTACAGGAGGAGGTCTACATGGAGAAACCTCCGGGATTTGTTGCTCAGGGGGAGTCTGCTTCTAAAATCTGTAAACTCAGAAAGGCGATCTATGGTCTGAAACAAAGCCCATGTGCATGGTTTGACAAGCTCAGTCAGATCTTACTTACCTTTAGCTTTCAGCTTCACAATCTGATCATTCTGTATTTATTTGTAAAACCACAATAAGACTTGTCATCCTTATTGTGTATGTTGATGATATTGTCTTATCTGGCAGTGACAGTGCAGGGATACAAGCAACCAAAAAGTATTTAGCACAACACTTCATCACCAAAGACCTAGGGAAACTACGATATTTTCTAGGTATTGAGGTTGCTAGATCTTCTACAGGGCTATGCCTGTCACAAAGGAAATATGTTCTTGATCTTTTGCAGAAGACAGACATGTGGGGCTGCAAGCCAGCCAACACTCCTCTGGATCCCAATATGGATTGGGATAATGATACTTCTCCTCCTTATGCTGATCGTCACCAGTTCAGGAGACTGGTTGGCAAGCTTATCTATTTGATTGTCACTAGAGATGACCTGACAGCTGCTATAGGATTCATAAGTCGGTATCTTGATAAACCCCGACAATGCCACTGGGATGCTATTTATCACATCTTACGGTATCTCAAAAGCTCTCCAGGGAAAGGTCTTCTGTACAAAAAGTATGGCCATTGCAATTTATCTGGATTTTCTGATTTTGACTATGCAGGAAGTCGATCTGACAGGAAATCTACATCTGGATATTGCACTTTTGTGGGGGGAAATCTGGTTACTTGGCGCAGCAAAAAGCAGACAGTTGTTGCCCGATCTAGTGCAGAGGCATAATATAGAGCTATGGCTCATACTGCATGTGAGCTCCTGTGGGTCTGTGGTCTTCTGAACAAGTTTGATATTACCTCTCCCAGCCCCATTCCTATGTTCTGCGACAATAAGGCTTCCATTTTCATTGCGAGCAACCCCACCTTTCATGCAAGAACAAAACATATTGAGGTTGATTGCCACTTTGTTCATGAGAAAGTCCTATCTGGACACATTTGCACTCCATATCTCAGCACTGAGAAGCAGCTTGCAGACATCTTCACCAAAGTTCTCCCTAAAGCTCGCTTCCAGACTCTGATTGATAAGCTGGGCTTATTCGGCATCTACGCTCTAGCTTGAGGGGGAGTATAGAAATACTGTGTTATTTACTTATTCTGCTGTGTTATTTCTTATACTGCTCTATTGTATTAGTCCCATATTGCTCGCTTGTTATATATCTCAACTCTCTGTAGCTATATAAGAGAGTACCCTGTACACCTTCTTACTCACTGAATAAACAATTTGCTTCCTTTCTATAAAATCGTTAATTTTGTCGTCGAAATGCCAGGAACACGTTTATCAAAATTTCTGTCAAAATTTGTTGAAAATTCTATTTTCGTGGCCACCGAAACGACATCCAATTCGGACATTTTCTTCTATGTATACAACTAAATTACATGTAACTAATTATCTAATTTAGAATGCATACTTTAATTAAATGTATTTTTGTAATGTATGACTAATTGATGATATGCACATATAACAATAAGTTAGTAAGGTAGCCATGATAAGTTTATTGTTTAGCTATGTAATATGTGATGCAAATTTTTTGTTGTATCATGTATGTACGGTGTTTTATCCATGTCAAGCCCATAGTTTACTATGTTAGCTACTTTAATCATTGCTTTATCATTGTCTTATAAACTATTTGGGTGTTTTATATTGTTGGGTAGAATGTTCAGATATATATATAACCAAACATTATAGTATTTATATACATATATGTGTAATTTGTATAAAACTATATAAAAACCCATTTAAAAAAATTGTCCGCTTAATCGACCATTCAACCTCTTACTACTTTACCGGTTACAAGGTGTTTGTCTGGATGCTTATCACTTAACATTTTATATATATATATATATATATATATATATATATATATATATATATATAGTTCATCTTTATTGCCCCGCGGGTAGCCTGGATTTTGCTACCCGTCCCACCCGAAAAGTAACTATATGGTTAGAAAAGTAACTCACTGGACAAAAAAGTAACTATTTGACTCAAGCAGTAAATCCGGACAAAATACATAGTAACATAAATATATAACTGTATATTTGTTATAGCTATTGCAAATGTAACTATATATGCATGAAAGTAACAGTTCGCAAGGTGAAATAACCCTCTACATGTCAAAAGTAAGAAACTAAAAAAAAAAACCAAAATAGGGGGTGAGTATTGAATGAATGCTATATATATATATATATATATATATATATATATATATATATATATATATATATATATATATATACTATTTGACTCAAGCAGTAAATCCGGACAGAATACACAGTAACATAAATATATAACTGTATATTTGTTATAGCTATTGCAAATGTAACTATATATGCATGAAAGTAACAGTTTGCAAGGTGAAATAACCCTCTACATGTCAAAAGTAAGAAACTCCAAAAAAAAAACCAAAATAGGGGGCGGGTATTGAATGAACGATATATATATATATATATATATATATATATATATATATATATATATATATATATATATATATATGTATAGTTAGGCCAGAATAAATCCGAGTGTAGATCATATCGTACACCACAATGGTGTTTGCCTATCAAGATCACTTCTTTAAAAAAATCTAAACTGTTGATCTTCATTTTCATAATAATAATAGGCCACATATAAAATGTGAGCCCATTTGGATGAGTATAAGTCACTCATCCAAGGGCGAAAAAATCGATGCAGAAAACTAATTTGAAATTCATCATTTTTTTCTCTTTATATGCATGACCTATAAGTGTCTGAATGAGCTCAAATTCTATACATAAGCTATTCATAAGATGTTTAAGAAGATCACCAGATTAGTTTCTAAAAAAATGTTACATGATGGAAAACCATTGAGGTGTACGATGTCACCTATACACTCGAGTGTATTCCAGCTTGACTCTCTCTCTCTCTCTCTCTCTCTCTCTATATATATATATATATATATATATATATATATATATAGAGAGAGAGAGAGAGAGAGAGAGAATCCAGTTAGAATACATTCGAGTGCATAGATCTCACCGTACACCTCAATGATGTTCGTATATCTAGACCATGTATTTACAAAATCTAATCCATTGATCTTCATTGTTATAATAATAAAAGACCACATACAAAATTCGAGTCTATTTGGATGAGTGTAAGTCATTAATCCAAGGATAATATATCGACGCACATAACTAATTTGGCATGCATGATTTTTGCATCTTTTAGATGCATGAACTATAAGTGTCCAAATGAGCTCAAATTTATTATGTAGTATGTTCTTAAGATATTTAAGAAGTTCAAAGGTTTGAATTTCCAAAATAATTGCTTCATAATGAAAAATGATTGAGATGTATAGCGTCTCCAATACACTCGAGTGTATTCCAGCTTTACTCTCGTTCTCTCTCTCAGTCTATATGTGTGTGTGTGTGTGTATATATATATATATATATATATATATATATATATAGAGAGAGAGAGAGAGAGGCTAGAATACACTCGAGTGTACAGATCGCATGAATACACTCAAGTGTGTTTGCATATCAAGACTATTTTTTGCAAAATGTAAACCATTGATCATCACTGTCGTTATAACTAGGCTACATACAAATTTTGAGCCCATTTGGATGAGTGTAAGTCACTCATCCATGGACAACAAAATCGACGCGCGAAACTAATTTGAAATGTATAATTTTTACGATCTTTATAACATGACCTATAAATGTCCAAATGTGCTCAAATTTTGTATATGTGCTATTCACAAGATGTTTAAGAAGATCAACAGATTAGATTTTTGAAAAAAAATATTGCAATATAAAAAACTACTTGAGTGTATTCTGCTCCGAATACATTCGAGTGTATTCTAGTCTCTCTCTCTCTCTCTCTCTCTCTCTGTATATATATATATATATATATATATATATATATATATATATATATATATATATATATATATATATATATATATGAGTACATCTTTAATACATGCACGGCTAACCTGAAATTCGCTTCACGTGCCGTCTAAAAAGTAACTATTTGGTGAGAAAAGTAACTCGCTGGACAAAAAAGTAACTACGTTGAACAAAAGTAGCTATTCAACTCGAAAAGTAAAACCAGGCAGAATACACATTAAAAGTTCTAGAATAAATATGTAATTGTATATTTGTTACAAATATAATTGTTTATGCATGAAAAGTAATTGTTTGCAAGGCAAAGTAACCCTCTACATGTATAAAGTAAAAAACTCTAAAAAAATTAACCAAATTTAGAGCGGGCAATGAATGAACGCCCTACACAAAACTCAATCAAAGTGAGTCTTAAATAAAATATTCCAAAAAAAATATTTTTTTGTGTAAATTGTGAATAATTCACGAGTAATACGGGAAAAACATAATATTCACAAATGGAGGTTATGGAGCTGTTTCACACATCACTGGAAATTTCACATTTAAATGTGATTTTTTCAATAAGCCGAAATATATTGGAACAATGAGTAGAGGTAGATCTTGTAGACAATAGAGAAAGCAATCATGGCTGGCTAATCTAGTGAGAATAATTGATGGAAGGACTGGATATCCTTTGAACAGCCTGTTCTAATAGGAAAATCTGTTCTAGAAACCGTTATGATCGATTTAAGTATTATTTGCATTCTATCAAATGTTTGGGAAATGTATTTTCTTCTTTTGGGCTTGGTTTTTTTTTCATAAAATTTAGTGCGTCACATCTTCCTATCTAGGTTCCAGATTATTGCTTCGCTCCTAAGTGTGGAAAAACGAGCAGGTAATAATTTTGCTTGACAGCCTAATTCTTATGTATGAAAAGTGTATTTGACACAAGCACTTCTTGGAACTTTAGACCTTTCGGGCGTCTATGGTGGGATGAAATAGTACCTACAGTGCTTACCAATGCTTCTCCTCATAATCGGGTTAGTCATGATCTGAATGTTCATTTCACTCTTGCTTGCCGTACTGTCATGGCTCATGTCATTCTTCAAAGTAGGTTATTTTACATCCTGAGCAAGACCGGTCACTAACTATACGGGAGAATGCAAGACTGCAAGGCTTCCCTGATTATTATAGATTCTATGGGACGGTTATTGAAAGGTACGTGGTTACAACCCTCTCATTTTGTTTATAAAGTATTCTTTGCTTGATCTTGTTTGATGACTGATTTATTCTATCACTTCTGTTACCCTACTGCTGTCTTCATTTACATCTGCATTTGTAAGTTTTCCCCCCTTGCTTAACCTTGTCGGCTCTTATATTCACGATGAGCCTTTACATTGCCTGTAGAAGAGCTTTGTCACTAGTGAATATCAGTCTACAATTTAAAATTGGACCGCAAATTGGAAACATGGGTTTTGGTTTTCCTACATGTTAGTCTTCGGTTGCTCAATCCTAGAGGCTTTGGTTTTGGGCGAAAATCCATACAGCTGCGATGTTCTGTTAAGTGCATTCAAATTAGTTTCCTACTAGGGTGAATGAATGTGTTTTCACGCATTAAGATTTTTCTTCTCATCCCCCCACCCCCTCCACATGCTTGGTTAGACTTGCTCATTTGATCAGCACTGTGCAGATACTGCCAGGTCGGCAATGCCGTTGCGGTTCCAGTGACTCGGGCCATTGGGTATGCAATGGGGGTGGCATGGCAGCAGCAACCGGAAGGACCCGATGAGCCTCTCATGGTGCTTCCTCTAAACTTCTCGCACTCTACAAACTCTCAGATCAAGAAGCAACAAATTGTTCTTTCCCAAGCGTCTCAGCAATAGGTGAAGCTGCATGCTGTATTATTCTTTTCAATTCTTTGTAGTGTATCATTTTACATCATTATTGGGACAAATAATGTATATTCTTTTCCCTACGTGGCAGTTGTAGTTGCATGATATTCGCACTGTCGCCATGCTGTTTCATATTGGCCAGTGTGGAATGCTTCTCGTAATACATGTAACAATTGTGGGGGCCTTTAGCCTCTTGTCAGACAGGCCTGCTTCCCGATTTCGTGGTCGATGTAATAAAGTGAAACAGCTGCACTCAGCCTAGATGGCACGAATTTTGTCCGATCGCTGTTGACCAAGGAGGATTTGCTTCTAATTACTGTGCTTTTCTTTTTTCAAAACTAGAGAAACAACTTATAGTAAGGTGATGATTGCGATGCAGTGGAGTTCCCGCATTAACTAGTCAAATTACTTGTGTCAATATTTCTATATAATTTTGCACTGTTTGTCCCTACTTCACCATTTTAGTGATAAACGATCATGTGTGACATCTGGTTAGAAAATGATACGTAAGAGTGTTATTTTGAGATTTTCGAAAATATGTTTTAAAAAAACATTATGTAGATGTCTTTGTGGAATCACTGATTTGTTAGTGTCATGTTGATCAAATTCAATCATTCTTAGAGTAATAGAAGCATTCCGAGGTGTGTGGTAGGAATATTAGCAATAACTAATTCATTAACATATCTTAGAAGAGTTATTACTATTAATTCAAAAAGGTAAAAAAAACCTTTTTCAAAATAAGCCTTGATAGAAGAATTAATTATATGGTCAAATGAAGCATTTTTGTTTCAAGATGGATGCTAGTTATACGGAAACAATCTTTTAGATAGTGACTTATAAAGTAATAAGTTGTCATTGTGAAATTTATTAAATAATAAAGTTTTAATGCTCATTGCCTCCTTTAGAAGTGTCAATTTGGTGTGAGAAATAGCATGATCCACATAAATTTGTGGTGTAGCAAATGACTTGTGTACGTTGGTCAATACGAAACACCTTGGATCTTCCTTGCTTTTGAATTATTAGTTAGAAAGTTACAAATTATTTATTGAGGAGTTCTATATTGGAAAGCAATCCATCGACATTTAATGCTTACGATTTTGTCAGATTGATTTATTGTAACAAGTCTAGTTGGCGGGAATTGCTTTCCATCTATACAATTATGGACAAAGATAGAGAAGAAGAAAAGTCATTGATGAGAGTGCCAATGTATTAAATGATTAGAGGAGAATGATTTGGTCATATTTTGATAATGATTCATTTTGAAAATTGGACAAGTGTTCAACAAAAGTCAAATTTTATAAAAATATTTTACAACTTTATTGATTGATACAATAGAGGACAAGTGAGAATTTAGTTTTTGGTTGGTGGTCAAGAGTACTTACTAGACTAAGGAATACCATAAGTCATGGAAATGTACCAGATGTAATGATCTCTGTCTTCTTAGGATTAATTTTATGAAAATGGCATGGGATGTTAACTAAGTGAGTATGGAAACTAAATTATCAGATAACATTTTAATTTCTATCACATTGATGTTTCAAGAATAATAATGAATATGACAATCTTTTTGAGATGTTGAATATACATCAATGCTTTAAAAATCAGACCGGTGGTCGGACCAGTGTTGACTCGGATCGGGTTGAGCTGGGTTCAACCGGAGTGGTATATATATACTTGATTAATTTTATATATATATATATATATATATATATATATATAAAATCAAGTATGTGATATATATATATATATATATATATATATATATATATAAAGTCAGGCTAGAATACACTCGAGTGTACGGATCGCACGAATACACTCAAGTGTGTTTGCATATCAAAACTATTTTTGGCAAAATATAAACCGTTGATCTTCACCCTCATACTATAACTAGGCTACATACAAATTTTGAGCCCATTTGGATGAGTGTAAGTCATTCATCCAAGGGCAACAAAATCGACGCGTGAAACTAATTTGAAATGCATAATTTTTGCGGTCTTCATAACATGAGCTATACATATCCAAATGTGCTCAAATTTTGCGTATGAGTTGTTTACGAGATGTTTAATAAGATCAATGGATTAGATTTTCAAAAAAAATATTGCATCATGAAAAACTACTTGAGTGTATTCCGCTCCGGATACACTCGAGTGTATTCTAGCCTGACTCTCTCTCTCTCTCTCTCTCTCTATATATATATATATATATATATATATATATATATATATATATATATATATCACGTACTTCCTCCAACTAAGCAAGTAAAACATTTTCTCACTTTTATGTAATCAGAATATGGTATCGGTTATGTGGTCACAACTTTATTTTTATATTATATATTTTATTTTTTTCTTCAATTAGAACCACTGGTTCGATCCGGTCAACTGGTTGGACCGGTCAGACTGTGTTTCTGGCCGGTTGGACCGGAAAAGAACACATAACTGGTTTTTTAGGCTTCTGGACTGGTTGGCCACCGGTTTACCGGTCTGATCGGTCGAACCGGCTGATCCGGTTCAGTTTTAAAAACACTGATATACATAAATCATTTTAGAAGAAGGTATCTTAGTCCATTATGGAAAACATAATCCTTCTACTTTTCTGTTAGGTTTAATACAAAAACAACTAAAAGATATGCCAATAAATTGACTCCTCTCTTACTCTATGTTACATATAGCTTACTTTACCCTCTACCTCCTCTTGTTCTCTATCACCTACAACAACAATATCTTATAGTCCGACAGGGTCCTTCAGTGGAGAAAGTGTCACATGTTATGATCCTACACCAAGTCTACTCAACTTTGACATATCACACCTATACTGTGGAGTTTTGAAAGTACACTTGTTATCCCCTTATTGAGCTATGTATGGTATTGTTTGGTTGTGATATGATTGAGGTGTTCTATCTTGCCATATAATAACTTGTTTAATCTAAGCGATATGATATGATGTTTTATCTTTTCATTTATAAATATATTGTGAAAGAGCATTGAACATAAAGTAACGAAATCCATTATAACTTGATATCAAATTTTAACATGTAAACAATTCCTCAACGTAGCCATGATTTAATACATGTGTACAATAAGCCCTCACCTAGGGATGACGAAAGATCCTAATGTACATTAAACTCAAAAATCTCCACGCCCATAAGTGCATAAATGGATCCATTGTTAAGGGTAAAAATACCCTCATCTTTGGGTGTAGGCAAGGTCAAATATCTTGAATATTGTTTAACCTAGGCGATAAAATGTGATAAAATACATTTTGTTTCATGAAAAGCTTAAATTTTAAAATTTATTTTATTGTTTACATATAAATGCCTAAAGCATATATTATTATGAAATTTTACATGTTTCATCTACATCGTATTTTTGCATTTACACTAATCATTTCTCACCATTAGGAAAAAAATTGATAATTCTTATCAGTTTGACTAGATTTGCTTCCGTACTCAACTGCTCTCATGATGAATAACTAAACTAACTTTCACCAAATCATGAGGGGTCTTCTTATTGTAAATGAGTGTGAATAGTTTATATGAATTGTTTATTCTTATTACCTTTTCCAAATTCTCCTTTGGGACATGATGTAAACCAGTAGTTTTTATTCAAGTGTGATGTATGTTGCATGTGTGATTTTTGGGTCACTCAAAGATGGACATTTCAATGACTTTAACACTTTTTAGGCAGTGGGATTAGGATTGAAGTAAGAATGAATCCATGACAATAGTGCATTATAGTTTATTGTTTGATGGAACAAGCGATTATGATCAAGGCCACAAGATTTATAATGAGTTTTTTTTTATCAACCCCTCACTTTTCTCAAAATTCCAAAAATTGCCCTCCCCTTTGCCTAGTTTCTGCCACCCCCTTCCGCTAATCCTAACCACCCCCTCTCATGAACTTTTCTTCATATGCCATGAGGAAAAATGCATTTGTTTTTTTATTTGTTTTTGCAATCCTTTCTTATCTTCCCCTAAATTTATATCATTACTTTCATTAAAATGTGAAATTGAAAAATACCAATTATGTTAACTTAGATATCATACTAAAATTATTGGGAAGCATTGTTATTGAATATGAAAATTACATTATACATTGATAATTAGATGAATATGTTGATACCAGGGATGGCAAAAAGCTGACTGGACCTGTCCGACCTAACATGGAACTTATGGGGTTGGTAGGTCTGTTTGGGTTCTACATAAGGTCAATTTTAATTTGGTTCATTGTGATTTGCATCATGTATATTTCAAATCAAGTTTGGATGTGTTCAATTTAGGCCAAGTCAAACTATTGACGGAAATGGGTCAAATTTTGTTGATCGTGACTTCGGTAATTTTAAACATGCTCAACCCAAATCCGACCTAAATCAAACAAGATGGGTAAAAGTTATGATCCATACTTGCGTTGACCCGACTAGAAACTGACCCAACCTAGTCAAATTTGAGCATTATAAAATATTATATTATATATTAAAACTAAATACCTAATCTGATCCACCTTGAACTAGACACAACCCACTTGGCTTAATTTTATTAGACTCAAACTAAATTTGACCCAATCCTAAAATAGGAAAAACCTCTAAAAGTTAAGTATTTTCAAATTGGCTTGGGGTGGGTTAGTGTGGTTTTTTCCTATAACTGGTACTGAATATATATACAATTAACAACCTACAATCAAATTTGTATTTTCCAGTATCATATGTTTTAAAATAATAATATAATTTACTAGTATCTTTTATATTTATAATGTTCGAGTTACTCTGTAAAGGAGTGAAACCACACCTTTACTAAAAATTTGAAATATCAAACCTCCATTCCCAACATACTCAAAAGGTATGTTGAAACGGGTGTAACATTTTAAAATCTTTATAAATGGTACACAAAACAACCAAAGAATAGCAGCAGAATAAAAACATGAATATATTCAATTATAAAACAAGGGAACTTCTTAAACTTACATCATAAGGATCCATGTAGAGGGAATCTAAACAACCTCAATGTTGTCTCCAAGCTTTAACTTCACAATCTAAGTCCAAGTCAACATGCCTTATCATTCAAGTCCTCCACCTAGGGTTGGAAGCATACCCCAACAAGGAGAGAAAACGAAAGACATCTGCAAAGGCTACCACGTGCATACTAAAAACCAAATTTGAGAAATTTGTAAAGAATAAGGGACATCAAAATAAAAGGCTTCCCATGCAAGAGATAAGGACTACCCAAAGCGGGCATAAAATATAAGAATCATCATCATCATAAAAGAAGATACTTGCCATAATCAAAACAATAAAGAAGTGCTACAAAAGCACATATAAAGATTTGGGCACATAACCCCATCATCCATAACGTCAACATGCATGCATGTGAGATAAGCATAGCCCTAGAACAACATAAGTAACAAAGGAGGGCAAGCCACATAAACTTGAACCTGATAGAGATTGGCACATAACCAAACTTCCAATATATATAATGTTGGGCCAAACCTCATAAATTTGAAACTCAGGTATGGGGCACATAACCACCATCCCAAAATAAACAATAAGGGCACATAACCTAAAACCAATACAAATTATATTACTCCAGAGCTACTGAGTCACACAACATGCTTAATAGGGAGGCGGGCAAAAGTATAGTCAGATTTACAAATTAATCACCACATAAGTGATCATCATTATCAACCACCTCAAAATGGGCATATAACAACAAATTGAGTTCTATAATGAACAAGGCATAATAAAGATTCCAAAAGAAAGTCAATAAGATATTATGATCACAAGATCAGTAACAAGTAGGGTACTTCACATGAAGCATAATTTCAAAAGAAAAAGATATGGTTTTTAGGTTATTGTCCATAGGACCAAGAGAAAGACAATTTAGGTTATTGCTCAATAAAAAAATAGGAGATGCTAACATAAATAAAGGAGAGAAATTAGAAATTACTCAATATAGAAATAATGTGGGATGCAATCATACCTCAACTTCAGAGTCTAAAGTCCAAAGTCACTTCTAGGTCCAAGCCTAGGCTTCCAAAGAACCTATGATGCATATATATGGAATTAGTGTTAGGTTTACATTGGTTTCATAAACCCTAAAAACCACCTTTTTATAATTATGTGAATTAGGTTATAAAAACCATGCCACACTTAAGGTTACCTTTTTTTGAACCCAAAACATATTTTATTATATTTTTTGACTTATAAATATTTAGTTATGAATTTTACAAGTGATTAATTATTAAGATTAATCCATTAAAATCACATACTTTCAACGTTGGATTCAAGCAACAAAATCAACACCAAAAGATAGCTCTTATTTTTCTGAATCCAATGACTATTTATTTGTAATTTTCTAACTAATAAGCAATTAGTTATTAATTTTTAAACTTTGGCCAAACAAATAATTCTAAAAAGCCAAGTCAGCAAGCGTCAACGAGAGAAAGAGAGGAAGAGGGTGTGCGCGATACGAGTTGGACCAATCAGAGTCGGCCAACTCGGTCAGCCACTCAACCAGCTCAGCAAACCGAAGGCGCTAGGTGATAAACAAAAGGAAGCACAGAATTACGTTTTTGCCCCTAGGTGAAAATCAAAACACAAGAGAAAACGAGCAGGGCAGAAAGGGAAAACACCATATGAGATTGTTCTTTCTCAGAATCACAAAGAACCAGCTACACACCACAACATCGATCTTGATTCACCTCATCAGGTTTGCTAACCAGTGCACAAAAAGGGAGACCAATACGCCGATGAGCTTCCTACTCTAAAGGCGAACTCAAAGATCCTATGAAAGGTTATCGTGGCAACCTGAACACCAGCCACAATGCCAGAATAAGAAAAACCGAACATGAAGTAAACGAGGTAAAAATGATCAAACTACGATGCAAAAAGATTCGTAATGAATAATCAAAGACAAACAAGTGCTTACCGAGCACAGAGAGCCTCCAGACACCACCAGACCAGTAGCCCGCCATCAATAGAGAAGACTCAAAGTCGACAGAGAAGGGGAGGATGCCCCAGACCCCAAAATGAACTCGGAAGGCATCAAACACTCCCGAGGATGGTGCACGAGAAACCAATTGGCTGGAGAAGTATCCAACACCATGTTTCACTCGTCAGAGCAACCAGAAGAAAATGGAGTCAGTCAGGGGTTTAGGCTAGATGTTTGGTTCAATTGAGGCCAGAGGAGAAGAGGGGAAAGGTCGAGGGTCCTTTATGGACAGTTGCGCGTGAAGGAAGGGTGTATTCCTGTCTGTGAAAAACGATGGAGAGAGGGGAATTGGAGATTTCATATATATAGGGCTTGAGAGTTCGATCAAGGGATTGTAGGTTAGGAATCAAGAAAGAAAGAGTTTGGGAAAGAAATTAGATAAAATCGTCGAGAAATGAGGGAGAGTGAGAAGTTGGAAAATCATGTTTACTGTGCAAAGCCAGGAAGACTCCTACCCAAGGTAGGAGACAATGTCGTGACTACAGATCTAAAAACAACGGCTAAGATCAAAGTGTGTATAAGCAAGCCGCATGACAAGAAAATAAATCGGAAATCTTATACAAATCGAATTAGATTAAAGTGAATATTGACATATTATTTCCTTTTTCTCTTTCTTCTTTTGAGGGTGCAAACAAATCTCAAATTGGACACAATTTTGCACAGAGATCAATTAAGATATGTAGATTCTGATTATGCACTTAGTTTTATGTTTTGGAAACTTTTAATGGGTTAAATAAATCAAATCTTATTTTATCTTTCCTCCTACATTAATGGCATTAAGATTATCCCAATTTGATGAAACGTGTCCCACAAGTCATATTTAATGTGTTGGATATGAATTTACCATTAATTTTGCATATTGGAGATGTTTGAGCATTTATTTAATATTTTGAAGGTTCTACACACTTTCTCTCTCTTGATTTCACCTCTCAAGAAAACTTTCTCCAAATTGGATAAAAATTCACCCAAAGGCTATATTTATTATGTAGATTACGAATCTAAGATTATTTTCCTCTTTTGGGGTCATTTATTATTTTATTTGATATTTTGGAGGAAAACACACATCTTCTTTTCGAATTAGAATTAAATAAATTATGATTATGTGAGTAATGTGAAACTTGAATCCCAAGACAATTGGGACCCAAGGAACACGATTTTAAACTTTGATTTCACTTTTGGGATTTATTTTTATGAGATATGTCATATGGCCCATTATTGGCCCATTATCCTTCTTATTCACTTAGGATTATTAGGGTGATTTTACATGCATTAGCTCACTATGATCATATTAAACATTTTTTAAGTCTAACCTCAAACCTTATTTGGTCAAACCCAAAAGGTCAAAGTTTTAGGGTAGGGTCCAAGATCTGGTATGTTATAGCACTCCACCCTTTAAAAAGATTTCGTGCTCAAAATCTATGGATCCAAACATCAACAACCAACTACTCTCCACCCCTTAAAGGGTTAAACCTATCAAGTCAAACTAAACAACTTTTTTGAGCTACCCACATCTCTTAGTTGTGAAATTTTTAGAGATTTATATTATCCATGTATCCATCTAAAACTCAGAACCAACTTAAGGTTGAGTTTTAGGTCCTTGTGTCTCTAACCTATCAACCCTATATGAACAACCAAAAAGTCATAGGGTAGGTCAACTACACCTTTATATCAGTCCTAGTCATAGAAGCTAGGATTAGATTCTACTCCAACTAGAGTTTCTCTTAATTGTGACTTAGTTCAAGAAAACCTCAGGAAAATCCAGAGAAAATATTTTGTTTTGTACATATGGTATTATATGGAAAATAATTTGTTGTGAAAAACTTTTGCAATTGAAAACTGGAATTAGGGCCCAAAATCAAAACAAAAACCAAGTCATAATATTTCCGTATGAATACCTCCTCCTAACCTAATCTCATCCTCAAACCAAACCTTATTGCATAAGAAGATCATCATAGATCAAATCTAGGGTCAACATCTCACTTAGAGGTAACTAGCAAAGTCAAGTGTTCTTATGGGGAGACAAAATTGAATCCGACTACCATGGGCTCTGATACCATGTTGTGAAGAAGTGATACCACCCTTTTACTAAAAATTTAAAATATCAAACCTCCATACCCAACATACTCTAAAGGTATGTTGAAACGGGTGTAAAATTTTCAAATCTTTATAAATGGCATACAAAACAACCAAATTATAGCAGCGGAATAAAAACATGACTATATTCAATTATAAAACAAGGAAACATCTTAAACTTACATCATAAGGATCCATGTAGAGGAAATATAAACCATCTCAATGTTGTCTCCAAGCTTTAACTTCACAATCTAAGTCCAGGTCAACATGCCTTGTCATCCAAGTCCTCCACCTAGGGTTGGAAGCATACCCCAACAAGAAGAGAAAATGAAAGACATCAGCAAAGGCTGGTATGTGCATACTAAAATGCAAATTTGAGCAATTTATACAGAATAAGGGACATCAAAATAAAAGGCTTCCCATGCAAGAGATAAGGACTACCCAAAGAGGGCATAAAAGATAAGAATCATCATCATCATAAAAGAAGATACTTGCCATAATCAAAATAATACAGAAGTGCCACATAAACACATATCACGAATTGTGCACATAACCCATCGACAATTTGGGCACATAACCCCATCATCCATAATGTCAACATGCATGCATGTGAGATAAGCATAGCCCTAGAACAACATAAGTAACAAAGGTGGCTAAGCCACATAAATTAGAACATGATAGAGATTGGCACATAACCAAACTCCCAATATATATAATGTTGGGACAAACCTCATAAATTTGAAACTCAGGTATGCGACACATAACAACCATCCCAAAATAAACAATAAGGGCACATAACCCAAAACCAATGCAAATTATATTACTCTAAGGCTACTGAGTCACACAATATGCTTAATAGGGAGGCAAGTAAAAGTATAGTCATATTTATAGATTAATCACCACATAAGTGATCATCATTATCAACCACCTCAAAATGGGCATATAACAACAAATTGAGTTCCATAATGAACAAGGCATAATAAAGATTCCAAAAGAAAGTCAAGAAGATATTATGATCACAAGATTAGTAACAAGTAGGGTACTTCACATGAAGCATAGTTTTAAAAGAAAATGATATGGATTTTAGGTTATTTTCCATATATATGACTAAGAGAAAGACAATTTAGGTTATTGCGCAATAAAGAAAAATAGGAGATGCTAACATACATAAAGGAGAGAAATTAGAAATTTCTCAATATAGAAATAATTTGGGATGCAATCATACCTCAAATTCAGAATCCAAAGTCCAAAGTCACTTCTAGGTCCAAGCCTAGAATTCCAAAGAACCTATGATGCATATATATGGAATTATGGTTAGGTTTACATTGATTTCATAAACCCTAAAAACCACCTTTTTACAATTATGTGAATTAGGTTATAAAACCATGCCACACTTAAGGTTACCTTTTTTTGAACCCAAAACATATTTTATTACATTTTCCTAACTTATAAATATTTAGTTATGAATTTTACACGTTATTACTTATTTAGATTAATCCATAAAAATCACATACTTTCAACATTGGATTCAGGCGACAAAATCAACACCAAAAGATAGCTCTTATTTTTTTGAATCCAATGACTATTTATTTGTAATTTTCTAATTAATGAGCAATAAGTTATTAATTTTTAAACTTTGGCCAAACATATAATTCTAAAAAGCCAAGTCAGCAAGCGTCAGTGAGAGAAAGGGAGGAAGAGGGTGTGCGTGGTATGAGTTGGACCAATCTGAGTCGGCCAACTCGGATGACCACTCAACCAACTCAGCAAATCGAAGGCGCTAGGTGATAAACAAAAGGAAGCACAAAATTACATTTTTGCCCCTACGTGAAAATCAAAACACAAAAGAAAACGAGCAGGGCAGAAAGGGAAAACATCATCTGAGATTGTTCTTTCTCAGAATCACGAAGAACCAGCTACACACCACAACAACGATCTTGATTCACCTCATCAAGTTTGCTAACCAGTGCACTGAAAGGGAGACTAATACACTGATGAGCTTTCTACTAGAAAGGCGAACTCAAAGATCCCATGAAAGGTTATCATGGCAACCTGAACACCAGCCACAGTGCCGGAACAAGCAAAACCGAACATGAAGTAAATGAGGTGAAAAGATCGAATGACGATGCGAAAAGCTTCACAAAGAAGAACCAAAGACAAACGAGTGCTTACCGAGTACAGAGAGCCTCCAAACACCACAAAACCAGTATCCCACCATCGACAGAGAAGGCTCAAAGTCGACAGAGAAGGGGAGGATGCCCCAGACCCCAAAACAAACTCAGAAAGCATCAGACACTCCCAAGGATGGTGCACGAGAAAGTAATTGGCTGGAGACGTCTCCAACACCAGGTTCCACTCACCAGAGCTACCAGAAGAAAACGGAGTAGGTCAAGGGTTTATGCTAGAGGTTTGGTTCAATTGAGGCCAGAGGAGAAGAGGAGAAAGTTTGAGGGTCCTTTCTAGATAGTTGCATGCGAAGGAGGAAGGGTGTATTACTGTCTGTGAAAAATGATGGAGATAGGGGAACTAGGGGTTTCATATATATAGGGCTTGAGGGGTCGATCAAGGGATTACCAGGTTAGGAATCGAGAAAGAAAGAGTTTGGGAAAGAAATGAGATAAAATTGTCGAGAAACCGGGGAAAGCGAGAAGTTGGAAAATCATGTTAACTGAGCAAAGTTGGGCGGACTCCTACCCAAGGTAGGAGACAACACCGTGACTGCCAGATCCGAAAACAACGACCAAGCGTGTATAAGCAAGCTGCGTGACAAGAAAATAAATCGAAAATATTATACAAATCGAATTAGATTAAAGTGAATATTGACATATTATTTCCTTTTTCTATTTCTTCTTTTGAGTGTGCAAACAAATCCCAAATTGGATACAATTTTGCACAAAGATAATTAGGCATGTAGATTATGATTATGTACTTAGTTTTGCCTTTTGGAAACTTTTAATGGGTTAAATAAATCAAATCTTATTTTCTCTTTCCTGCTACATTAATGGCATTAAGATTATCTAAATTTGATGAAACTTGACCCACAAGTCATATTTAATATGTTGGATATGAATTTACCATCAATTTTATATATTGGAGTTGTTTGATTATTTATTTAATATTTTGAAGGTTCTACATACTTTCTCTGTCCTGATTTCACCTCTTAAGAAAACTTTCTCCAAATTGGATAAAAATTCACCCAAAAGCTAAATTTATTATGTAGATTATGAATCTAAGATTATTTTCTTCTTTTGGGGTCATTTATTATTTTATTTGATATTTTGGGGAAAACACACATCTTCTTTTCCAATTAGAATTAAATGAATTATTATTATGTGAATATTATGAAACTTGACTCCAAACCCAAAAGGTCAAAGTTTTAGGGTAGGGTCCAAGATCTGGTATGTTACATACTCTTGGTTGGGTTAGCTTTTGGTTAGGGTGTAGCCATATTTTGATTATAATTTTTACACCTCTTGTTCGAGTCAGGTGAGATTTAAGCTAAAAATGTTTGACTCGAGCAAGGTAGGGTTAACTCGATCTAGTGTCATGTGTAGTTGGTACCTAGATGAGTAATTATTAAAACATCTAATCCATGAATTAGCTATAATTTTAGAGCTGGGTATTAGTTGTAGGGATTCAAACAGAAATTCTTGAACTGCTAAAACCAAATGAATTTGGGTTTAGAATTCATAAATCTGGGTTAAATATAATCTTCAAAATTGATGTCCTAACTAAACATAATCAAATCTGTCCAATTTGGATCTCGCCGACCCAAGCTGAACCAAACTGAAATTCTTGTTATCCGAAACCCAAACAAGCTTACAAAACCTAGAATTTCCAAATTGGGTCGGGTCCATTCGAGTATGATTTTTTGGTATCAATATAATTAATAACCTATAATATATTTATTTTTCCACTATCATATACTTCTATATAATTTCAATATAATATATGAGTTAATATATTAGCAATTATCAACATCATATTCTAATAAAAATGACATTGCATTTAGAGGAAGACAAAAGAACTGATTGCAAAAACATAAATAAAGAACCAAGTCTTCTTTCTGTCACAGTATATGATGGAAAAAGCATGAGGGGCAGTTAGGACTAGGGTGAAAAAAGGGGACTGGTTGGGAAGGCAAGTGAGAGGTATTTGTTTTGATATTTTGTGAAAAATGAAGTTTATTGAAAAAGCCTCTTGATAATTGTACGCTTGAATGGATAACATGTGAAAAAGTAGCACATATCCTTGAATCCAATATAGGAGATAGAGACATAGTCATAAGACTCATCAGATATTATATGCTCCATTCCTTATCGAACTTGGATAAATCTGTCCACCGTATTGATGTATCGCAAGAATGACTTTTTTTAGCAACACATCATCATGTAGTCCGTGTGCTGTTGAGATTGACACTATGGAAGGCCGTGTACATTTGTGTCATCTTGGGCCTCATCATGACATGGCATAGAGCTGTCGAAACCCTTGAGAAAATTGTCGTCACAAAAGATATTGAAGTCCTATTCAAAAGCATTTTATTGGTGTCAATAGCTCCTTGAATTACCATGCAACTAGATATTCCATTTAGCAACCTGTTGGCGTTGGCTTGCAAAGTAATACTCAATGTCGATGTCTTCTCAAAAGCAATATCCATTTGTTTGTTTTCTTTAGTGTGAGGTTTTGTGAATGATAATGAAAGATTAATCAATGAAATTGATTCACTTGGCACAATAAAGTTTTAGGTACAAATCACTCAAACAAATAAACTTTAGTATATGGCTTATGATTGTAGTACTTTATGGTTATTTTTCAAGACAACCATTGATTACTTGTTTTGTCAATGTTGTAACAAACATAAAATCAGAGGGATAATTCAGTTTGTGTTTGCAAAACAAAACAAAATGAAGATATAGTTGGGTACAATAGTTTATAGCTAAGTTCATTGCAAAGTTTTAATATACCACAAATACTTTTTGAATGAAACAATTGGTGGATAAAAAACACCTTACGTCTATACAACAACTTATTTATCAAACCCACCAAGTTGCATATAATTGACAAGGTAAATGAATTAAGATTTGAAACCTCTACTTGGGCGTTTTATTCATCTGGGCATTGAAGAGTACCCATTAATTTGACGTTCTTTTAGTTGTTTATTATATTTTAGATCATGATATCTAAATAGCTATAACCTCAGTTCTTTAAAAGACCGACACAAAAAGCCTTCAATATCAGTTTTCTAATAGCATCGCAACAAATTGACAGTGGCCACCGAGGGAAAATTTGGATACCTCTTTTGATATTGCCTTGGTTTAGGAGATCAAAAATTGATGTTACAAATGGCCCTTGAAAACATTATTCTGATAAATTTTGAGATAAGAAAATACTGTGTCGATCTACCGAAAACTAAAGATGCAACCTCTCCCCACAAAATAATTTTTTCCTCTAAAATACCAATAATATCTAATTTTGCTAACTTAAGCTGACGTAACACCTTACAAAAATTTATTTTATCATCATTTATGATGTCTAAATTGGCGTTATATACCCACGATAATCGGCGTGAAATATATATTCTCTCAAAGTAGCCTAGCGCATCTATTTCACAAAGAAAATCGAAGAAGATTGTCTGAGTTCTTATAGAAGTGTGACATATAATTTAGGTCTATGTTATGCCAATTTTGAGTTGAAACTGACATATTATTACAGACTTGGTGTCAGTTTGCTCTACCACTTCAGTTACAACCTTGAAATTGATGTTGTATGTCTGTTATAACACCCTGCAACTCTATTTTTCTCCATTTCTCTTTGTCTCTTCTGATGAAACCCTCGAATATGCAATTCCTCCTGACCTTGACATTGATGATGTTTTTGCTGTTGGCGCAACCTGTTGCAAGATCTTCATAGTCCCAACCTTGTCATTGTCGCCGCCGTCGGGACCTACTACGAGATCTTAGCCTCCAAATCTGCCTACCTTTGCTCCTTCTCCATTGAAGTTTGTCGGTCACTGCCCCTTTTTCTTGAGCTTGCCGTTTCTACCGCCGCTGTGCCATGCTACTGCTTTGCCAAGACGTACTACAACTTAGCCAAAAGAAAACACTCATATTCTCAACCACTATTTTTGTTGTTGTTGTTGTTGTTGTGTGTTGTGTGTTGTTTCTCCTTCCCATCCCATGTTACTCTCATAATGTTGAGCCTCCTCTTTTTTGTGATTTTCTTTCCTCTCTCTATCAAATGATTGATACTTGTAATATTTTTTTTTGTATTTTTGATTGATGATAAACAATGCTTGATGACAAATTAATTAGTGATTGATGATAAACTGATATTTTGATTTAAGGATTTGAAGTATATGAATGAGTCAAAAGACTCTATAAATTGAATGGTGAGATGTATCTAGGGTTTAACTTTTAAAATAAGAAAAATCATAATCATTTAGTTTTAAAGAATGGTGTATGCCCTAACTATCGAATTGGAAAATGATTCATATATATCAGAAAAGTTATACTTGTTTGGTTTTAAAAAATAATGTTTCATTAATTACACTAAATTGATATGAATTACTTAAAATAACTTGATTTGAATAGAAATTGTTATGTATTTATCTACACCTAAATGGAAAATGCTAATTTAGACGTATATTTTGTCAACCTAAAAATACGTCAAGGATTTACTCATTAGGACTAAATCATGAATAATTCCTAGTTTGGAACTGTTCTTGAACACTTAATCTCACTTAGGATGTGAGTATATAATATATGTTTAGTTTTCAAGAACTTGCACACACTAATTCCACATTTATTTTTTGAATACATATATAGATGGGTATGTGCCCATCTACACTATACTAATGTACCTGAAGAGCTATAAAGAAATGTTGCTGAAATATTCTTGAAAATCAAACATGCATTATACACTTACTAGTGCGAGTAAGTGTTCAAGAATTTGATATGTGGTATATATTCATCAATTTATGAATGCTAAAGATATACATCATGTTGGTCTAGAAACTCATACAAGATTTACTCCTTATTAGTAAATCTTATATTGTCCCTAGTTTGAGGTTGCTCTTAAATACTTAATCTCACTTAGGATGTAACTATGTAATGCATATTTGATTTTCAAGAATGTTTTGATTAGAGTTTTCCCGTTTGTTCTCTAGGTATATGTAGTTGGGTATTTTCCCATTTAAATCTATGTACTTGGAGAACTATGGGAAACACTGTCAAAATATTTGTAAACGTCAATCACACATTGCACACTTTCTAGTGAGATTAAATGTTCAATAATTTACTACATAGCTAATACCAGACTTATATTTGTAAGTGAAATTCAGTATAGGACCATATGAATTGACATCGGATGTCCATTGAAAATTGATGCAATAAAGAATTTACTAGTGGTCTTGATGAGTTTATAAGATTTATGGAGGAACATAGGAGGCAACCTAGAGATATGTTATGTTGCCCATGTAGGAATTGCACTAACACTTGAAAGTTGACATTGTTGAAGGAATCAAAAGTCAAGTCACGTGGAATGAGATTATACAAGGCTATACATAATGATATTGGTATGAAGAGATTTCTATTATGAGGTTAAGTAATGTCCAAACAAGAACTTGTGTGGAATAAGAAATGGACAATGATGTTGATGTGAACGAGCCAATTCCGAATGCCATGCATGATGCAATGCTAGATAGTTGTGAGTACATCTTACTGATCCACCTTTATATACTAACATTGTACGTGAGGACCAGAAATCATTATAATAGATTGTACAAAGTTTAAAAAGTTGAGAGTTATGTTGAGATTGGATATTCTAAAGGATAACAATAGGTGGAACAAGAAAACTTTCACGTTGTCTTTGTTGATTTTTTTTTGAAGGGAACAAGCTTAAAATATTAACATAAAAAATAAAGAAAGTGTCATGTCCAATGGGAATGGAGGCCAAGAAGATACATGCATGCTCAAATGACTGTGTGTTATTTTAAAAGGACTATATCGAATTGAAAGATTATATAAAATGTGAGGTGTCAAGGTACAAAATGACGAATTCAGGTAAGACCAAGATTGACTCTCCTACCAAGGTGATGTGACATCTACCTCTAATACCATAATTTTAAAACTTATTATATAATTTGGTAGATCTATATAATTAATCTTGCCATGCATAGGTAAAGAAAAATAAGGACGACGTCCTACTATATGCATTTGATTTTTCACCATGGAAGAAAATTGATTTATTGTACCTTAACTTTAGCGGAGAAGTCATAAATTTAAGATTTAGACTTAGTACTGATGGGATAAATCCATACGGTATATTAAAAAACAAACACAACACTTGATCAGTTATGATTTTTATATAAGATCTTCCTTCTTAGTTGTGTATAGAACTAAGTACCTCAAGATGTTGATGTTGATATTGAGGCCGCAAAAACCTGACAATAATATTGATGTTTACCTTGAACCTCTGGTTAATGACTTAAAAAACTTTGGGTAAAAAGCATTCTGACTTATGATACTTCACGTAGAGAGACCTTTATTTGTGTGCTATGGTGTATTTCATGATTAATGAACTTCTAAAATACATAGCATAAAAAGAATAAAACATGTCCTATATGTGAGGTAAATATTGATTGAATACAACTAAGATATGGCAACAAGACTTTGTATCTTGATCATCAAAGATTTCTCCCAAATTTACATCATTATCGAAGGTTGCAAAAAATATTTAATGGCTCAACTAAGGATCAAAATGCGCCTAAACCTACCTCACAGATGATATTTATTGAAGAGTAAACACTAGTACATTTATGACCTCTAATGTCACTTTTTATAATGTCGGTTCCAAAGACAAATCAACATCGGCTCTTGAGCACAAACGTTACCATTGGTCAAGTCATGCTGATTAAAAAAAAATACAAGTACCTTTTTTCTATAACGTCGATATTTGCTATAGAAACTAACGTCTTAAATAACCCAAAAAATACAATTTTGTAGGAAAAACAATTGCCTCTAAATTTTTTAAGATTAGCGTCAGATGTTAAGAACCGATGACAAACACCTTTGCATGAAATAAATTCTACCTCCAAAATACTTCTGGTGTCAGTTTGGCGTTAGAAAAATTGACATTGTACGTCTTATAAACCACAAAAAATGTACATATATACTCAGTTTGATGTCAAGAAATCGATGATAGAGGATTCACACCACTTACCCTTAAAAATTTTATTCCCCAAAATCACTCTCTACTGTCGGTTTGTTCAGAAAAAATTGACAACTAAGTCTTTATTAATGTTGACTTTTTAAAGTTTGGATAAGGGTCTTACTCATCAGTTTTTAGTTAAGAACTAACCTCTGAGTACTTACTTAGTCGTTGATTTTTCCAAAACAAACCGATGAACAAGTCCTTATTGAGGTCAACTTTATTGTTTGGATAGGGGTCTTTATCATCAGTTTTTAATGCCAAATTGCCGACTAAGTTCTTACGTAGATGGTATATTTATAGTAGGAAAAGGATCTCTCTCGTCATTTTTTCTTATACAAATTATGACTATAGTCTTAGTCGTTGGTTGTAGCTAGCAACTGATGACTATGTCCCACTTAATACCACTCGTAGAATTTCTTTCCCCCAATCTTCTATTTCATCGCATGTGAATCCCCTGCTCTGGAGATTTCTCCTCTGTTGCTCTTCTACTGTTGTTATTACTGCTACAACTTCCGGAGATACTGTTGTTGCTGCCCTACTGCTCACTAGTGATTGATACTACTAGATTTCTTCACAACCACCTCTAGTTGCGTGCTTCACATCCTCTAGCCACAACCACCTCCAGCCATCTCTACCGCTATCTCAACCTTGACCTCCAGCCTCCGCCGCTGCAACCTCCACCTCCAGTCGCCACTGCCACAACATCCACCTCCAACAACCACCATTACAACCACCTCCAGCTCCAACCTATCCCACATCCTACAACTGTCACATCTGGATCCACCTCCATCGCTGCAACCCCAGCCACCGTTTCCATTCGTTACTTGACACCTGCAGTGAGTGGTTAGGTGTTTTGTTCACTAGGCTAGTTGTTCGTATCCGCTCAGTGCTTGACACTTGGAATGGTTAGATTTTTAAACATGCATGCTTAAAGTTTATGAATTGTCTCATATCCCCAAAATGAATTTCTTAAACCATTAATTATCCTTAATTATATTAAACCCTTAATTATGTGTAAACCCTTGATTATGCTTAAACTTTTATAATGAATTGCTTAAACCCATAATTATCTTACTAGTTGCTGGTCAGGTTTAGTTAATTCTTCTTATTTAGTGCTAATTGATCCATTAGTTAATTTAATAGTTTGAATTTCTAGCATTAAATTAGATCTAAATTTTATCTTCTCTAATTAGATCTAAAGCCATGTTTAGACCATTCAAATCCTAATTTTTTCACTAAAAAAGACAAACAATGATAGTAGCTAGTGAGTCTCCTCTATTCATGTGGATCTGGAAACATTATATGTTGGCCTAGAAATCCATCTGAGATTTACTCATTTGGAGTAAATCTTAGATAGTCCCCTGTTTGGGACTGTTCTTGAACTCTTAATCTCACTTAGGATGTAAGCATATAATGTGTATTCGGTTTTCAAGGTGTATTGTTAGCACTTTCCTATTTTATTTCTAAGTATATATGTAGGTGGATATTTTCCCATCTACATCGGTATACTTGAAGAACTGCGGGAGATGTTTCCGAAATTTTCTTGAAAAGAAAATACACAATATACACTTACTAGTGAGATTAGGTGTTCAAGAATGGGATAGGTGGTTCACACATACATTATTAAATCCTAAACCCTAATTTGTTAACCATAAACCCTAAATCATAATCTATAAACCCTAAACCCTAATATGTAATCCCTTATCCCTAAACCCTAAAAGATAAACCTTAATATGTAAACCCTAAACCTAATATGTAAACCCTAAACCCTAATACTTATTTTCTCTTTGATCATAGAATGGATAGATCATGGATGTCCATTCAAAATTGATGCACCCCAGAGTTTATTATTGGTTTCATCAGTTTATAAGTTTTGCCGAGGAACATAGGAAAAGAATCTGGAGATAGGTTCTATTGTTCATGTAAGAACTATGTTAACAACTTGATAGTCAACACTGATGATGAAATCAAAAGTCATTTCATTTGCTATGGGACTTTACATGACTATACATAGTGGTACTAGAATGGTGAAATTCCTACTATGAGATCAGTAGATGTCAATAGCGGTACTTGTGTTGAAGAAGAAATTGCTGACGATGATCTACATGTGAATGGCCCAATTTCGATAAACATAGTTGATGTGATGCTAGATATTTGTGGGGTAGAGCACACTGATCCACCTTCCTTATTTAGAAACATTGTGCATGATGAAGAGAGACCATTATACTTTGGTTGTACGAAGTTTAAAAAGTCGAGCGTTGTGTTGAGATTGTATACACTGAAGGCCAAAAACAGATAGAGTAAGAAAAGCTTCACATCATTGTTGTCTTTGTCGAAAAAAAACTTCTTGAAGGGAACGAGCTTCTAATTTCAATAGGCTAAGAAGATACATGCATGCTTGAATGACTGCGGTATTGTTTCAAAAGGACTATGTGAATGTGAAATATTGTCCGAAATGTGGGGTGTCAAGGTATACAATGATGACTTTGGGGAAGTTCAAAACTGACACTCCTATCAAGGTGATGTGGTATCTACCTATAATACCAAGGTTTCAATGCTTATTTGCCAATACCATGGATGTAGAGAATTTAATGTGGTATGTGGAGGCAAAGAAAAATAAGTATAGAATCCTACAACATGTGTCTGGTTCCCTACAATGGAAGAAGATAGATTTATTGTACCCTGAATTTGGTGAAGAAATCAGGAATTTAGGACTTGGGCTTATTATCGATGGGATGAATCCATTGACACATTGAGCTTCCACATAGCAGTTGACGTGTTATGATTGTTACATACAATCTTCCTACCTAGTTATGTATAAAAATTAAGTACGTTATGTTGTCATTGTTGATATCAGGCACTAAACAACCTAGAAATGGTATTGACGTTTATCTTTAACCTCTGATTCATGGCTTAAAAAACTTTGGGGAAAAGGTGTGATGACATATGCTTCTTCACATAGAGAGATATTTTGTTTGCATGCTATGTTGTTTTGCACTATTAATGACTTTCCAAGATATGTGAATTTATTTGGATATAACATAAGAGGATCCAAAACATGCCCTATATGTGAGGATAATACTAATTCAATACGACTAAAATATGGTGGTAAGACTGAATATCTCAGTCATCGAAGGTTACTTCCAAAAGTTCATCCTTACGGAAGGCTGCACAAAACATTCAATGGATTGAATGACAAATTGAGCCCCCCAAGCCTATATTAGGGGAGGTTGTTTATAAAAGAGTGAAAGACTTTGTCAATACATTTTATAAAAGATCACAATGTACTATTCTCACATAGAGTGAAAAATCTTTATATAAGAAGAGGTCAATATTTTGGGATCTTTTTTATTGGAGTTCTTTGACAGTTCATCATTGTATCCATGTCATGCATGTTGAGAAAAATGTTTGTGATAGCATCATTGGTATTTTTTTGAATATAAAAGGTAAAACTAAAGATGGCATTGAATCCAAAATGGACCTACATGAAATGGGATTAAGGAAAGAATTAACCACAAAAGTTAGTAGTAATCGAAAAACATACTTACCTCCTTGTTACACGTTGTCTAGAAAGGAGAAGAAAACTTTTTGTGAGTTCTTGCTTAATTTCAAGGTACCACAGTGGTACTCTTCTAATATCCGTAGGTTGGTATGAATGAAGGATCTTAAGATGATAGGTCTTTAATATCATTATTTTCACACTCTAATGCAACAAATATTGCATGTGGCAATTCGATATACACTGTGAAAGCATGTAAGGTTTGCAATCACCATACTTTGTTTCTTCTTCAACACTCTATATAGAAAAGTTATTGATCCTGAGAATCCCAATAAGTTGCAAAGAGAAGTGGTCATGATCATATTCAAGTTTGAGATGTATTTTCCTCCATTCTTTGATATCATGGTACATCTTATTTTCCACCAGTCTTCTTGCATTGAATGTATCCTTTTGAACAATACATAAGTGTTTTTAAAGGTGATGCTCGAAATCAGTATCGTCCTAAATGGAGTATTATTGAGGGTTATATGGCTAGAGACGTTAGGGACTTTTGCAATGACTTTCTGAGTTGTAATGAAGATCTTGGAAATGACAAGAATATTGAGGACCATTCTGAAGAAGGGACTTTAGGAGCACGAGTGAAAGTAACCAGTCATGAGCTGTGGGAACAAGCACACTTGTATATTTTATACAATATCAATGAAGTGAGTATAGCTTGCCAATTTTATCAAGACAAAACATACTCGATCCATTTCAATATGGCTTTCTAGAGAGCATAATAAGAGATTTATTAGGTAGTTTGAAGATAAAGTCTAATTCCAGCTATCTCAAACACCAAATAATACTGTTGAAAATATCAAATGCCTCTCCTTCAAACAAAAAATGAATGTTATTAATTATGAAGGATTTGACATAAATGGATTTTCATATTACATAAAACATCAAGATGATAATAGCTTCGTCTAAAATAGTGGAGCCACCCTTCAAGCGTCTTAATTATATTTTTCTAGTACAAAAGACAAGAGTTCACGTGAAGCTAAGCTATCATATTATGGTGTCATTGAAGACATATTGAAGTGTGACTACAAAGATTTTAGAGTTCTGGTCTTTAGGTGTAATTGGGTTGATAACATCAAAGGTATTGCAATGGATGAATTGGGTTTCACATTAGTGACTTTTGAAAAGATGGGCAAGAAGGGTGAACCGTTCATAATGGCATCATAGGCAAATATTTTTTTATATCGATGATCCTACTAATGAAAAATGGTCGGTTGTTCTTCATTGTAAAGGTAGTTCATTACAGATCCTATATATGATGAAGAGTACTATGACAAGTATGATGACTCTAGTGCATTCTCAGTTGGCTTGTCAACATCAAATGTTGAAGCTAACACTGACTCATATATGCATGAAGATCACACACAAGGAATGTTATTCGATCCAAGGTCCAATCAATACTAGAGGCATGAAATTTTTTTTAATGTTATATGTGCATTTACCATTATCTATCACTTCTATTTTATTGTTTGACTTTTTTATATGTTATGACATTTTTCAAATGGCGTATGACTACGAGTTTGATGACCGTGAGGATGATTACCATGAGGATGAGCACCATGATGACGACACTAATGTAAGTTGTATTATTTTTTTGGTCTCCTATATGTTGTATTGTTTTATTATATAGATGTGCATTTTACAATATCTATCACATTTATAAGTTATATTTTTTATATATGTTTCTTTTCAGTTTTAGCATGAGGTTCTACACCCTGAGGATGTACACCCTAAGGATCTTGTTGAACTTGCTAAGCATCATCATGAGTGTGCAAAAATAAGAGGCATCACCATGATGAACAAGTTAGTAGAGCAAAGGGGTAAAGGACTAAATCGGGTCGTTGAGTTTGATGGTCAAGGAAATCCTACTGGGAAGAATCATAGTTCTTTTGTGCAATATCTGGGGGTTCTTACTCATATAAAATCATTTATAAATGTAGAATCTTGGCATAAAATTGATCAAGGTATAAAATACTTAATATGGAAGGCACTATACGTGATATATTATGATTTACAATTCTATTTTTAAAGATACTTACAATTCCATTTTCAGGAATATTCCACTAAGTATATGAACTTTTGAAGAGCACATTTGAGCTGGATAAAAAACTACATCATAAAAGGTGTTGCAACGCTGTAGGAGGGTACTAAGGAATTATAGAAAAAATATGAAAAGAGAATACATACTGAATGCGAATAAGAAAAAGAAATCAGCCTTTCAGAAATGGAACTATCTAGACCTGAAGGTGTCAGACACATTTTTTGCTAAGAGAAAATTTGATGAATTCAAAATATTAAGCCTCCTTATTATGTATTATGTATTAATGTATTATGTATTTAACATATGTTTTGGACTAACAAGGCTTTGAGCAATGCTTAAAAAAAAGGCGTACAAAGAATGTGCACAGACACAAGATGTGTCTAGGTGGCTATGCAAAGCTTCATCAACATCTGGAGGCATCTTCTTCTCCACAACCTACTCCTGAGGATGCTTAGTCCTCTACTAATACTGCATCTCTATCTTACCATGATCTATTGATAGTTGGGAGGCAAACCAAATCTAGAGAAATACCCAAGCCTGCAAACGTTGAGGTGGCTGCAAAAATGGTAAAATTCAACTCTCAGAGAAATTATCATTGATGATTTTTATATTGTACTTACCAATTACTATTAATGAGGATTAGCGGGAGATCCAAGAGAAAAGGAAACAAGGCAAGTTCATCCCTGAGGAAATAATGGATTAATTGATAGTTGTTCTAGGTAATCTAGAGCATCACAGGTGTGTTAGGGTTGTTGACGATGGTGTCAGTATAAGAACCTTCTTTAGACCATCAAGTTTATCTAGAAAGGAGCATTCTTAGAAGAGAAGGTAGAAGATATGATCACAAAGGGAATATATGAAATACTGAGACAATATCATGCTTCTCATTCAGCTCCTCAGGCAGCACCTATGGTGCCTCGCTCTTCATACAATCACTACTACAGAAAATGCTTTTTACAACGAGAGAAACACTATAGTTCTGCTAGTTGTGTTGTAGTTAGCATACTTATCAAAACACACCTATTTATGTGTTGTACATTGTATACTTCATACAATACAAGTTATTTACAACATTCTAAAACCATTGTAGTATATGTGATACAACAACATGTGCTAAATTTTTGTAATACAATGTAGTTTCACAACATACTCAAACATGTTATAAAAGACCTTAATTACACAACATATAATGACCCATTGTAATAGTCACACATGATAACATGTTGTAATAGACCATCATAACACAACATAGACTAACCCATTGTAATGTATCATAATCACACAATATGAGTTCACCTGTTGTAATATGTACATGTTGTAATAGATCACAATAACACAACATGTTGAAACCCGTTGTTATATACCAAAATCACACAACAGACTCTGACATGATGTTACATACTATAATTAAACAACAAGTTGTGACCCGTTGTAATAGTCACACATGATAAATCGTGGTAATCGACCACCATTTCACAGTGTAGAATAACCCATTAGAATATACTATAATAACACAACATGATTCATCTGTTATAATAGCTACATGTTGTTATAGACTACAATCACACAACATAATGTAACCTGTTGTTATATACCAACACTACAAGAAACATTGTCAGTACTAGCACCATGTAATTTGTGCTGGTATATAATATATTTGCCGATATTTATAATTGTTGATGGTATTATATAGTGACAGAGGTAGGCGAGGGCTACATGCATGGTTGTAATCAGTGGTGAAGCCATGCATTTTTTTAGGAGGGGCACCAAGCAATTTCATAGATAAAAAATAATACCATACAGATTTCAACATATTTTGTGGCTTCGTATTCTAACGAAATTTATTCTAAATTTTTTGTTTCTACATTGAGAAGAAGATAATGTAAGGGAATATAAAAATAGCATGTTCATGCAGACCCTAAAAAACTTATTTTTATATATTTTATTTATTCTGATGAAAAGAAACAACGGAAGCTTAATAATTTATATAGTCAGTGTTTTCTAAATGACAAAATCAATTCTCCAGCTATATAATTAATCACATACCAGTTTCAATCGACCCACTATTATTATATATCTTATAAATTTTGAATAAATTATACATACAAACGTATTAAAGTGTGAACATTGCATCATTTTTTATGTAAAATTCTCATAAGTTGTAAACATTCTTGTATATATGTCCACAAAACATTTTCTGTCACAATGAGTAGGAAGTTAGGAAAGTACGCCCATTATGGTATAAATGAAATTGTTATATAAATGAATATGAAGGTTTATTAAGGATACTTAATAATGTTCATGTTGAATAATTAAACCAACATAATTATATACACAAATTTTAATTATGTAATGATACCATGACATGTAATCACATGCCATATCAAGAGTACAAGAAAAATATATTCTCTAAGAAAGCAACTTGTCACCCAGACAAATAAGAATAGTGAGCTGTCTTACTATATAAATCTAGATTTTATTACTACATTGGAAGACATAGAGTCGATGGGTTGCATCTCCTGATTGAATATTCACTCTTGTGGGGAAGAGCGGTTGGGGGGGGGGTGTTATATGGAGAAGACGAGTTCCTTTGAAATGATACCGGCTGAAAAGAATCCATGGCTAGTCGTCATGGCTGAGAAAATCAAGTAAAAAAATGGGACAACGACGCTTGACCTGTCAATCAACAACAATATATATTGCTGCCTTTTTTTGGGAGAAAAGTGCGATGGTATTATAATTGAGGGAGAAGTTTGATCAACAAAAAGACAAAATTTTCTGCTTAATGTCTGACACGCTCCTCATTATTACCAAAAAGGCACCAACGATTAACGGAAATGGCCTAGTATATTATATGTTTCCTGGAAAAATGGGTAAAAATGGGTGAGGTACGTGCCCCACCATACCGTAATGTGGCTTCACCACTGATTGTAATGGAATATTTGATATAATCACATAACCACATACTTACACAATGTAAACTCATCATACATGAATATTTTTAAAGACATATCATGCTATATATTATATTTGTTGGTTAGGATAGCGCAATTGGTGAGTTTTTTGATGATCCCTAATAAAGGAACCTCGGTTGAAACTATCCAAATAAGTATTTGTCAATTACCGTCCATTTGAGTGTCTCACTTACGCTACAAGTTGTTGGAAACATGGGATTAATATTTCTCTCTTAATCTTATATAAATGTATTCTAATGGGTTATTATAAAATCTTGATAGAGAAAATAATTTTGTAGACGGTGCCTGAATTTCTATTTTAAGTATTTTCGCTATCACATTTCTTATATAACCATATCTTTTTGTTTGCATCCATGTGAGCATTTTAAAATGGAAACCAGTCCTTTGTTTTTTACTCGCACGGAAGCGCGGGACAATTTTTATTTTCCTACAATACTAAACTGGTCCGCCGGCCCTAAGTCATTCTCCCCATTGCATTTGTTTCTCCTCCTCAAGTTCTTCGTCGTGGCCTCTAGTTACCATCTCCATGGTATTCTTCTTTTCGCTATTCACTAAGGCTGGGTGCTCCACAAGTTGCATGTCTTTAATTGAGAATGATCCTCCGAATGATATTGATGCCGTAAGAAGAGAAGAGATGGATTTTGTGCTCACCGCCAACTCAAATCCCATGAACGGTATGTCAAAATTGGTAAACACCTTGGAACATGAATCTGTTCGTCTTTATTCAGCTTATTTTCTTAGTCGTCATTATAAATTTGTTCATTCACTGACATAACAAGGTCATCAGCCCTCAGTATCCTAATTTCAAGAAGTTATTCTGTTTGGATTTATTTCAGTTTTAGTGCCAATGGAGGCTTCGGAAGTTCGACAACATCTCCTTCTTTAGGGGTGTAAACGGTGCGGGTCTGGCCATATCCATGTCCATACCCATCTAATTTAGCGGGTCCGGTTCCGGTTCTAGACCCGCATAATACAAACCTGAACCCGTACCATATCCGTACCCGCAATTATAGCTGGTATGCGGTACATGTATGTGGGTAAGCGGTTCTATAAAACATCATATTATTTATGTAAGATAAATGACTATGTTCTATATATTTTAAGACAACTAGATATTGTTATTATATAGCATGTTAACATGCGATAGTTATATTAGACAATGCTATATTTTATACATTAACATTACTTGAGTTAATTATTTACATATTTGTAGTCATCATCATAACGTTTAACTTCTGTAGAAAGTAATGTAAATGAGTAGATATTTTGATTTTAAGTTTACATATAATGTTCATTATTGAAACTAGAATAGTTAATTCTTTATGATATGACTAGTCTCAACCTTATTGTGGTTAGAGTAGGATATAATATCAAGAATTATATCAATTAGACTAGTAAAGTATTATATATATAACATGTTATTTAAGTAGTTACTTATGTATAGTGGGTACACGGGTCTAGCGGGTCTGGGTCCAAGCATACCCATTATTAGACCCGTTTATTTGTGGGTCCAAGGTATACGGGTCCAAGGGTATGCGAGTATAAAAAATTAGACACGTGACGGATTTTTAAGGGTCCGAATTTGTGGATCCGCGGATTTACCCATACCCATTTACAGCCCTATCCTTCTTGTCTCCTCTTATTTTGTATAGGCTTTAGTACGATGTGTTAGTATTGTTCTTCTATCTAATGCATTAATCGTTCATAAAGAAAATTAAAGTGTAATGAACATGGACGTAGTGATGCAAGCTTAGTGGTTAGAATATTACAATCTACATGTTTCTATTTTATTTTGGTTGACACAATGATAATTCGATTATAGGCTAATGGAAAGATCTCAAACAAACACGTTATGAAGTGTACCTCAGATGATGCAAAAACTGTATAAACATTTACATATTTATTAATGATTATTAAGGATGACAGTGATGTGTATATGATGTGATTTTTTTCTAAAATTATTTTTCTAAAATCATAACCGCACTATATTACGGCGGTTTTAAAATTTAAAACCATATTTGCATCATAGTCATTTGGTGCAATTATACAGTATAAAATGTGGTGTGATTATCCATGTCTTTGGTTTTCTCACAACATCATTGCCATCCGTAATGACTACGTAATATAGATGTAATAGTTTCACATGAAGTTATTGGTTACAATCATTTTGACATAATATAATTACTGCATTCGTAAGAAGTTTAAGTATAATGTGTTTCTCTACTAAATTATTTTTATTCATGCTCTGAGTACTATATTGCTTACCAGTATGAGTGTTTATATTAATGTTTAGAATCTTATGCATAAAGTTTCACAATTTTTACATTTTCCAATTAGATCCTATAAATAAGGGATAATATCACAAAAAGACATAACATTTGTACTTTTTCACAAATCTATCATTATGATTTCAATAATTACATGAATATCATTATCAACCTTTATATTTTTCATTTTTATCGATTTTTTTTTTGGAAACTGTAAAGACACCGTTAATCACACGTTTCCAACCGTTCATTGTGTTCTTCTAGATTTTTTTTTACACTTTTTAATAAGCATCAACTCCCTAAGATTTAGGATCAGTTACTTTCTTTCTAGAACATGGCATCGTGCCCTCTAAGTCACAAACTACCGACCATAGATGAAGATGTTTCAGCAAACATAATCATTTGTCGTGACTTGACACTTGTGATTTCTTTCACTCACACCGAATATACAGTTGGTCAAGATGTAGAAGGAGACAGTTCACAAAATACGAAGTCGATCTATTGTCTAATCCTTATGTTTATGTCAATGTCAATGACCACATCATGTTGTCTCTATTTATTCGGAATTCCAGCTCTAGTATCATGATTGTCCTCAAATTCAAAGAAGACCAACTGTCCCAACACCTCAAATATGAATGGCAGACTGGAACCCAGAAAATGACTTCAAGTACGTGGACTACTTTTTGGCCGTTGATCGACGTATTAACCTGGCTTACTGCTACCAAGTTCACGACACTTTCTTCAAATGATGAAACCACCTCTGCCTAGCATGCACGTACATGGGAATGCCATCTTCACGTCTGTAGGCCTAGAGAGGGATGGTGGTGTTGTCTCTGCAATGCCAGGAGCAACATCATATCACTAAACAAACGACAGGTGTAAATCAGAAGATACACCTCAACCTTGTTGTGACCTTCTTCACATAGTGATGAGAATGAATGGAAGCGGGATTTTTAAAAAGATCACACAGTAACACGATCATCTGCCTTGCTACAGCCTTGTTACTGCCATATGTGATCAGATACGAGGAGCCAAAATTCAAAAGAAGACAAAAGGCAAGAACGATTAATATGGGATTTAAGTGGGATGTTTCTCTAGAAATAGAAGAAAAGAAGTCCTGAATTCAGGCCGGTGGATGGTGTCTTAAAGGAGTTTGGATTATGATATATATGAAAGGATAATTCCGATTTTTGATAGGGATGTAATTTCTACAACGTTGAGATATATTTGTTAAATTCTGGAAACATGATGTCTTTCTACGAAATTAGCCCTATAAATAAGTAAAGTCTTAAATTCTTTTTATTAGAGTGATGTCTTCCATTACGGAAATATTGAGGAATATGGAAAGACATATTGATTCTATTTATTTTGCATCGTCTTCTAACTATGAAAAAGAGAGATGTATGTTTTATATATTTATGGAAATATAGTTGCAATTTGTAAATACTTATAATCCCTAATATCTACACAGAGTAAATATGTATTGTATATGTATCATTTTGTAATTTTTGAATATGAATGTGTACTATGACTATTGTTTTGTTTATCATTATGTAATGGTATGAACATTGAAATATACTCTTTTAATAACATTTTTAATTTTATATTATGTATCATTGTTACTACTCTAATATAAATAAAAAATATTAACATGTATCGTTGGAATGTTTGGGTGTATTTCATTTTTCACAAGCTTTTTCTTATATCTATTTCTTTCCTTTTGCCTTTCTCTCTTTTATACTATGTTTGCCTATGATTTTGCATTTTTAGTACTACATCAAATATCTATGTGCATTGCTTACCATTATGAGCATTTATGTTATTGTTTAGAATCTTTATGCATAGAGTTTCACAATTTTTATATTGCAATAATTTTATTGGATCCTATAAAGGAGTAAAATCTTCAATTATTTTTACTAGAGTAATGACCATTATGGAAATGATGAGGAATATTGAAAGACATATTGATTCTAATTATGTTGTATCATATTCTAACTATGAAAACATAGATATATGTTATATATTTATGGAAAATACTTGCAATTCATAATTTTTACATAGAACAATATAAAAAGATAAAATAAAATTTACCAAGAATATTATTTATGCAATATTAATTATATACGCAATATTCTAAATGTAAGGTTGATCTCACATTTTATCTCTCTTGGTTGAATAAACCTAGTAGTTCAAGAGAAAATATATTAGAATACTCTTGAATCATTAGCTCATCAAAATGTTAATTCTATTTAGCTTATATTTATTTTATATAGAGTCTCCAAAGCAGCCAAACAACACAAATTAAGAGTAATATGTGTAGAAGTACATGAGAGACATCGTTAACATGAGAATTAGAAATATTCCTGAATGTGTAAGCTACTAATAATTATATTCTTTAGTTTGTTCAAGTTTCTAGATTCATTAAATAAATGACAATATGTTGATATATCTGACATATGATTGCAATAGTATTCAAAGTATATTGGTCGGTTCTTCGATCAAGAATAGATCAACGAGGTCCAAATGAGTGGGCGGAGTGTGTTCTTCAACACACATCAGATTGTGTAACATGAGAGGGAGACATCTGTTCTTTACATAGACCAATGTGTGAAACCTGTGTATTTAATTTTCAGTTCTATTAAAGAGTGTGTACTCACTACTTTACATTATTGAATCTTTGTATGGATGATTGATTATTTATAAAATATAGTGTACGTATTTTTTAAAGTTTGATTAAAATTTTGTTCAATATTGTGTTTGTTTGTGAAATAAGAAAAATAGTATAATTTCATATTTATTATAATTTTTTTAAATATGGTTAATTTGATCAATAAAAATTGGTTTGGTATGACTTGTCAAACTCTAATGAAATACAACAGTTAATGATATGTTACAAAAAGTGTGATACTATAATAAACAATACATGTTGTGTTATCCACACCTATTATAATGGGTGTGTCTGGAAAATGGGCCCCCTATTACAACATGTGTGTTTGGAAAATAGACCCCCTATTACAACAGATGTGTCTAGTGAACTACAACATGCACCACCTGTTGTATAAAATGTGTATATTGCAATAGGCAAACCACATGTTGTATAAACACCCCTATTATAATAGATGTATTTACCCAAAGACAACATGTTTCAATTGTTGTATAAATATATATATATATTATAATAGATGTACTTCATGTTGTAAAAAAACCCCTATTACAACATGTTTGTTTAGTAAAAGACAACATGCTTGAACAATCATATAATATATATTACAATGGGTTCACCACGTGTTGTAAGAAATACCCCTATTACAAGAGGTGTGTTTAGTGAAAGACAACATGCTTCAACTGTTGCATAATGTATATTACAACGGATGCAACACATGTTGTATAAAATACCCACATTACAACGGGTCATTCATTGAAAGACAACATATTTTAATTATTGTATAGAGTATATATATTACAACATGCATATCACATGTTGTATAAAGCACCCCCATAAGACCATGTGATTTAACATAACAGTTAACATCTGTTGTAAAATAGAATAATGAACTGTTATAAAATATTTTCTGTGGTAGTGAAGGTGGACCCCCCCCCCCCATGGCAGAGGTAGTTGGGAGTAATTCTGTAGACCCTTCAGCTAGCACGTTCACTGTAAGTTCTTTCCTGACATAGTTTTCTTTCAAAATTATTTGTTTAGGTGTATATATAACACTATATAAACATTTGTAGGTAATGATGTCATGTCGTCTTGTATTAGAAGGATATTTCGTAGTACCGAGCATGGCTTACCCACCCCTTGAAAGTGACATATTTAATGGTGCTCCAATGCCCACTGATGCGGTTCATGTGACACTAAGGCTTGTCTGCAAGGCTTGGATATAGTCTGCACTACCATATGGACACCCCGAACATGACACCATAAGTGATGCAGAAGGCGACATGGTTGTGTGACCCAAAAAGAGAGTTGTCTATACTGATGTATTCTAAATTTATATTGTGTTTGTATTGATATATGATTGACAATTGATATGAGAATATATATATATATATATATATATATATAGATAGAGAGAGAGAGAGAGAGAGAGGACACAACAGCTAAGAAACCCCCCACATCTCATCCTCCAATTCCTCCTCAAGATATTCAATTACCTGGTTGGCTTGCAAAGGACCTATTTGACTCGCTAGGTCCTAATTACAGGGGGTTAGCAGTATGGCTAGACAACTTTGAAGAAGGGTCACTTATGATAGTCCATATTAAGGAGGACAATGTAGGTCAACCTCATGATACCAGTATAATTTTGCAAAATTTCTTGGGTATGTTTACTTATACTTAGTTGAATACATCTGTGTTAGAACTTTAGATATGGTGAGATTTTAAGGCTAAATACCTTATTTTATATATGTTAATTTGTTTTCTTATATATTAATGCATACATGATATATATTTTGCAGTTTCTTACATAAAGTGTGTATAAATTTCACACTACCCCATGTGGCATTTCTAGTTCCATCATTGATTAGCCGTGTATATAAAGATCATATATTTGTGACCGAATACTACTCCACCATATTTTATTATTTTGATAATTCAGAAAAGAGCATGGTAAACACTGATTGCATATTATATAGACACTAAGGGTGACAAAGCAGACAGTGGGAGACATGAAATAAAAAAGCATAATTCACTTGAATAATTTTTTATATCCTTTAACATTTATTAATACACACATATTTGCTAATGCAATCCAATCTACTAAATTAACTTATACGGTTATAAAAGAATTCAAAAAGGTTGGAAGAAAGGTGGATAAGAAAAGAAAATCATTAAGTTGGAAGAATGTTGATGTAGTTTTTCTGACCAATGCATATTTATGCCAACTATATGCTTACTTTTATTTATTAGCATTTATTATGCATGCAAATTTATACTTCCTTATAAAAGATAATGGTTGGGGATGCACATACTATGTGATGTGGTATATGGATATGATTGTCAGATAGAGGGCACTAGGCATCCACTGCATACAAAATATAATCTATACATAATCTTGATCATTATAAGAAAATAGTCTATTTGATAATATGAAAATATCAAATCAAACTCTTTAATTATGTCAATCTATTTGTAGATGTTTGACACAAAAGAGACCTATATGGCAAGGATCTAGATGAGATAGAAGAAAAATGGGGGCAAACCTTCGTTAAGAAAGTAAACTTTGAATTTGATTAAGATTAAATATGATTTTTCTGCACTTTGATGTCAATATATATATATATATATATATATATATATATATAGGGTAGCGATCCAGTGAGAAACATCCTACGGTGAGAGCATGAGAGGCATTTGAATAACTACAAATTTAGAGTTGTTTTTAAAAATCCAACCGTATAGATGGAAAAAACATCATTTCATTTACCTTCTCACAAAAAATCATTACAATCAGACATTATTTACATGGCCATATGTACAATATACACTTTTTACATCCAACGGTGAGCCTGAAATTCAATATAGAGCGTCGAAAAGTATATTGTTGTTGTGAATGATCTACAAATTGGATGGTGATAAAATTTTGTAGGAAGGTAAATATTAATATATACTTGTAATCTATATGGTTGGATTATGAAAAACTGATCTATGTGGAGAGTTATTCAAATGCCTCTCATGCTCTCACAAGATATGTTTCTCACTAGATCGCTACCCTATATATATATATATGTGGTGCTTATGAATTTTTGAAACTTTATGTTTGACGTGAGTAAATTATTGGTGCATATGTGAACAATGAATATATACATATGTGTGAATGAATGTGAAGATGATTATATACAATGAGAATTAGTTTTCCACATGTCATGAGAATGGAAGACGTGCATATGTGAATGATGTATACTTACATGTGTGTGAATGAATGTGAAGATGAATGAATATAATGAGAATTATATTTGTACATATCATGAGAATAGAATTGAAGAATGAATCTTGTATATGACTGGATTGCGTGTTTGTTATTGCAGATTTTGTAGGTTTGTTGGTATGTTGTTAAGATAAACATAGAATGGAACCTATAGTTTTAATAAATTGTATGTTTTGCAACCTTCTCAACAATTAGACAGAAGGTCTACATACATGTTATTTAAAAAAACATAAATGTACCATCAGTTGCTCAAAAAATCAGCATTATAGGTCCTACTCGTAAGTTTTTAGTAAAAAACTGACATTGTAGAACTACTCTAAAACGGCCTCACTGGATATCACGATTGTGGTATCAGCCAACTTGCGATGTCTGTTCAGAAGAAAAATTGACAAAGTAGAACTACTCAAATGTCAATTGTTTCAAAAAAAGTTGATGTAGATCCTAGTCATCAGTTTTAATAAAAAATAACATTATAGAGCAACTCTAAAATGACTAGCTTGAAATCAAGACCGTGCTACCAGTTGGCTTGCTATGTCAGTTTAGAAGAAAAACCGATGACTCAACTAGTATGTATTGTTCATTTTGTACATATAAATGATGACACATAAACCTTTATTAATTAAAAATATGACATGGTTTAGCAGTGCAACGTCAGTTATTGCACCAAAAATTAACGACACAATTTCTTAGTTGTGTTGGTTACTTTAATCATAGCGACTGAGGTTGGGACTGAGTCGTCAATTTGTGTGCCCACAAACAACTGACGATGTAAGCACTTATCTTCTAGTGGTGCCCACTTAGGTGTCAGTACAAAACTAACGTTAGAGGTTTATTTTAACTAACATTAGAGGTGGTTTTGTACTAGTGAAAAAGAATTATCAATAAATTCAGTAAGAGACCATGTACTATATCCATATGTCATAAATGTTTATTTAAGAAGAAGTCAATATTTTGGGATCTCCTTCTTGGATTTCTTTGACAATCAGGCACTATATTGATGTTATCCATGTTAAAATAAATGTATGTGACGATATCTTTAGTACTCTAATGAATATATCAAGCAAGATTAAAGATGAAACCAGTTCTAGAATGGGCATACATGAAAAGGGTATAAGGAAAGAATTAAAAAAAAGTTATCAATGTTCGCCACACATGTTCACCTCCTGCTTGTTACATGTCATCTAAATAGGAGAGAAGATTATTTTATAAGTGCTTGCTTAATGTTAAGGTGTCATAGGGATACTCTTCCAATATCCATTGATTGGTGTCAATAAAGGATTTGAAGTGTATAGGTCTTAAATATCATGATTTTTAGAAAATGATGTAGCGAATGTCACTTGTGGCTATTCGATCTATACTATTGAAGCATGTAAGGTTTGCAACTATCAGGTTTTGTTTCTTTTTCAACATTCAATGCAACCAAGTTATAAATGTTGAGAATCTTGATAACTTGCAATGAGAAGTGATTGTTACCTTGTGTCAACTTGAGATGTATTTTACTCTTCGTCCATTTATATAATGGTGCATCTTGTTGTCTATTTGACTAGGAAAGTGAAAATGTTGGGTCCACTTTTCTTGCATTAATTGTACCATTTTGATCGTTATCTGAGTGTGTTTAAAGATGATGTTTGAAATCATTATCAACCTAAAGGTAGTATCATTAAGGGGTATGTGACAAGGGAGGTGATGCAATTTTGGAATGAGTTTCTAACTTGTAGTGAAACTCATGTATATTAAAAGTCTCGTCACATTGATGTTTATTATTGAAAATGGACTTTAGGAGCACGATCGAAACGAATTCATCATAAGATGTGGGAATAATCACACTTCTACATTATAAACAACCTTAATGAAGTGGGTATTTATATCATAGAAATAAAATTTATGAAGATAAAATATCCTTGATCGAGTTCGATGTAGCTTGTTAAGAGCATCACTGAATATTTATTAGGTGGTTTGAATATAAAGTTTTACACAACTATCTCAAACACCGCATGATTACTGGTAATATCAAACAACTTGCATTAAATAAAAAATATATGTTATATCTTACAAAGGGTTTGATATAAATGGATTTTCATGCTACCTAAAATGTCAAGATGATAAGTGTGTGGTCCAAAATAGTGGGGTCATTTTTCAAGTGTCTTCATTGCATTTTTCTTAATGTGACAAATAATAGTCCATCAGAAGATAAGATGTTCTATTATGGTGTCATTAGACACATATGGGAGTTTGACTACACAAACTATACAGTTTCCATATTTAGGAAGAATTGGGCTAATAACAACAAAGGAGTTCAAGTGGATAGGTTAGATTGACAAGAAGGATGATCCATTAATCATGACATCACATGTAAAGTAAGTATTCTATATTGACGACCCTATAAATGAAAAATGGTTTTTCTTTTTTCATGGGAAAAAATAGTTCATTGTAGATTCTATAGATGAAGAAGAGTACTACAAAAATTATTATGACTCTAGTCCATTCTCACTAGGATTTCCAAGTGTAAATGTTGAATCTAACACCAATGAATACTATATGCGTAAATATCACATGTAAAGAATATTAATTAAGGAGTAATGAAATCAATACTAGAGGAACTCATTTTATAACTAAACAATACATTTTATCAGATGCTAAATATTGTGCATGTTTAACTATCATTTCATATTTTATGTGCTAGATGTTCATGCTTATAACACTTATTATTTGCATAATTATTTTGTAGATTCTTATAGCATGGGTTCTGATCATGAATCTGTTAAGCACTATGAGGTTGTTGGGCATAGAGAGGATGTTGAGCACCATGATGAAACTGAGCATGGGGATGTTGACGAGGCTGATGTAGAGTCTGTTGTGAAGTATGTTGTCTCACACACAAAAAATGTCATGGTCATGCACAGGTTAACAATGCTTATAGACAAATGTGAGTAGTTGGACATTTCTTTTGATGATACATGAAATCCAGTGGAGAGAATCATAATAATTTTAGGTACAATTGTGGGGTTACTATTCACAATAAAGTGCAAATAGTCACAAAATCTTGGTATAAAGTTGATGATGCCCTAAAAGACCTCATTTAAAAGGACATAGTTGTGAATTATATGCATTTATACTTAAATTTTTAGTTTCTTATTATTATTTTAGTTAAATTTCTAATAATAGGATAATCAATTTTGTAGGGCGTTTTCACCTTGATGAAAAGACTTATTGTAAAAATGTGCTACAATGTCATGGCAAGATATGGAAGAATTTCAAAATTGATCTTATCAAAGAATACATAAAGAAGAAGAGGAAGAATATTGCATTAAGGAATCCAAGTATCTTGATGTATATGTGTGGGAATTTTTATACTTTAAATAATTCTATTAAGTTTAGGGTATTAAGTAATTTAGTATACGATTGTGATTAATTAGATGAGTTAATAATGCACTTGTTTCTACACACACATTCACAATTTACCTATACACTCACATTTACATCATCAATTGTCCGACTGAAAAAAAATTCAAAGTAACTTCCACTCATTGTAATTTATTTCACTACTACAGATCCAACCTTTGGCGTCGGTTATTTAAACCCTTTTCGTGACGGTTTCCAAGCGACACCTATGTGGGCGCCGCTAAAAGTCGAACCCTTTCGGCGTCAGTTTTCCAACCGATGTCAAAATGCTTCGCGCCACTGAAAACACGCCAGCAGGTCCCCCATCGGCGTCAGTTATAAGTAACTAAACTGATGCTCTAATCATCCGCGCCACAAAAAGGGTGTCATCTACGACACTATCGGTGTCAGTTTTCTACTAATAACCGATGCCATATCACCTTCCGCCACGGTCGTGCTGGACAACACGATGTCGGTTTTCTACTAATAACCGACGCCATATCACCTTCCGCCACAGCCATGCTGGCCAGGCTGTCTGGCAACATTAGGCGGCAGTTATTTGCTATTAACCGACGCTGTAAGCCTTTGTCGTCATTTTTAGACAAATAACTGACGCCTATGTTTTGATTTTTTTTTCTTATCAGTTTGCATGCCTGCTGTGGCTGGTCGCAGGATGAGAACCTACACTTCAGTGGAATTGAACTGAAGGTTTATGACATCCATTGATATCAACCAACAAACATTCCACAAACGTACAAAATCAACAAAATATTCTTTTCACACATTCACACATAGGTAGATACATTCAGACATCAATTCAATTTTTACATTCACACATGTAGAAACATTCAAATATATGTAGAAACATTCAGACATGTAGAAACACATGTATAAACATTCATTTACAAAATATCATTCATCATCGCTATCAACATCCCAATTATATCTTACAGTCCTCACTGCTTGTATGGCTCTTGCCCATTCTTCTCTTACGTCATTTAATACTTCCATCGTATATGGATCATGTACATCTTTTAAGGCTTTACCTATAGTGGGGTTAGTTTTAAACACCTGTAAAGAGAATGATGTATATATAAGTAATAATATATAAATAAGATTGATATATTTCATACTATCTAATGAGACTATATATAATACCTTAGGTATGCCATTGATTTTGATCTGCATATTTGATAATCATGTCCATAAACCGCATCACATAGTATGTACATGCTCAACCATTGTCTTGTGTAGCACACTATAAAATGGATACAAAATATTAAAAAATACAAATAAGCACAGTTCACATAAATAACATATACATTAGAGTCGGGAACTTACTTTCATGTTCTTCCAAATTATTGCCTGGTTCTTTTTACTGGGGACCTTTCCTCCAGCCTTTTTGAACACATCTAAACCCCTACATGTTAATGTAAATTGCATAATTAAATAGTAATGTAATAACATATGTTAACATATATAAAAATGAAATATTTCTCACCAAAATAATTTCATTCTCATTACGTGTCCAATTTTTAGATTCAATGTACTCCCCGTAAGATCTAGATAATAGACAATGAACGTCCTGGGGAGAATAACTAGTAACTCCCAATGCTTAGTGCTAGAGGTAAACAAGTTAAAAATTAATAACTCAAAATCCACAATAAAAATGTAATTTTCTTAAGTCCAAATTATAAGCAAAGTAAACTTACTTCACATTGAATGGAGCTATTATTATCGTCTTCTTTTTTTGACCGAAAATTGTAAAAGCATCACAACAGTATTGTTGAACGCTATCAGGGTCTTTAGCTACCAGACTAATCAATGATGGAATAAAAAATCCCACATGTTCAAATCCACATTGTTTACATTGAATTTTGACTAAGTAGCTGCAAAACATATATTACGTATGCATTAATATATAAGAAACCAGATCACCAGATCCTACACAAGGTATATGGATGTATAAACAAGATCTCACCTTATCCATGCCACCATCATTGATGTATTCAGCCAGTCATAGTTAAACAACTCAATAATATCTTGTATAAATAGAGAGCTTTCATATGATTGACCTGCATAATCCGCTTCTAAAGAAACAACTATAAGGCAATGTATATTATGTACGCATAGCTATACTGCCATTTCCTTAAAAGCAGGACCTAACAAGAATTTTAGGTCAGTTGGAACCCAACTTGGTAATGCAGGAAGTGGAGGTGGAGGCCTAGATGCTCCGAGTGTCTTCTTTTTAACCTGTATATATAATTTCATATTAATTGACCTCATATATACACATTAACAATTTAACATAATGTAAATTTATCTTACAATTTTAGTAGTATAGACGACATCCTCTTTGGGGCACAATATCACCCCGCCTTCTGCCTCACCAAGTGTATCAATATCCGGATGGGCATATGGCAATGCAGCTTCCCTCCAATCAGGTATTACACATATCGGGCTCACATGAACGTAACCCTGTGGTATTGGAGTCCCGTGAATTGTTGCCCCAGGAAGGGACGAGTAAGCCTGCGCCTCTACAACAACATAATCTTCAATTTTTAAGCGGCATGGCTTCAATGTATATAAATTTACGTAAAGAATGTTATACATATATACATATCATCTTGAAAATATATCATCTTGAAAAGACTAGCTACTATGTCATACACAATACTTACATTAGACGTGCTAGGTGGTGGGTCTACATGATTACTCTCAGCATGTGCATCAGGAGAAGAGCGGGTCGCCATAGGCTGATTGGAAGCCTGAGATGCCTACCACCGCAATATTTCTTCCTTGACCTTCTTAGCAACTATATCCTCGACTCTCTTATTCTCCTATACATGCATAAAAGAAACACTAGCTTCTTATTATTGAATTCCCTTTTACAGTAACATTCTAAAAAAAGAATAGGTTATCTCTTCTTGTGAAAGTCCCGCTCTTGTGACAGGTTTGCACTGGGATGACCCAAAGAATGCTTTGATGCCCACACCAGTGCCTGCACCCCGAACACATCCAGGATGCTCTGGGTTACCCAGAGCAACTGTCAGTTCATCCCTTGTACCCTAAGGGATGAACGTGCCCTGTTTCCTTTGCTCGTGCATCTCCCGCTAATCACCATCAATAGAAATTAGTAAGTAAACACCACAAATAAACAATATTTGAATGACATGCTTTGTTGAGTTATATTTTACCATTTTCACAGCGGCCTCAGCAGTTACGAGCTTCTTTATTTCACCCTTCTTGTTTTGCCTCCCAACTATCTAGACATCATGGCGAGGCATGGGTGTGGTACATGTAGTAGAGGACTCCTCAGTAGCAGCAGACTCCGCCTGTAGTCTTTGGTGAACGCCTGCATAGCCCTTTGGACCCATTGTGTGGTCATGCACATTCAATGCACGCCTTTCTCTTTGCGCCTCACTGAACTCCTAGTTAGTATGCACATTGATTTGGTTAGTAACAGTAAAGGTTAATCTTGAATAGGTGAATACAACATATATTAATTAAATTGGGAGTGACGCTTAATACCTTAAATTCTTCAGTTTGTCTTGAAGCAATAAACGTGTCCCAATCTTCTTTGTCCAGGAAGTTCCACTTTTCAAGGGCTGACTTCTTCTTCTTATCACCATCTTTTATGTATTCTCTGTTGAGATTTGTCCTATAGTTCCTTAGCATCTTTCCAGCGCGTTGCATCATGCTTTTATGATGCAGCTTATCATCCAATGCAAATAGATTCTGTAAAATAGAATTGCTATTAACTAGTATCCAAAAATAGAATTACAAATAAAAGAATTTGTAATCTACAAAATAGAGTTGTAAATAATAATAACCCACACATAAATCCTTCCATATCAAGTCTTTCTTCACCTGAGGAGCTTTATGCCAGTTATCATACTTAACACCATAATGGCTTTGAGTGACAAACCCAAGATAGTTTACAAAATTATTGTGGTTCACTCCAATTGCATTTCCTGCATTATCAAACTCCACAACCAATCTGGATTCACTGCCCCTTAGCGCTATTAACTTCTTCAGCAGAGTGATCCCCTTTTCTTGTTAAATTTTTGGTGATGTGCATCAAGTTCCTCCAGTGCTTCAGAGGGTACATGTGCATCATCAACCTAAAATTTGACAAAATAAACACACTGAATTAGCCCAATATAGAAATATAGGATATATGATATAACTAGAAGATAATGAATTTCTATAGAAATATAAGATATGTTTTTAAAACTTACATTGGTATCCTCGCCATGCGCATCATGGACATCATCCTCATCATGAACATCATGCTCATCATGGACATCACGATCATCATGCCCATGGTCAGCCATATGAAAATGTCATTAAAAAGGAAAACATTTAGCATTTGTATTAACTAGAAGATAATGAAACATTATATCTGAAAATGATATTAATATTAAAAAAGTAAACATTTAGCATTTTATATAGTTGACATATAAATATGAAATATTTAAAAATGAAACATATAAAAAATATAAACATGAATGCCTCTAAAATTGTGATCTTTTATCAATTAACAATCCTTCATTGTAGGTTCACCAAAAAAAAACAATGCTTCATTGTGGTCTCCGCGCACATATAAGTCATCAATAACTTCAATATTTTGTAGAGTTGGCAACCCAACTGAGAATGGACTGGAGTCATCATACTTATCATAGTACTCTTCTTCTTCTATAGGATCTTCAATGAACTGTCTTTTACCATGAAGAACAACCGACCATTTATAATTTGCATGATCATTGATATAAAATACTTGTTTCGCCTGTGATGCCAATATGAATGGTTCACCCTTCTCGCCAATCTTTTCAAAGTTCACTAAAGTGAAACTCAATTCATCCACTATAACTCCTTTAGTGTTATCAACCCAATTACATTTGAAGAGCGGAATTCTGAAATCTATGTAGTCAAACTCCCATATGTCTTCAATGACACTGTAATATGACATTTTAGCTTCACGTGGACTCTTATCCTTTGTACTTGCAAAATACATAGTCAACGCTTGAAGGGTGACCCCACTGTTTTGGACGACACTCTTATCATCTTGGCACTTTATGTAATATGTGAACCCATTAATGTCAAACCCTTCACAAAACACCATGTATAACGACATCTCAGCATCATGCACAATGTTTCTAAAGATGGGAGGTGGATCGGTGTGCTCTACCCCATAACTATCCAACATCACATCAATGATGTCTACTGGAACTGGTTCGTTCACATCTGCGTCATCAGAGACAATTTCTTCTTCCACCGAAGCACTACTATCGACATCCACTGGTTTCGGGTTTGAAATCTCTCTCCATGCCAGTGCCATTCTGTATAGCCTTGTACAATCCTGTTGCACATGACATGACTTTTGATTTCGTCACCAGTGCTGACTTTCAAGTTGTTACCTGTGACGACCCCAATTTCTACATACTTTCCTTAGTGACATATACAGATATGCGTGCACTCATATCTATAAATGTCAAAAGGGAAAATAATAGAAATCAAGATAGCCAACTAAAATCATAGATAAGCCAAGATCAAGTTCACATCATAGCAAATAGCCACACAACATTTCATTCAATAATGAAAGATAAAGTCATACATATTGCTACTAGAGAAAGAAGAAGAATAAATCTATGATTATTACATTGGATCTCAATCATCCTCAACATAAGCTAGGGAAAGAAATAAACTAACATCTAGCAAGAAAGAGACAAGAGTAATAGGTCTATCTAATAAATCCTCCATGCTTATTATTTGTGCCTTCAGGTACTTTGAATATGCATTGTACTTTGATCATCAATTGATCCTTGCACCTAGAAAATATGAGAAACAAATACATCAACAAAGTTGGTACGTGGAGTAAAAGCTATACTATGCTGGCATATAAAATACTCGAATTTAAGAAGAAGAAAGAAAACGTTATTTAAAGGTAGAAAATCAGGTAATCCCAAGTTATTAGCCTCATTTATAGTGAACATGCATTACTATGGTGGACTTAGCACATAATTGCATAAATAGTGGGCCCTTCCCCGTGTACCTTGTACTCTAGGGATCTCCCCGTATACCATGTACTCTAGGGAGGTGCTAGTCAACATTAAAGCTTTCCCTCTCTAATAGGGAGTTTAATGAGCACCACTAGTAACTACATTTCACTTATATTCAATTATGTTCTTTTATGTTCAAGGCGGTAAATCATCAATTAATCATATATCAACATCCATCAATGTATATCAATTTCATGCAAACAATTACATATACTTAACATCCAACAAAAACTAGTCATATAATTATATCCACGTACCTTTAGTTCTCAGATATGGATTCCACAAATCTTAGATTAGGAGAAAGATAGTAGATCACCCTGAAATATAGTAAAACCCTAAAGTCACCATGGTTTCTCATAAATCAACATTAATTACTATTATAATTTAGGGTTTAGGTTATTTGGGATATCATTTTAGGATACATGTGATTCGAGTGGTCAGGGTTAAGTCTACTCATCCAAGGCAATTAATGGTTGACATAAAATCGCATAAGGTGTATAATAAGAAAAGTGGAATATGGAAATTAGGGTTTTTCTCCCTTATTGAAACAACTATCCTTCTGAGATAAGATTTTGAGTGACATGATGATTAGAACCCTAATTAGGGTTTAATCTATTCTCAAGATAGATTGGAAGTCAGTTATGACCATTATTACATGATATATAATTATTAAGGGGGTCATTAGGACTTGTAGGCTATATTTTCGAAAAGGGCTCAGATCCAGGTCCTGTTTATACTATACTTAGATAGATCTCATTTTTCTGATGAAAATAACATATAATTTCGATATATTCCGACATTCCTAGCAATTTCTAGGATTTTTCTACAATCTGACCAATAAGGAAATTCTAAAGGAATTAAAGAAAAATAAAAAAAGATTTGTGAGTTTTGGCTCACGGATCATGCGAGGGATCCGACCAACCGGACCCTCTCACTGACCCGTGAGCAAGCGCTCGTCAAAGCGGGGGGGGGGGGGGTCAGACTCGCTGAAAAGTCAGGAGTGCCCTTGACTCCAACTTGTTGGGCTCGTGTCCGGGTGAGGGTGAGCAAGGAAATTCACCCCTCTGAAAGTTCCTGCTCGCGCCATGGCTGCAGCGAGGAATCGGGGAGAGCTTGATCGATCTCTAGGATGAAGTGGGCTACGTTGGTTATTGGGTTGAGTCCGCGAGCTCACGACGATTGCAGGGAGGCCGAGCTCATCGGAAATGGTAGCATGGGTATCATTTTTTAATCGCAAGGGATTGAAAATAGGTCGATGAGTGAAGTGGAGGTTTACCTGCCCTCAGGTTGAATCGAGGGAGTCAGAAGTTTCGCGGCGGTCTGCCGATGTTGATGCAATCTTCCCGAGGCTCCGAGACGGTCCCAAGCTCGTCGTCACTGAAGCTTTGAAGCTCAGCTGCGGTGGCTCGTCGACCCGAAGTTCTACGCTTCCGCGGCTCCAACCGAGGGTGGCGTTCGACTCGGCGGGGTCCCGAGATGGTGCGGTCGCTCTCAATTTGACGGAGGAGTCTACCAGAGTGAGAGGGAGGTCGGGGAGCAGGTGAGCAGGGGTGCTCGAGGTGAGGGAGGTAGGGTTGATCTCGATAGAAATTAAGGTGTTGGTGCGACTAAAGGGACGGTGGCGAAGCTACTGGGCTCCTTAAATAGGCGTGGGGGTTGCTAGGAAGGGGAGCCCTAATTTTGGCTGCCGCCGGCACTGAGAGGTGCGGGAACTCAGGAGGTCATTCTCCCAGTTGCGTGGATGAGGGGAGGTGAGTAGAGGGTTTTTAGGTTCGTTTTTGAGAGTGGAAGGCTTCCTCCAAAAATCTCGGGGAGAGGGGACAGAATTGGAGTGCTGGATCGCTCGAATGGTTCGTCGATCTGTTGGAGGCGATGACCCGGTCTTGCGGGAGGTTAGGGATGACTCGGGTGCCGTTAGATCTCGCGTGTGTCTCCTGATCCACTGATCGGGCGGCTGGGATTAACTCCCAGTGAGTGGGCCGCGTCCAAAGTAGCCCAAAAGCCAGCGTGACATATTAAATGTCCAAAATAATCATAAACCTTAGTCCTAGGCTAGATTAGGTGATATAATACACAGAAATGCAAAAGTAAATAACTCTAAATTGGTAGCTCCAATTGAAATGAGATTTTAGGCATAGTTTTATAATGTTATGATTTAGTTATGGTGCAAAATTAGAGTCCCAATTCGATTATTGACTAGGTCAATTTACTAAATGTCATATATTATTGACTTTATATATATCATTATTGATGGTCTTAGGTGAAATTAATGATCCATTTATTCAAATTAGTGAGAGAGGTGATTGAGGGCATAATTGGAACAATTAAAATTGTAAGGGAGAGGAACTAAATAATAAATGTGTAAAAACTCACTCTATCACATTCGCCCCTCCTTTTTAAGAATTTTGTCCCCAAAATTTAAGCAGCCTGAAAAAGATATGGATACTTCTTCTCGACCTCGGTCTTTAGCTCCCAGGTGGCATCCGTTTCATCATGGTGGCTCCAGAGAACTTTCACCATTTCAATATGACGATTACTGCGAAGCTCCTTTGACTTGAAGTCGAGAATTCTGATTGGGGACTCAGCATATGACATATCATCCTTCAATTCGAGAGGCTCATGATTCAAGATATGACTAGAATCCTTGACATAGGGCTTCATATTAGATACATGGAACACATTATGCATGGCACTATACTGAGGTGGCAAAGCAAGACGATAGGCACATTCGCCAACCCTTTCTAGAATCTCGAAGGGTCCAACATAACGAGGACTGAGCTTTCCTTTGTTCTTGGCCAAAGCTCGAATAGGTCGGATCTTCAGAAATACATGGTCACCCTCCTTGAACTGACATTCTTGACGGTGAGCATATGCATAAGACTTCTGTCTATCCTGTGCCCGCTTCATTCTCTGCCTAATCAGTGCAACCTTATCAGAATACAACTGCATCTCCTCGGATTTCATCAGGGTACGCTCTCCGACATCATCCCAGTGTAAAGGTGATCTGCATGGTCGACCATAAAGAGCTTCATAGGGAGGCATCCCAATGCTTTCCTGATAGCTATTATTATAGGCAAACTCAGCTAAAGGTAAGTAATAGTCCCATGAGCCTTCCCAATCGAGAACACAAGCTCGCAGAAAATCCTCTAGAATCTGTACTGTACGCTCTGACTGCCCGTCTGTTTGCGGATGGTAGGCTGTACTGAAGTTCAACTTGGTACCCAATTCCTCTTGAACCTGCTTCCACAGCTTTGATGTGAACTTTGGGTCCCTGTATGAGACAATAGATGCTGGAACTCCATGTAGGCGTACTATCTCCCGTATGTAGAGATCTGCCAACTCAGAAACCTTTGCAGTAGTCTTCACAGGAAGAAAATGAGCTGATTTGGTGAGACGATCCACTATGACCCATGCAGCGTCATATCCCTTCCTGGTCCTGGGTAATCCCACCACGAAATCCATGGTGATGTGTTCCCATTTCCATTCCGGAATCTCGAGGGGTTGTAGTAGACCGCCTGGTCTCTGATGTTCGGCCTTAATCCTTTGACATGTCAAACACCTAGACACGAAATCGGCAATATCACGCTTCATGCCCCTCCACCAAAACTGACGTTGTAGGTCTTTGTACATTTTTGTTGTGCCTGGATGAACAGTGTACTTGGACCCATGTGCCTCATTTAGGATTGATGTCTTTATAGCTGACTGCTCAGGAACCCATATACGAATCTTGTAACGGAGACCTCCATCAAGACCCACAGACAGATGTGTTTGCGGCTTTGACAGAAGGGAAGAGAGCTCTGCAAGATCGGGACTAGCCTTTTGTGCCTCAAGAAGTTCGAAATGTAGGTTGGACGTGATGGAAATGTTATTAACATGCACATGATCAGACAGAAACTGCGGCTTCCAGCCCACTAGATCCTCCATGTTCCTCCATTCGGGGACAGAAAGAGATGCACATACTGCCCTTTTTCTACTAAGGGCATCAACGACTACATTTGCCTTACCCGGATGGTAGGCAATAGTGAAATCATAGTCCTTTAGGTATTCGATCCATCGGCGTTGACGCAGATTCAAGTCCTTCTGAGTCAGGATGTACTTCAGGCTTTTGTGATCGGTGAAGATGTCGAACGTTGCCCCGTACAGGTAGTGCCTCCAGATCTTGAGGGCATGAATGATTGCAGCTAATTCCAAATCATGGGTGGGATAATTAAGTTCATTGGGTTTTAGCTGTCTAGAAGCAAAGGCCACTACTTTACCATTCTGCTACAGGACACACCCTAATCCATTCCTCGAAGCATCAGTGAATATTACAAACCCTTCATTGCCAGAGGGTAGAACAAGAACAGGAGCCGACGTCAACTTCTATTTTAACTGCTGGAAAGTGGACTCACAAGTGGTTGACCAGAGGAAGTGCTCGTCCTTCCGAGTAAGCTTGGTTAGAGGGAGTGCAACTTTGGAGAAGTTTGGAATAAAACGACGGTAGTATCCGACCAGACCCAGGAAACTCCGAATTTCAGAAGGGTTACGAGGAGGTTGCCAATCAAGTACAGCAGAGACTTTGGCGGGATCAACTGATATACTTCCTCCAGAAATAACATTTCCAAGAAACATGACCTTATCAATCCAGAATTCACATTTTGAAAGTTTGCCATAAAACTGCTGGGTTCGAAGAATGTCAAGAACTGATCGCAAGTGTTCACGGTGTTTTTCCATAGAATCAGAATAGATCAAGATATCATCAATGAAGACGACCACAAACTCATCAAGATAGGGTTGGAAGACTTTGTTCATCAGATTCATAAATACACCTGGTGCGTTGGTTAACCCGAATGGCATCACCAGAAATTCGTAATGCCCATAACGAGTTCGAAAAGCAGTTTTAGAAATATCAGAATCCTTGATTTTGAGCTGATGGTATCCAGAACGGAGATCAATCTTTGAGAAAACTTTAGCAGTACGAAGCTGATCGAAAAGGTCATCAATACGAGGAAGGGGATACTTGTTTTTAATAGTAGCTTGGTTCAACATGCGGTAGTCAATACACATGCGCATAGAACCATCCTTCTTTTTAACAAAAAGAACAGGAGCTCCCCAGGGGGAAACACTAGGATGAATGAAACCTTTGTCGAGAAGTTCTTGCAACTGTTTCTTCAACTCAATTAGCTCAGCAGGAGCCATCCTATACGGTGCCCTAGAAATCGGAGTGGTTCCAGGAAGCAGATCTATGGAGAACTCAATGTCTCTATTTGGAGGCAGCCCAGGAAGCTCCTCCGGAAAAATGTCAGGGAAGTCACGTACCACCTCCAGACTTTCTACAGGCCCGCTACTAGGACTGGTCTCTGAGACTAATGCGAGGAAGACTTTACATCCCTTAGAAATGAGCTTTTTAGCTTTAAGAGAGGAGATTATAATATTATTACAGAATCCACTTCCCCTAGGGATTTTCATAGGATAAGAATGAGGTTGAGAGAGAACGACCGTCTTGTTTCTACAGTCAATGTGAGCATGGTATGTGTAAAGCCAGTCCATACCAAGTATAACATCAAAGTCTTCCATAGTTAAGAGAATGAATTCAAAGGGCATATCATGATTTTCATACTTAAGAGAAAGTTCATTAGTTTTCTGCAGAGTTGTGAGTATTTTGCCACTTGGAGTAGACACATCCAGAGTATATCCCAAATCCCTTATGTGAAGATTTAATATGGATGCCAGAGTTCGAGAAATAAAAGTATTTGTAGATCCGGAGTCAAATAAAGCCTTAACAGGATGACCATTTAATAATACAGTGCCTACATAAGGTAATCAAATTATGAATAATTGCAGGCTTGAATAAGATATTGAATTATAAAGAAATTAGGTTACCTTCACAGAGCAGGTTTGGATTTGCCTTGGCCTCTTCTGCATTTACTGCAAACACCCTGCCATTGCGGTGTCCCTGAGGCTGCGGAGCACCACCCGCAGGATTGCCAAAGATGGAGGGAGTGGGGCACTTGGCGACAAAATGACCCTCCTTTTTGCAGTTATAGCAGACTGGCTTGGTGTGGCGGCATACTCCACCATGGTGTCGTCCGCAAGTCTTGCACTTCGGGTGGACAATCTTCTGTTGATTTCGATTGTTCTTCTGTCCTCCTTTTCCTGAACCTCCTCCTTTCCCTGATCCCTTGTTGTTATGGCCTGGATTGAACTTCTTAAACTTATCCTCTACAGTTGTGGTTAACCCTAAGTATCCCATGCTAGGAGGTTTTTGCATGCCCTACTCTCTCTCCTGCTTGAGGGCCATATCTAGGGCTTCATCTATGCTTCTAGGACGAGAGGCTATGACTAGGGTTTTTAGGTGGGCGGAAAGGCAGTCAACATAGTGTTCAGTAAGGTGGTCTTCAGTCTTGATGGGTGCATAACGTTCCAGAAGCCTAAACTTCCGGGTGTAATCAGCTACTGAAAGACTACCCTGCCTTAACTCCATGTACATCTTTTCCTTCCTCTTTCTCTCGGCTATGGGCATAAAACGATCCGTGAAGAGGTTTTTGAAGGCTTCCCACTCCATGTTGTCTATTTCCTCACCCCTATTCCCGCCATAGTTCTCCCACCAGATTTTTGCCCCTCCCTTAAGCATATGGGTGGCGAACCTAACCTTCTTCTCATTGGGTACTTCTAGGGTATGAAAACCATTCTCTATGGTCAAAATCCAGGCTTCCGCCTTATCCATAACCTCAGGATGATCCTCACCCCAAAAAGAATCAAGGTTTAGTTTAATAAAATCTATCACTGTCACTTCTTTCTTCCTAGATGAGTTGGGTTCTGGGGTTCCTTTTGTGGCGAGGGTTTCCATAAAATCTAAAAGGATTTTCTTCTGTTCTTCCCACCTTTCCTTGGCCTCAGCATCGGGATCAGGTACTTCAGAGGGTTCACGTTCTTTTCTTTTCTTAGAGGACGATTCCCCTGAGCTGCGAGTCTTAGGAGGCATCCTGAAATTAATTTGAACATATTAGATTATTACTTCAACAATTATTCTCATCATTATCATTATTATTTTCACATGATATTTTATTATTCTCATTATTTAATGATTAATATTCTGAATGTTATGATTTAGGGAGGATATCCTAAAATCCTTGTCAGTCGATCCTTAGGACTTTCTAAATAGAGAGACTCCTTCCTAACCTTATTACAGAGGTAAGAGGGAAAGTTTAATTTATTTCAAAACATAGATGAGAGGGAGGATTTTTTCCTATAGAAGAGGTGAGAGGGAAAAATCTATAGATGAGAAAATTCCTAAATTAAGGTATGCCCAAGAATAGGGGACACTTAGGATATCGGCCAGGTAGACTTATACTGCCATAAAGGTAGCCTCGTGATTGCCAAGCTAAGTGGCTCAGAGACTTTAGTCAGACCCATGGCAGATGCTATCCTAGACACCTCAACCCTTCACATCCCTAACTTAAGGACTACCCTAGACTCATAATAGGGTGAATGAAAGTCATGTGACTATGATGTGTGAACATTGGCTCTGATACCAACTGTGACGACCCCAATTTCTACATACTTTCCTTAGTGACATATATAGATATGAGTGCACGCATATCTGTATATGTCACTAAGGATAGTATGTAGAAATTGGGGTCGTCACATTACCGCAATGCCTACATGGAAAGTAGAACGTATCTCCAGGTTGTTTCCTATGTTCCTCGGCAAATCTAATAAATTGATCAAGACCAGATATAAACTCTGGGGTGCAGCGATTGCGAATGGACATCCATGATCTATCCATTCTATGATCAAAGAGAAAACAAGTATATATTAGGACAAGATTAGGGTCTAGGGTTAACAAATACATGTGATGTCATTCTTATATATAATACATGTACATGTACCACCTATCCCATCCTTGAACACCTAATCTCACTAGTAAGTGTATAATGTGTATTGGGTTTTCAAGAAAATTTCGGCAACATTTTCCCGCTGTTCTCCAAGTACATATGTACTTAGAGAACAAATGGGGAAATGCTACTGAAATTTTCTTGAAAACCCAATACACATTATACACTTACATCCTACGTGCGATTAGGTGTTCAAGAACAGTCCCAAACCGTGGACTATCCAAGATTTACTCCTAATGAGTAAATCTTGGACGTGTTTCTAGGCCAACAAATACATGTATGTTGTCATTCCAATACCTACAATCCTAGTTTCATCTTATATATAATAAATGTGTACCACCTATCCCATCCTTGAACACCTAATCTCACTAGTAAGTGTATAATGTGTATTGGGTTTTTAAGAAAATTTCGGCATCATTTCTTTGCTATTCTCCAAGTACATATGTACTTAGAAAACAAACGGGGAAATGCTACCGAAATTTTCTTCAAAACCCAATACACATTAAACAATTACATCTTAAGTGAGATTAGGTGTTCAAGAATAGTCACAAATCGGGGACTATCCAAGATTTACTCCTAATGAGTAAATCTTGGACGGGTTTCTAGGCCAACAAAGACATGTATGTTGTCATTCCAATACATGCAATCCTAGTTTCATCACAATTGATGTTAGGGTTTCATCACAATTTTAGGTATCATATGTTGGGTTTTAGGGGAGGCAGAAAAGCAGTAGAAACAAAAAAAATTCTCCCAAAACCCAGAACAAAAGGAATTGCGTCAACGTCTATATAATAGGAAAGATGGTTTGTGGATGCATACCTTGTCTCGAGGCTTTCTCGGCGACAGTACCTTACGCCTTGTGCGGTCTTCACCTCCGGTCTTGGATGGTGTCTGTACAGCTCCTGGTCGCACTGGGACTGAAGACTCCTGGTCTCACCGGGACTGTCAGGATTGACAGTTGTCCTCCGAGCGACAGAGGTCTCCTGCCTCTGTAGTCGTCCACACGGACTGCCTGGAACTCGGATCTCCTTGTCGCACAAGGAATCGAAAGGAGTCGCACCCTCCTGTCAGTGTACTAGTCGCCAACACACTCTCCTGCCACCAGTCGCTTTCTGTAGTTGTCTTTCCCTTGTTGTGCCTCCCTTATCGGGTAGCACTTCGGTTGGGACACATGAAACAGTCAGTTTGTGGTCTTGATCAGTTCCCGATTGACTTTTCTTCTTTTGTTTCGAATGGGTATCAAATACCAATCCTTGTTCCAATCAAATTGGGCAAGTGAAACGAAAGGAAATTTCTCACCAATCTTACTTTCCCAACTTGCTCATTTGGACTTGAACTGATCATTTCAACACTTGAACAAATCGCTTCACCTTGTCCATGAGCCGATCGACTTACCAGTTGAGCGACCAGTTCACCAATCTCAGTCAATCGGTTCATCACATGAGTCGATTGGTTGGGAGTGCAGATTGTGCAGAATCAGTCAATCGAAGTTTCAATCAATCTGATACTCTAATAAATCAGTCCAACACCTTGAACACTATGATACTGAGCTATCAATTGATTGAGTGTTTAATTGAACTACTAAACTCCTTTAGTAATCAATCTAAATATGTTTGTGAACAAACTCCTATTCCAGGTTAAATCCTATGTGTGTGACCCTACAGGTCCATTTCACGTTGGCAGTGAAACTCCATAACACTTATGACTTCACAAGCAAAGAGCGGTGCCTAGTCCCAAGTGAAATAGAAAGTTGGAGAACAACTTTCAATCCTACAATCCGTGAATGGTGTTACAGTGAATGTATAATTCCTTTGTCACTGATATCTTGAATGAACTTGAGGCATGGAACAGTCATCCTATCAACGTTCATTCATTTCCTTGATCTCAGAGCAGACTGGGTGAGATGTGTGTGACATCAATATCACATATTGATTCACACGTGCATGCACATGCCTTTCTCAATCCTACTCATCAAGTGGCCAAGGACATCAAACTCCCTCAGGAGGGACAAATCCCATATCTATCACTCACCCCTCAAAAGCCCCATGTGTCAAAGCCACTCAATCATCACCTTTATAACAACCCGTGTTTCAGGACTGCGTTTGATGATGTCAAAGTGTACCCAACGACATGTGTTGAGTGTAGTGATTTCAGGTCTAAGAATCACACTCACCACCATCACTGTGAGAGCTGACTGTGACTATCAAGTCATGGTTCCATGTGTCACTCTCACGCTGGGTCTGTTCGGTACCTTGTTCTCTAACAAGTACATATGTGCTTGGTTTGATATCACTATACCATGACTAATGTGATTCTATCATCAACCAACACACAATCTAGTCTTTAGTGTTATTGATGTCTATGGTTATTTCCACAATAACAACAGACTAGGGACCAAACAAGAATGTATACTCTTAACATCCGCATGATCTCATCATTTAGGTCCTTAACCTAAAAGCATACGTCATTGAGTAAAATCATTCTTTAGACATCTATCATGTTACACTATCATCTCAGAAACAGTTTAAACATATAGATCGGAAATTTCCTTTATTATTATTCAAATCATTTATAAAGTATCCCATTACAATCATCATATGAATTGCTCTATGGGCATACATACCAACAGACTCCCACTTGCACTTAGAGCCAGTCACCAAGGAACCTCAGTCCTTGTGACCTAACATGACCATCATGCTTCTGCTGAGAAAGAGCCTTAGTCAGTGGATCAGCTATGTTGTCTTTAGTTGGTACTTTGCAAATCTTCACATCTCCTCGCTGTACGATCTCTCATATGAGATGGAAGCACCGCAGTATGTGCTTGGACCGCTGATGTGATCTAGGTTCCTTAGCTTGGGCAATAGCTCCATTATTATCACAATAAAGCTCAATTGCATCACAGCTACTGGGAACTACACCAAGTTTAGAGATGAACTTCCTGATCCACGCAGCCTCCTTTGCTGCATGTGAAGAAGCAATATACTCGGCCTCTATAGTAGAATCAGCAACTACTTCTTGCTTGGAACTCTTCCAGCTCACAACTCCATTATTAAGGCAAAACACAAATCCTGACTGCGATCTGTAATCATCTTTATCGGTTTGGAAGCTTGCATCGGTGTAACCCTTTACAACCAGCTCTTCCTCCCCGCTGTAAACAAGAAACTGATCCTTAGTCCTTCACAAGTACTTGAGGATGTTCTTTACGGCTGTCCAGTGAGCATCCCCGGGATCTGACTGGGACCTTCTCGTCATGCTGAGAGCATACAAGACATCTGGGCGTGTGCACAACATAACGTACATGATGGATCCGATGGCTGATTCATATGGGATCCCATTCATACACTCCCTCTCTTAACAAGATTGGGGACATTGAGCTCTAGAGACAGTGACATGTAGCATGGGGATGTTGCCTCTCTTTGAGTTCTCCATGTTGAACCGCTTCAGCACTTTGTCGATGTACGTGCTCTGACTTAGTCTGAGAAGCCTTCTAGATCTATCTCTATAGATCTTAATTCCTAGAATGTAGGATGCTTCTCCTAAGTCCTTCATTGAGAAACTATTCCCAAGCCAAATCTTTACCTTCTCTAAGGCTAAGACATTATTCCCCATCAAAAGTATGTCATCCACATACAATATAAGGAATGTGGTCGAGCTCCCACTAACCTTCTTTTACACACAAGGTTCATCTTCATTTTGAATAAAGCCAAACACTTTGACTTCCTCATCAAATTGAAGATTCCAACTCCGAGATGCTTGCTTCAATCCATAGATTGACCTTTGCAGTTTACAGACTTTATTGGCATTCTTTGGATCTACAAAACCTTCAGGTTGTGTCATATACACATCCTCATTTATATTCCCATTAAGGAATGCGATTTTAACATCCATCTACCAAATCTCATAGTCATAATAAGCTGCAATAGCAAGCATGATCTTGATGGACTTAATCATGGCAACTGGAGAAAAGGTTTCGTCATAGTCAACACCTTGAACTTGTCGAAATCCCTTAGCAACCAATCTGCCTTTATAAGTTTGCACATTGCCATCCATGTCGGTCTTCTTCTTAAAGACCCACTTGCACCCTATGGGTTTTACCCCTTCGGGTGGTTCCACCAAAGTCCATACTTTGTTGGAGTACATGGATTCCATCTCAGATCTCATGGCTTCAAGCCATTTCTTAGAATCTGGTCCCTCCATAGCCTCTACGTAGGTAGTTGGATCATCATCTATGATCAACTCACCACCTTCCTGAGTTACAAGGTATCCAAACCTCTCAGGTTCAAGGTGGGTCCTACTTGATCTATGAGGTCCTTGTGTTACCTAAGGAGAATGAGATTCCACAACACCTTGTGAATCTCCATTTTCCTCTCGTACATCTACCGGTTCAATGTTTTCTTGTTGGGCTTGAACCTCTTCAAGCTCTATTTTCCTTGTTGGGCTTGAACCTCTTCAAGCTCTATTTTCCTCCCACTGCTTCCTTTGGAAATAAATTCCTTCTCTAGGAACACAGCTATCCTGGCAACAAACACTTTGTTGTCAGTAGGTTGGTATAGATAAAATCCCCTCGTTTCCTTGGGGTATCCAACAAAATAACATTTATCGGACTTGGGTCCAAGCTTATCAGGAAACATTTTCCTAACATAAGCCTCACAACCCTAAATCTTTAGAAAAGACAAATCGGGACGCTTCCCAGTCCATATATCATATGGTGTCTTTTGAATCGATTTAGATGGTACTCGGTTAAGTGTAAACACGACAGTTTCAAGAGCATGACCCCAGAAGGAAATTGGAAGATCATCAAAACTCATCATTGATCGCACCATATCTAACAATGTGTGATTCCTTCTTTCAGACACACCATTATGTTGTGGTGTTCCAGGTGGAGTCCATTGTGATACAATACTACGAGCTCGCAGAAAGTCCTCAAACTCCTGGCTTAAGTATTCCCCACCTCAATCGGATCGAAGTGCCTTAATACTTTTACCAAGTTGGTTATGTACTTCATTCATGAAATCCTTGAACCTTTCAAGGGTTTCTGACTTATGCTTCATCAGGTACACATAGCCATACCTATTGAAATCATCAGTGAAGGTAATGAAGTACCGATACCCATTTCTGGCATTAGTTCTAAAAGGCCCACATACATCAATATGTATGAGTCCTAATAGATCACTAGCTCTCTCACCTTTACCTGAAAAGGGAGTCTTGGTATCTTGCCCAACAAACAAGATTCACATGTCTCTATTTATTCATAATCAAAAGAGTCTAGATAACCATCTTTATGGAGTCTAGAAATGCACTTCTCATTGATGTGCCCTAGACGACAATGCCAAAGATATGTTTCATTTGAGTTGTTGAGTTTTTGCCTTTTGGTGTTTACGTTGTATACATTTGTCTCTAGATCTATCAAGTATAGACCATAAGACATTGGGGCACTGCCATAAAAGATCCCATCTTTAGAAATGGAACAATTTCCATTCTTAATAAGAAATTCAAATCCATCCTTGTCCAAACAAGAGACAGAAATGACATTCCTATTTATGGCGGGTACATAATAGCAGTTCTTCAACTCTATTATTAGCCCACTTGGTAGAGTTAACTCATAGGTTCCTACGGCACTGGAGGCAACCCTTTCCCCATTGGCAACACATAGTTCAACCTCGCCTTTCCCCAAAGGCCTACTTCTCTTAAGATCCTTCACATTTGAACAAATGTGAGATCCGCATCCGGTATCAAGTACCCATGACAAAGAAGTAGTAAAGTTAATCTCTATCATGTTTACACCAAAAGTAGAGATCTCTATCTCTGACTTCTTCTTCCATCGTTCCTTCCATCCTCTCCATGTAGAAGAAATTGGTTTGGCGAGAGAACCCTTCTCTCCCTTACCATCCGTTCCATTGATCTCTATCAATGAACTTTATTTGCTCTTCACCAACGCATTAAGCGAACATAGAGTGGATTCAAAGGCTCCTGGTATATCTGGATTGTGCAGAACACTTCTCACAGTCCTCAACTAGTTATGGAATTTGTTCTCAATTAATTTGCCCATTTTAAAAGATGATTCTTTTGCCATTCTACAAGAGAAAATTGCATTTGTCAAAACTCCTTTTGATTTGATTTGAATAAAATTTGATGATAGTTAATTACGCCTTTAATTAATTACCACTCCCACTATTTTGACTCAAATTGACAGCCCTCACCATCAATTTGGAAGATTTCAGCGTACAATCTTCTAGTGGGTCAAGATCCTGAAATCCTCTGAGCCATGGTCCAGCTTAGGCTGTCACCCACAACTCAGATCTTCCAGGTAGGCAACTCTTTCCAATTGCATCATATGCAACTCTTGAAAGATGTCATATGCAAATCCTTGCCATGATCATCTCCATGCCTCAAGGTGCTAGATCCTATCTAGGTAACTTTTTTAAGTCCGACCCAAAGCCAACACGATGAACATGCAACCTACTTGGGAAGACCCACACATTCATCCTTTACGCTTCCACGAGATAGACGGTGCACCATGCTTGGGCGTGCCCACACTTGGTCGATCAAGCTTTTCACGTGTGTCGCATTTGGAAGGCATCTAAAACTTTAATATTTAATGAGGGATTTGGTTTTATATACATATACATATCCAATCACCACAATATATAGTACATATCATATACATGCTATATCCCACAGAAAAAATGCAAAACGATAAAATCAATGATTATGGTCATTCTATTGTGATTCCTCGAGCCAAGAGGAATCACGGTCATCTAGGTCTACATCACATGCAACATGTACAAGATGAAATATGTGCCTGTCTTTCTGGGTTTGATCAACTCATCTCCATGACTGATCGGCTCGCCATCAAGTTGGTTGTTCGGGTGCCACCAGTCGATCGACTGGTGCCTCCAGCCGATCGGTTCACCGGTCGTCGTGCATCTCCTCAGATCGCCACCCGCTCGTCTCGCTCCTCAAACCGGTCGTCTGGAACACCAACCGATCGATTCATGCCTTGAACTGATCGTCTCAGGTCGTCCGCCGTTCTTTGACATAACAGGAAATAAAATCTATCCTATTTACAATTGAATTGTGAAACCCCGAGTTACATTCGGGGGGAGCAAAGGTAGGAAAAGAAATCTCAAATTATTTCGAGTTACATCAGGAATAGGAGAAGGGAATCGGTGCGCAGACCAAGATGAAAGCAACCACATACAACTACACACAAATATAGGGTTTATAGGACATAACCATGCTACACATCTACCACAAAACTTGTTTAAGGGAAACACGTATCGAGTGCATTAATATTACATATCATATATGTATATTTTGGATTTGTGGATTGGACATGCATAAAGCCAATTTTATTTGCATCGTATGCAATAAATAAAGGCGACAAACCAAAATCGATCATATCGATAATCCTAAAATATAAACCAGTTGATGTGGCTCTGAAACCACTGTTGGGTTTTAGGGGAGGCAAAGAAGCAGCGGAAACAAAAAAATTCTCCCAAAACCTAGAACAAAAGGAATCGCATCAACGTCTATATAATAGGAAAGATGGTTTGTGGATGCATACCTTGTCCCGAGGCTTGCTCGGCGACAGTACCTCGCGCCTTGTGCGGTCTTCACCTCCAGTCTTGGACAGTGTCTGTGTAGCTCCTGGTCGCACCGGGACTGAAGACTCCTGGTCTCACCGGGACTGTCAGGATTGACAATTGTCCTCCGAGTGACAGAGGTCTCCCACCTCTTCAGTCATCCACACGGACTGCCTGGAACTCCAATCTCCTTGTCGCACAAGGAATCAGAAGGAGTCGCACCCTCCTGTCGGCGTACTAGTAGCCAACACACTCTCCTACCACCAGTCAATTTCTACAGTTGTCTTTCCCTTGTTGTGCCTCCCTTATCGGGTAGCACTTGCTTGGGCTCTCTCTCGGTTACCAAAACCAGAGAGAACGACAACTTCATAGAGCAACTAGTTGCACTGGGTTGTACTTTGAGAAGCCCCCAATACCCCTATATATAGGAGGGTAATGGGACAGGGTTATCTATCCTGGGAAATGCGGGACTAAAAGCAGGAGTAGAAGGGTTTGAGATTTTCCACAAAAACAACCAACTGCATAACCTGAACCAATCGTTTCACAACTGAAACGGTCAGTTGGGGATCTGAGCCGGTCGGTTGACACCTCAACCGATCGGTTGGGACCCATGAAACGGTCGGTTCACTTCTGAGCCAGTCGGTTCGTGGTCCTGATCAGTTCCCGATTGACTTTTCTTTCGAATTGGTATTAAATACCAATCCTTGTTCCAATCAAATTGGGCAAGTGAAACGAAAGGAAATTTCTCACCAATCTTACTTTCCCAACTTGCTCGGTTGGACTTGAACTGATCATTTCAACACTTGAACAAATCGCTTCACCTTGTCCATGAGCCGATCGACTCACCAGTTGAGCCGATTGGTTCACCAAGCTCTGCCGATCAGTTCATCACATGAGCCAATCGGTTGGGAGTGCAGATTGTGCAGAATCAGTCAATCACAGTTTCAATCAATCCGATACTCTAATCAATCAGTCCAACACCTTGAACACTATGATACTGAGCTATCAATTAATTGACTGTTTAATTGAACTACTAAACTCCTTTAGTAATCAATCTAAACATGTTTGTGGACAAACTCCTATTCCAGGTTAAATCCTACGTGTGTGACCCTGCAGGTCCATTTCACGTTGGAAGTGTAAGTCCATAACACTTATGACTTCACAAGCAAAGAGTGTTGCCTAGTCACACATCAGTGCTACCCAAGTGAAATAGAAAGTTGGAGAACAACTTTCAATCCTACAATCCGTGAATGGTGTTACAGTGAATGTATAATTCCTTTGTCACTGATATCCTGAATGAACTCGAGGCATGGAACAATCATCCTGTCAACGTTCATTCATTTCCTTGATCTCAGAGCAGACTGGGTGAGATGTGTGTAACATCAATATCACATATTGATTCACATGTGCATGTGCATGCCTTTCTCAATCCTACTCATCAAGTGGCCAAGGACATCAAACTCCCTCAGGAGGGACAAATCCCATATCTCTCACTCACCCCTCAAAAGCCCCATGTGTCAAAGCCACCCAATCATCACGTTTATAACAACCCATGTTTCAGGAATGCGTTTGATGATGTCAAAGTGTACCCAACGACATGTGTTGAGTGTAGTGATTTCAGGTCTAAGAATCACACTCACCACCATCACTGTGAGAGCTGACTGTGACTACCAGGTCATGGTTCCATGTGTCACTCTCACGGTGGGTCTGTCTGGTACCTTGTTCTCTAACAAGTACCTATGTGCTTGGTTTGATATCACTATATTATGACTAATGAGATTTTGTCATCAACCAACACACAATCTAGTCTTTAGTGTTATTGATGTCTATGGTTATTTCCACAATAACAACCGACTAGGGACCAAACAAGAATGTATACTCTTGACATCCGCATGTTATTTATGTCATTGAGTAAAATCATTCTTTAGACATCTATCATGTTACACTATCATCTCAAAAATAGTTTAAACATATAGATCGGAAATTGCCTTTATTATTATTCAAATCATTTATAAAGTATCCCATTACAATCATTATATGACTTGCTCTATGGGCATACATACCAACATCATATAGAGTGTTCCGATGTTAGGGTTTCATCATGCAATAGGGATTCATGTAGATGTTAGGGTTTCATTGCAATTGATTTCATCATAATTGATTTCATCACAAGATTTGAACATAATTGATTTCATCATATAATTGAACATAATTGATTTGAACATATTAATTGATTTCCTCATATAATTGAACATAATTGATTTGAACATATTAATTGATTTCATCGTATAATTGAACATAATTAATTTGAACATAATTGATTTCATCATATAATTGATTTCATCACAAATTCATAATTGATTTCATTTGAATATATACCCTCTTCTTCTTCCTTCTCCCTTCTTACCAACAGCAAGCACGGACGTGTGGGCTGCCACGGCCGTGGCTGTGTTGGCCGACCACACGGCCGTGCTGGGCAGCAGGGCCATGTGGTCGGCCAACACAGCCACACCCGTGCTTGCTGTTGGTAAGGAGGGAGAAGAAAGAAGAAGAGAGGCTACTGGAACAAGAAGAGGAGGTTCTACTGTTGGTAGCAGCGTGGAGACGGAGGTGGCAGTGTGAGGAGAAGGGCACCGAGCATACCAGTGACAGAAGAAGGGCGTCGAGCACACCAGTGGCAGGAGAAGGGAGCCGAGCAGAGAAGGAAAGGCATTGGCAGCAAGCAGAGAAGCAGCAACAGCCGGCGATGGCGGCGAGCAGCAGCATCAGCAGGGCGGCATGAAGGTAGGGGCCGGCGACAGCGACGCAACAGGAGTCAGAAGTAGCAAAATTCGATCGTCGATGAAATAGACGAAACGGGATCGGAAGAGTACAGCAGGGGTCAGGCTATTAAGTTACTAAACGTTGTCAGTTTTATATAACAACCGACACCTTGACTATTAAGCATCGGTTATCCCAATAAAACTGACGTCAGTTTACCCTAAAATTTTTGGCGGGGAGGGCGTGCAAACCCTTACCAATGTCAGTTATCCCATGCCAATCGACGCCCATATGGTAAAATTCATGCACGATTTTTATCTTCTTTAGGCCTTAGATATTAGGTAAAATACCACTGCTGTATGTTACACTTTGGGGGCAATTGTTTTCGCTCGAAAACATTGGATTTCGTGGGTTATTTTAGGCGTCGGTTTTGTTTCTTCAGCCGACACTGAATAAAAAGCAATACCCGTGTCTGGCCGGTCTTCAAATATGGATGTCGGTTTTCCTTAATAGCCGACATGTAATGTTTATCAGTGTCGGTTTCGTTAAATAACCGACACCCAAAAAAGTGTCGTTGAACGTTGTTTCTATAGCAGTGTTTAATATATAAAGTTTACTTATGGATCAACATATATAACCATACAAACCAATCAGATTCAAAGTTTTGTACATAATCATCGACTCCAATTGAATTTAAATCAACTTCTTTAATAAAGAATTTTGCCCACAATTCTGATAACTCATCTGGAGTGTCTCATGCATAAGGCTGTTGGATGTTAAATATCTACAAAAAGAATGACATAATCATACAATATTAATATTTAAAATATGATTTATAATTCAAATTCAATTATATAAATGCAATAAAAGTATATATTATCTATCGTATACTGTGGATGTCATGTGATGTTGTTTTGATAGTGACATCCATATACTTCATCACATAATATCTACACATCCAACAATTACTTTGTGTAGGGCACTATAAACTAACAATTATGTGAGACATTAATGCATAAAAATAGTAGATTATCAGTAATGTTTGGAATTATAAAACCAACTTAATACTCTTCCAAGATAATATTTAATTTAGTATATCTATAGCTCCTCCAACCTCATTGAATGTTACTATTCCCGTATAAGTTAAAGTAATACATATTGTATGATTAAATATATATATATATATATATTAGCATCAACTTTTATCAATACATTGATGGATAAAAACATATACTTACCTAACGATTGGGAATTTCAGTAAAAATAAGCAAATAAAAAAATAAAATTCCAAGTAAATAAAGGTATATTAAAATTACAAGAGAAGAATTGAAAACTTACCTAACACCAAAAGGGGATAAAATGACATCCTTTCCATCTGTAGAAAAATACTTAACTACAATAGAGAAACAATCAAATATAGCAATTTGTTTTCTATTTCCACTGCTAATCAATGGTGATATTAAGAATGCCATATTGAATAACTCGAACATTGTAGTCTCAACACAGAGGTAGATGTAAGAACATATGTACCACTTTAATATGTAGAAAATAATACTATATATATGTACGTAGAATGAGATATTTGGCTACAAAATCTCACCAAACTTCTACTATGAAGGTATTTATCTATTTACTCGAGTAGTCACTTAGTATAATGAATAAAGATGTTTGCATCATGATATATTCTTATGATGTCCTTTGACATATGGATTGACATATTAGACCATTGTCATATGCTCTCTAACCATGTACATAAGCCTTATCACTGAAGAAATAGTGAGTCAAATATTTCTTGTTGAATTACAGTAGTTGTAGTATGATTTGGAGAAGGAACTATAGGGAGATTTTTAGGTATTGGGGTTGATTAATATTCATTTATCAATTGAAAACATATATAGACAAATAAAATATATTGACAAATACAAATGCAATATACATATCTTACCATAAAGAATTTAGTTTTTGGACCATCCAATATAGCTGCCTCCTACTTCTCCTAATGTATTACATTCTTCGTGATGTATATAGGGTGGTGTGTCTTTCATTATTGGATAGACAAGTAAGGGAGACATACATACCATATCATCTACCATTTGAGTACAATGCACTGTCTCGTCACCATGTAGGAAAACCTTGACCTCAACCATGACCAATATATAAGATCATAAAATGCAAGTTGACATTTTCTAATAACCTATAATTTTGTATAGTATTATATACCAGTAATACAATATATGTATTGAATTAGAAAACTATTATATCACAAAGAAACCTACATCATCAGAATGGCATGGATGGTCTATGGGAGTGCTTCAAATACCTTGATGTACCTTGTTAGAAGAGAGGCATACAACAGTTTGAGCAGGTAATTAAGATTTAGATTGTTGTTGGCTTTTATTGCTTCTTGAATTATCTGTATATCAGCTCATCTATCTCACATGTGCATACTATAATTCTTCATAAATATCTGTGCATGTTTTGATAAGGCAAAATAAGCTTTTAGCCCAATACCAAATCCTACACCGCTAACACGGAAACGATGCTCTTGAGTACCAAGACCAGTTGTCGATTCATCCCTTTGATCCTCATTGAAGAACTTGCCTTCTTTATGTTTCTCACAGAGCTCTTTCTAATCATCAACAATGGAACTAGTCAGTAAAATCTAACTATGAAAATTAAAATAAACATGTGTTAGGAGAGTTGAACTCTACCATTTTCTCAGTCACCTCAATGGTTGTGGGATGGGAATTACTCTTGAGCTATTTGTTCTAGCATTTATCAACTATTGATGTCAAAACATAGGTTTTTGATGTGTAAATGAGCTTGATTCTTGCTTAGATGATTGTACTTTTTTCATGTTTTGGTGGAAAAAAACATAACCATAGGGACACAACTGATAGTTTTGCATATACTTTACATGCCTTTCTTTCTGAGCCTCATGTGTACTCTAATTGATAAAAAAAATATATTCATTACTTATATTATTGAAGTTATGTATATGAATGCAATGGGGTAATTGAATACATATATGTAGATGTGGATGTATATATATACAAATATCTATTTGAAATTATATTTTGTAGGTAAGGAGTGGGAGATGAGAGGGGATCCATTCCCTACTTAATTAATTTGAGAAATAAGTCCATCTATTCCATACATACTCAAAAGGTATGCTAGAATATGTATAATTTTTTTTATTTTATCAAATGATGATATAGAAAATAGCCATATTATAGCTGCAGAATAATATTTCATGACTATATTCAATTTTGCAAAAGTACATTATCATCTTCCATAAAGGGTTTACATGAAAATTACAACATAAGGATCTAAGTAGACGGATATCCATCTATCTCAACTCTATCTACCAAAGAGCCCTACCTAACATGTCCATGTCACCATGTCTGTTCTTCCAAGTCCTATACCTGAGGTTGGAAGCATACCCCAGAAGAGAAGACAAAAATGGGAGTTATAAGACAAAATTCCAGTATGTGTATATTAAATGGGAATTGAGCAATATCATAAAATAAGGGCATCAAATATAACAAGGCATCCCATATAAGAGAAAAGTACCACTCAAGTGGGTGTCAAAAGAATAGGAATTCCCAAGAAGATTATAAATAATAATAATAGATTTATTGCCTTGAAACAATGCCCCAATAATAATATCATAAATCATAAAAAGTTGCATGGTGAGTAATAAGCAGACTAACATATACTAAAAAGTAGGGTAGGAACCCATATATTCCATACGAAGGGACATGAGGACTAAAACCTCAGTGCCAAGTAAATATAGAGTCTTATTGGAGGACTAAAACCTCAGTGCAATGGAAATAGGACTAAAACCTCAGTGCCTGGAAGGAGGACTAAGACCTCAACGCCCAAAATATAATATATCGTAGGAGGAATAAAACCTCAATGCAGTGGCATGAGGATTCAAACCTTATTGACCAAAATAAATGTGGTGTCACTACTTCTAGTTATGACTAGCCAATCACACATGCAAATAGGACAGGCAAGATAAAGTATATTTATGTTCAAATAAGAATGTGATCATCCATCTGATATCAATTGGGTCAACAGACCCAATAACAAGTATTCAATTAATTCCACAAGTAAGATACAAGAAATGATTATAGAAATCCACAACATCCGAAGTTAGATTTTCAACATGGGATAAGATGCATAAAGATATACATACAAGTCCAAAAAGAATATCCAATAAAGTAAGATGATCACAAGATGAATATCAACATAGGATCTTTCACATGAAATACATTCTCATAAGAGAGAAAAATTGTGTAGGATATTTTATCCATAGGACCAAGAGAGAGGAAATACAGGTGATTGTTCAATAAGAATAATATGGAATGCAACTTACCTTAAGAGGGAGATAAAAATTAGATTAGTTCTCTATATAAATCATAGGGGATGTAACATACCTCACATGAAGTCTACATGAGTCTAAAGCTAACCCTAGGTTCAAACTTGGGTTTTCAAACACTTATTAAACATATATGTAGAATTAGGGTTAGGTTCACATTAATTGTGTAAATCCAAAAAGTCACCCTTTTAATATTAGTGGATTAGGTTATCAAAACCATACTACCAAGTTCTGTAGAGCCTGGTTCGTTTTTGGTGTGACCTCTGTATTCTCCCAACACCAACGATGACTAAGATCAGATGCTTAATCTCTAATTTCCTTTGGGCCGATAAAGGGCATGGTGTCGCGTGGCACAATGTAACCAAGGTCTTACATCAAGGTGGGCTTGGTATTTGGGATGTGGAGGACATACAGAGAATCACCAACCTCAAGAGGATTGATCATTTCCTTAGGCAACCCTCTGGAGCTTGGGCGGATTGGATGAGAAGGAGATACACCAATGGGATTGGGAGGTCCATTACCAACACTATGTATGATCCCATGTGTGGAAATATATGAACACGGGGTGGAATGAAGTGATTACTATGTACAACCATTCTAGTAATGGGATCTGGACTCTGGTGGATCCCAATACTATCCCATGGAAGCTAGGAGATGGTAACCACATTCCTTGGGCCTCTCTACTATGGGGAAGGTGCTTTATTCCGAAATGGAGTACCCTTACCTATAGAGCTATCCTTGGGAAGCTACCCACCAGAGATAGGATGACATGATGGGGGTTGAATACTGAGACCCTCTACCCGTTATGTAGTGAGGAGGAGGAGTCTCACAACCATCTCTTTCTTGAGTGCAAAGTAGCTTGTTACCTCTAGAGTCGCATATGCTTGAAGAACGAATGGGGACACTCTCCACCCTTCCAAATACAGGATGTTATGATGTAGACTAAGGACAGAACCCCTGCACGGTTTGCAGGAATCTGCCTCACAGGTCTATGCTACTTAATTTGGAGTGAAAAGAACAGAAGGATCCATGGGAACCAACACATGGATGAGTTATAACTTTTTGATAGTTTACGCATGGAGATTGGTTTCATTGGTAGAACTAAGACTCCCATAGCGACTAGTCTGACCTCACATATTAAGTGTTGTTGGGATTTTGTAGACTAACCCACTGTACAGGGTCGGGCTGATACCTTGACACTCCTCTTATGGAGTACACTTTTTGTAATTGCTTTTGGAGTTAATATTTTACTATAATAAAAAAAACCATACTACCATGTTGATAATTATTTAATAAGTTTATAATATATTTTACCTTATTTTTCTAGCTTATAGATTATTAGTTATGAATTTTGTAAACATTAGTCAATTAGGAAAAATCCTTAAAAATCACATATTTATTATATTTGATTTAGTTGATAAAATCAATGTCGTTGGATAGAGAATAAAACACTAATTCTAAAACATAAATTCTATTTTTTGGGATTGTAAATAATTTACTGTAAATGTTGGAAGCACGAACTAATCAAAAAATTTGTTAAAGCCATGTATTTATCATTGTCCAGATTAAAAATTTAGCTAAGATGGCCCTAGTAAGGGTTCACCACCTGTCTCGGCCTGTGTGCAACTGGGCTCAGAAGCAACCTGGAGAAGGAAAAGAGTAGGGGAGAAATGGTGATTTTACCCCTATGTTGTGTGACAAAATAAAATATAAACAAAGGGCATTCTAGGTGTTTTGAGCATCCAGACCTTGCCCGAACCTCTCCTAGAGACACACAGCTAGGCAAGCGTTAACCATGGCTTTCTGCTCCTGCTCTTAGGCTGGTGGGGGGTCGAAGCATGTCGGGCACTTGCACAGAAACTGACCCTACAAAAATTGATGATCCTCTGGAAGCCATGAACTAGAAGGGTGTAAAAACCATGACCTTTAGTTTGTAAAAAACCACTTGTCTCCATGGCAGCACAAAGGGGAGAACTCGAGTAGAAAAACTTAGCAACTATGCTCCCCTTAAACAACTAAAATAAACTGAAGACCAATGCCAAAGAAAACAAAAAAGCTATAGGAGAGATGGAGATATGCCTTTAAAATGTACATACTGAGAAGGGAAGAAGGGAAAAGAGGAATTTGGGAGATTACCACAAATTTTGGTAAACTAGAATCTGGGGAAGCTTCAACTGATTAAACCAAACTCCATGGAGACAATTTTGTATCAGCAAGGGTGAAAATGTGCCATGTCAGTGGGATGATGGTGACAGAGGTCCTCAAGTTGGGGAGACACAATCGATCCATTGTAGGGAAAAAGGAACTCAGGTAAAGGTTTATGGACACCCAACAATTCAGGGATCATGGAATTGTGCACTGGCGACGATTACAAGCCATGCCTAATCTAGTAGATCGAGAAGGTGGAGGGGATAGTCTGGGATGAAGATGATGTATTTTGAATATATTGGTGAGGAGATAGACCCTCTAAAAGTTTGGCAGAGCTTTTGATGATGCTATATATATATATATATATATATATATATATGTACTATAGGGGATTATTATGGTAATATAGGTGGGAAAGGATTTTTCTACCGATTTTGGTGCTTCCTAATTTGTGGAAGTTAGGGTTTGATATTAATACCATTAAATGCATAATAAAAAATGGAAAGTAGCTGAGGAAAAATCCATGAAAACAAATGATAAATGAGGGAGAAATCGTAGAAAAAAATCATGTAGAGCAGCCCACAAAACAACCCCACATGCCGAAGGTGGATGATACACAACACGAGAACGAAGGCTGATAGAAAAGTTGAACTAAAAATTAAAATCAGATTAGTCAACATGACTGATAAATTGAGGAGACTTTAGGAAAATAGGTTATATCAACATATAATTGATATATGTGCATATTTCTTTCTATATTCTATTTAAGGGATCAACAAGGTGAAAATAAAGCCAAATTTGTCACCTTCGTTAATTAAGACATGTACAATACAATTTTGTCATTAATTTGACTTTTAGGGTTGTTCATTATTTTATTTAATATTTTAGATATTAACTTATATTTTCTTTCTGGAAAGATATTGAGGCATCAATGATTATTGTTTAATGTGAAACTAGGCACCTTAGATAATTGGGACCCAAGGAATCCATTTTTGCCAAGATATTTTACTTTTGATATTTCCTTTGCTAAATTATGGCATCATTAGGATTTTTGTTTAATTGCCATCATATTTATCAATATATTATAGCAACATTCACTTAATTGAGTCATATAGTTTTCCCAAAAATATTTTTCCATACTATTATGCACGAATTTCCATATTTTACTTAACATATTTAATCCAAAAATCAATAATATTTTTTGATGTTAACATGTTTTTTATATTTATGGTCATGAGAACAACAATTGTTACCCCAAAGCACATTATATACTAAACATATTTTAGCTATTATTTGCATTTTAGTTTAAAAAAAGGAACATATGTAACATATTTATAGAATCTACTTACATGTTAAACATAACTAAGTTATTATGTAAATATCAGTGTATTATGATATGTTTTGTTGATTATAAAACCTATTGTTCATTAAGGTATAGTTTTATCCTTGTTAGGTCAAATCTAGGGACCAAGCTTACTAATCTTCCAATCATGGAATATGACACAATTCTAGGTTTTAGTACGTTACAACACTCCGCCCCTTAAATTGATTTCTTCCTCAAAATCTAATCTTCCATACATCGCCAAACTACTCTCTACCCATTAAAAGGTTTTACCTAATAATCCAAACTAAAAAACATTAAAGTATTAGGGTTACTTATGGATCCTTCAGTTGTGAATCTTTTAGGTGTTTAAGTTGTTCATAGATAATGCATTTACCTAATGGTTATACTCACCTAGGCTTGAGTTTTAGATCCTTGTGTTACTAAGATAACAACCCTAAGGTTCACATGAGAACCCAAAAAGTCATAGGGGATATAAGGGTATGCCATATTAAACCTTTAACACATACCCTACTGTCCTAGTCATCACTTCCACTCAATACTAGGGTTTATAATTTCCATTCCAACTAAATCTAGGGTTTCCATATCAAACTTGATAAGTCTCTCCTTGTGACTTATTTTGAGAAAACAAAAATAAACCCATAAAGTTTTTTGTACATATAATTGTATAATATAAAATATTTTTGACGATGAAATCTATTCTTCATAAAACAAAAGATGGATCCAAAATCAGCCACGAGAACTGAGTCCCAAGGTATTCCATATGTCATCTCCTTATTAACTACTTTCTCATTCTCCTAAAAAATTTCTATCTAAAGTTAGATCTTAACATCCAAAGAGACATGTCACCACCAAAGTATATTGTAGAGTAAGATCACCTAAATCCTTATCACATTAGGGTTTTCTAATAAGGATTCTTATGTGTACCTCATATAATTTTAAATTGACCTTTTCATCCCATGAATAGCATCATCCAATTCTAGGGTAAACATGTCACTTAAAGGATGACTATGTAAGGTAAGGGTTCTTATTAGGGACACAAAATTGAAATAGTCAGAATCTGACTACTATGGCTCAGATACCATCTTGAGTGGGACCTAAGAGGGGATCCACTCCCTAGTTAATTTGAGGAATAATTCCACTAATTCCATACACATTCAAAAGGTATGCTGGAATATGTGTAATTGTTTTCTTTTCTCAAATGATGATATACAGTATAGCCAAAGTATAGAAGCGGAGTAATATTTCATAACTATATTCAACTTTACAAAAATACATTATCATCTCCCATAAAACATTTACATGAAAGTTACATCATAAGGATCTAAGTAGAGGGACATCCAACTATCTCAACTCTAACTCCCCAAGAGCTCCACCTAGCACGTCCATCTTACTATGTCCAATCTTCCAAGTCCTACATCTGGGGTTGGAAGCATACCCCAGAAGAGAAGACACAAATGGGAGTTTAAAAAATGCCAGTATTTTCATATTAAATAAGGTATTGAGAAATATTATGAAATAAGGACATCAAATATAACAAGTCTTACCATATAAGAGGAAAGCACCAACCAAATGGGTAACAAAAGAATAAGAATCACCAAGAAGATGATACACAATAATAAGAGATTTCTTGCCTTGAAAAATGTCACAATAATAATATCACAAAACAAAAAATGTTATATTGTGATTAATAAGCAGACTAGAACATATAAAAAGTAGGGTAGGAACCCATATATTCCATACAAAGGGACAGGAGGACTAAAACCTTAGTGCAAAGTAAATATAGAGTTTTGTAGGAGGACTAAAACCTCAATGTTTGGAAGGAGGACTGAAACCTTAATGCCTAAAATATAATATATCGTAGGAGGACTAAAACCTTAGTGCAGTGGAAAGAGGACTAAAACCTCAATGCCCAAAATAAATATGGTGTCACTACTTGTAGTTATGACTAGCCAATCACAAATGCAAACATGTCAGGCAAGATAAAGTATATTCATGCATGCCCAAACAAATTATGAGATCATTCATCTGATATCAATGGGGTCATAGGACCCAATAACAAGTGTTCAATTAATTCTACAGGTAAGATACACCAAATGATCATAAAATTTCACAACTTGAGAATTAGGTTTTCAACATGGGATATGATGAACAAGATATAAATATGAGTCCAAAAAGAATATCCAATAAATTAAGATGATCATGAGATTAGTATAAACATATAATCTTTCATATAAATTCCCAGAATAGAGAGAAATTGCTTAGGGTATTTTGTACATAGGACCAAGAGAGAGGGAATATAGGTGATTGCTCAATAATAATAATAATATTGAATGCATCATACTTTAAGAGGGAGACAAAAATTCGATTAGTTGCTCAATATAACTCATAGGTGATGCAACATACCACACAATAAGTCCACATGGGTCCAAGGCAAACCCTAGATTCAAACTAGGGTTTTCAAACACCTATTAGACATGTATGAAGAATTAGGTTTAGATTTACATTAATTGTATAATCCAAAAAGTCACTTTTTATTATTAGTGGATTAGGTTATCAAGACCATACAACTGTGCCGGTTATATTTTACTGAGTTTATCTCATATTCTACTTTGTTTTTTAACTTATACATTCTTAGTTTTGAATTTTAGAAATATTAATCAATTTGGAAAAATCCTTGAAAAAAATCACATATTTGTTATATTTGATTTAGGTATTAAACCAAATACATTGGATAGAGAATAAAATATAGATTCTAAAACATATTTTTCTTTATTTTTTGGTAAAAAAAATAATTTATTATAAATTTTGAAAGCACCGACGAATCAGAACATTAGTTAAAGCCACATATATATCATTATATATACTAAAATCTAGTTGAGATGACCTCAATAAGAGTTCGTCACCTGGATCGACTTGCGATCAATTGGGTGAACAAACAATGCATAGAAGGAAAGAAGCAAGGGGAGAAATGATGATTTTATCCCTACATTGTGCAGCAAAATAAAATATAAACAAAGGCCATTCTTGGTGTTTCAAGCATCCAAACCTTGCCCGACTCCCTCCTTGCAACACAAAATCAGGCAAACATTAACCATGGCTTGATGCTCCTATTTCGAGGTTGGTGGGGGTCAAAGCATGTTGGGAACTTGCATGAAAATTGACCCTACAAAAGTTGGTGATCCTCTTGAAGCCATGGAAACCAAAAGGGGAAGAAACCATGACCGTTAGTTTGAAAAACCCCTTGTCTTCATGGAAGAACAAAGGAGATAACTCGAGTAGCAAAACTTAGCAATTGTGATCCCTTCAAGCAACTACACTAAACTCAAGACCAGTGATTCATTCAGAATCAAAGAAAATGAAGAAAATTGTAGGAGAAATGGAGATATGCCTCTAAAGTGCATAATAAGAAGGGAAGAATGGTAAAGAGGAATTTAGTGGATTACCACAAATTTTGGTAAACTTGAATCTGAGAAATCTTTAGCCGATTAAACTGGATTCCTTGGTGACATTTCTATGTCAACAAGGGTGCTAATGTGTCATGTCAGTGGAACTACAGTGACCAGAGCTCCCCAAGTTGGGGAGACACCCTTGAGCCATCATAAGGGAAAAGTAACTCGAGTAAATGTTTTTTGAAACCCAACGATAGTGAGGGATCATGGAATTGTGGATTGGTAGCGAGTACAAGCCATGTCCAATCTAGTAGATTGAGAAGATGGATGATATAGGTTGGGATGAAGACGGTGCATTATGAATAAATTGGTGGGGTACTAAGGTTTCTGGAAGTCTGACGAAGCTTTTGGCGATGCTACACTCACACACACACACATATATATATATGTATATATAGGAGATGATTGTGGTAATATAGGTGGGTGAGGATGTAGCTGCCGATTTGGGTGTTTCCTAAATCATGAAAGTTAAGGTTTGAGTTTAATATCATTGAATGTGGAATTGAAAATGGAAAGTACCTGAGGAAAAATCATTGAAAACAAATGGTAAATGATGGAGAAATCACATGGATCAGCCCGTGAAATCACAACACATGTCAAAGGTGGATATGACACATCTCCTACACAATTGTGATTGGATGGCTGACTGAAAAGCCAAACTAAACAATAAAATCAGAAAAGTTAGCATGACTGATAAACTGAGGAGACTTTGGGAAAGTAGGTTATATCTACCTATTATTCATATTTCATTATATATTATATTTAAGGGCTCAAATAAGGTGCAAATAAATCCAAGTTTGGTACCTTGGATAATTTAGACATGTAGAATCTGACTTTGTCATTAATTTTCACTTTGTGGTCATTCATTATTTTAGACATCAACTTATATTTTTCTTCCTAAAAGATATTAATGCATCTATCATTTGTTTTAAAGTGGATCTTGGCATCCAAGCTAACCGAGACCCTAAGAATCCACTTTTGCCAAAATATTTTCTTTTTGAGACTTTCTTTGATGAATTTTGGCACCGTTAGGATTTTCATCTCATTGCCATTATATTTATCTAAATTGAGATCAAAATTCACTTAATTGAGTCATATAGTCTTCAATTCGTTTCTTGAAAGTACTTCCTTATACTACTATGCACAAATTTCTATATTTTGCTTGCTTAATATATTTCATCCATTAAATCAATATTTGTTTTAGATGATAACATATTATTTATATTTATGGTTAGGGGAATGCAATTGTTATCTCAAAGCACATTATATATCTATATTGACATGCTTTACCCATTATTTGTAGCTTAATTAGCAAAAAGGAACATATGTGACATATTTAATGAATCTAGTTATATGTTAACATATACTTAAGTTATTATGTAAATATAAGTGTGTTATGTTATTAGTTGTTGATTATAGAACCTATTGTTCATTAAGATATAATTTTATCCTTTCTTGGTCAAATATAGAGGATCAAGCTTACTAATCCTTTAATCATGGAATAGGATAAAATTCTAGGTTTCAGTACGTTACAGTAGGTTCAAAACAATCTTTTGTTAAGATGAACACATAATCAAACCTATTATTCATTAAAACAATACATTTTGTATCATGTTGAACATTTAAATAGTAGGCCTGCATACCTACTATTTTAAAAAATATAGACATATTGATGTCGATTATTGAATAAAAATCAACGTGGACTATGACTTCAGTTTTATAACACAAAACAATCTTACAAAATAATTTTATGAGTAAAGTTTTAAACTGAGAAGCCATCCTACTATGTCATTTTGGTGAATAGTAATCAAAGTAGAAATAGTATAACATCAATTTAGTATAAAAACTGATGATACCTGCTAATTTTAAAAAACTAAAATTCAGCTTCCCATTATGTCAGTTTTGTTACAAAATCAACGTCATAACATTTTTGTCGCATCAGTTTTTCAATAGAAATCAACACCACAGTCTCCCCTATTCAAAAGGAATTTGCTGATATGCAATTTATTCATTTTGATTTTTGTTATCCAAGATGCCGATTTTGAAAACCGTCGTAGTGATACTATGTAGATTTTTCCTTCGGCATAGTTGTCGATCAACAACATCGTCCACTTAAGTGTCGCCTCAAAATTGACATTGAAGGCCTTAATCAACTAAAGTTGAAGGCCACATGTGTACTAGTAGATCTTAGTCTCGACCATTTGTTCAAGAGGTATAATCTATTCACATTCATAAGAGGTAAAATAAACAATGATAACAAATGCATGAATCTATTAGACATCAACATATGGGGTACATCTTACAATAGGAAGTTTGATTATCATGTCCTTGAGTAGAAAATGACTATCAAATTGTCATATAGTACTAGGCCTAAAATTGTGTGTTGCACGAGCGTGGGGGTAGTTAAAAAAATTAATATGACTTTTTATGTTAAATCATTATCTAATCCTTCTTTACTTTCACATTAATAAATTGAAACCCGTTCAATAAGTAATCAATGGATTTTATGAACACTATTAAATGGCTCCACAACTTTAGCAATTCCAAAATTTCATGACATACATTACCCTTGTTGGCCAACATCATAAATTTCCAACATCATTTGAGTAAGTCAACCACAAGTTTCAAATACCAAAGTTGTATTTACATAACTATTGTATCTACAAACCTAGATTTTATTTTGAATGCTTTAGTAGTAGAGTCCCAAGATTTTATACCTTTTCTTTCAGTTTGATTTTTCTTGGTTTTTGTTCAATACCATAATAATGATCTATGAAAAAGTCACCTCATAAACTATTACTAGCTAATTATTTTTCAAGGATCAAATTTGTAATAAAAATGTTGTTGTTGAACCTACATTGTTCGTTTGTCATTAGTTACCAAAAGCATATTCAGATTTCCAGTACAGCTCACAACTGGAAGCCTTGTTTACCAAGTAACCACAATGAATGCATAATGTCAATGTCAGTACATTTTTTTGTTGTACTTTCTACTCTCTGTCAGAGAATAGAGAAGACACTTGCTACAATTAGATGACAAACTGAAAGGGTGACACAACTGCAGGAGTGATAATAGAATATGCTTTAAAGGCACTTATGAAAGAAAAAAAAAGCTACACAAGGTTCATGCCAGAGAAAAACACAACTCTATATGGCCTATGAAACCACAAACATTCAAAATTAAATTAACATCTTCATATTTTTGGAACTAATGCAAATATCCATCTCCAATCATTGACAACTAAAACAAATGATATTATATATAGATTCATGAAACATTTGAGGTGTAGAACCCATACATCCAACCATATTCAAACCAATAACTTAAACTCAAATCTAGATAAGTTTAAACTTACTCATCAAATTGAGAATTTGAGTACAACCAAGTATTACAATCTCTATACATAAAACTTGAGATTGAACCCACAATCAAAAGAAAACTGAATTGTATGAATGGGTTCCTTAGTAAACCACAAAAAATAATTTTTAGGTTAAACTTTTAGATCTAATAAAAGTTGTAACACACATATGTAGAATATATATTAGTAAATCTAGGTAAAATTATTAAGAAAGATGTTCTATTTGTTTTCTTACAATCACAAATGAAACATGGTGGAATTTTAGAATCTTTTTCTTACAACAAAAAGGAATAATGGGTAGGCATAGATGGTTTTCACTATAGTTTGTAAGATAGAAGTACACAAGCCTCTTCAATTTTAGATCCTTAATTTGTATACAGCTGAAAACAACTATTGGGAATAGTGGTGAAATGTCCTTCTCAACAGTTATAACAACAATTATCTTCTTGATGGCTTATTTTCTCATGTCCTACATGTAATTTTATGATAAGAATTTAGGGTAATGTTGTTTAAAAACTGACTAAGGAAATGCAAAGAAGAAACAAATTTGTGCCTAACTATCCCATCCACTAGCAGTGTGAGTAAAAATTGCACAATTTGATAATTAAAATGCAAAAATATGGTAAATAAAAGTAAAAATTATTCATTTTATAGGTTAAGAGACAAAAATCACAAATGTTTGTGATTTGTGTCTTGATGTTTCATGATATACTGCACACACATAGGATACCAGAGTAGATGGCTAGATGTAGCATGCTACAAGAATAGACCAAGCTGATAACAACACCTTGAGTACCAAGATAAGTAGGCACACAATCTCAACACACACAAGACATGGATTTTATTTTTTACTGAGCTTGAAATCCACAATTATATTGATAAAATGTGAAGAAAAGTTTCATAGTAAGAAGATTTCAAGGTGAAAAGGAGACATTGAGGGCACTAAGTTTCCTTAGAACCCATGACTTTAGTGATAATAATTTTAATAGAACATGTATTATATGAATAGGTGTATCATCTATATGATGCCCAAATCAACAAATTTAGGTTGAGATAATGTTACATGGAATTCTAAATGCAGGATATTGAGAAGCTTACATATATAATTATGATTAACATTTTAAGCAAGATGAATATAAAATTACTGGATGCCCATAATAGAAATTAGAGCTTTTAACTATAGAAATTTACATATTGTATAGACCATAGCCCTATACTCTACTTCTGTCTTGATTCTAGCCACATAATTTTATTTTTTTGCACCTTCAGGTGTCCAAATAACCCCTGATAAGATCACTGTAACATGAAGCTAATTCAGTTTTCTTGTAGAGGGTTTATTCATCTTAATTAATGTACAATGATTGTCAAAATTTATAAAGAATATATATAAAAACAAACTTCTAAACAACTATAAAAGGTTATGTTATGTAGTACACCCCATTATTCAAAAATAGATCACATAAGGTTATAAAAAAAATGAGAAGTATTATAATAGTTAATGAATATTCTAGTTCAATATGTCAAATATGGCATCCTTTTAATATTTTTCTCTAGTTACTTGGCTAATACACTATATATAGGATTTAACTTTTGATACCTTTATGAGATGTAAACATTTGTTGAAACTCAATCATGGAAGTATTGGTATAGGATCTATTAGAAGTAATTGATTCTAGCAATATCCTTGTTTGAAAAATGATTACATGGTTACAAATTATAAAAATTGTACCAACTTATGTCTAAATATTGACATGAAACAAAACAAATGCCAAAATTTAAGCTTTCACAAAAGAAGAATCTATTATTATGGAACATACCTCTTGAAGTTTGTGAATTGCTAAATAGTAGTCAACATCAAGGTGTAAATTTCTTAGTCACTTCAAAATTTTATAACCATGCTTCACAAGAAATAATAACTTTATTTCAAATATAGCTTATATCTCCAATTTCAAGTATTCAAACATTATTGAAATTATAGAATTTTAGTACATGTTTATAGTATAATAGTGCCACAAAATTATTGCCTTTAATAAGTGGAGTAGCATGTTTACAAATTTTACTACTTTACATATATCATCAAATCCTCATAAATCATCATCTATAATAACTTCTAATAGATTGTATAATTTTAAATCATAATGGCACAAAGGGTACCTTGGATAAACATGAATCTGCCAAACACAAGTATGATGGAAATTTAACCAAAAGGTAAGCATGAGACCTCGATTCCACCATAGGAATCATTGAAATAGATAGAGAAGCTATGACATTCATTTCCTAATAATTCTTTTGTCTTTCCCTATTGAGATTCTCAATAAAAGCTAAAAATTAGGGTATTTCTTCCTTTTGTTGTGGTTCCTCACATGAACTCTATTGTTGTTTCTCTAAAAAAGGTGATAACCCAAAGTAGCTAAATAAAAAAAACTAAAGCTTCTTTAGAATATGAATTTCTACCAAAATTATAAGTAATCATTGAGTTATTCTTAGGGAGAACCAAATCATCTTAATCACCACAAACCAGGGATATATAGACACATGAGCATACTTGTTGGCCTAGCTTGATAAATGTTGCAATATGAAGACCGACCTAGCCTATGTCTAATGGGAGAAATCAAAGATCAATAATTCCCATTGTCATCTCCTTTGTGCATACCAGACATCATAGAGATCACTTCTACTAAAGAGGAGATAGCTACAAGAAATACATGTATGGATAAATTTAGTTAATATCATCTCTAAAATATTATGCTAACTATATTCAATTATCTCCAATATCAAAAGAAGTTTCCATCTAATCCTACCTACCACCACCACAACATCACCTCCTTATCCTCCCGGCAGGACACCTATATCAAAGCATGCCCTTCCCATCTCCTTCTAAATCAAGAAAAATTATCAAAGATTGATCACATAACTCCAATATCAGTTGTCCCTATCCACTTCTACCAGCACTATCACAAAAGACTTTTCATGCATGGTTAAAGTAAGAACTTATACTTATCATGTATCTTGTAAAAATTTTCACTTCATATGCTTCCAGTATAATGGTGTCAAACATCTCATCTCCTAAGGATTTAATGCTCTTTTTATTCCTTAAGACCCTCCTCCACCTTCCTCTTATGCAGTTTCCAGACCCCTCCACATCCCATCTACCTTTACCTTCTTGTTGTCGCCCTCCTTCACATACACCCCTAACCCACTGACACCATTAGGACTACCTTATTCCTCTCTACCATGTCTTCCACCACCTCTTTAGTGGCCTATCACTTCCACTTCATCCATTATTCCAAATAGGCCAAGCTATTGATATGACAACACTGAGCAAACTCAATGCTATGGATTACTCAAGTTTATAAGATGTTTATGGTATTGATATTCTTTCATAATATTGTTTTTTCTTAAAATTCAAAATTACCAGCTAGAAAAAATCTCACGTGAGCACACATAACATAAGTAGTTTCACAAGTGAATGGATATACAATGGTTGAGATGCAGTTCGTGCTCCCTTACCTTATAGGAAGACGATTAAGTTTTCACATAAGGAAAGAATTTTAGTTTTCTTCTATTTAGTAGGTTGGATGAGATAGAAGAAGATCATGGTAATAGAGGATTTTTTCATGATGTTAATCATATGTGGGAAGAAAATGTGGTTGGAGTACGATGACGATGATAGAGGAGAGTCAAGGACGTGGGGTAGGTTTGAGAAAATAAGTATGAGTGAGTAGAGAGAGAGATCTTGGGAGAAAGTGAAGTGAAAGCCTAATTTGATATGAAGTGCATCTAAGATAGCTTATATTAAGAAAGCCAAAGAAATAATGCATCTAAGATAGCTTATATTAAGATAGCTTATATATATATATATATATATATATATATATATATATATATATATATATATATATATATATATATATATGTGTGTGTGTGTGTGTGTGTGTGTGTGTGTGACAATAATTCGGTGAACTACATATCTTGGTGAGAGTGGGAGGCTTTTGAATAAATCTCAATGATGTTCTATTCTTCATAATCCAACTATATGGATTAAAAATATGCCTCAATATTTACCTTTCTACAAAATATTATCTTCATCACACTTCTATAGAATGCACAACAACCAAATACATTTCAACACTATAAAGAGTTTCAGGTTGGATGTGAAAGGTGTATACTAAACATATGGACTAGTAGGTATCCAATTATAATGATTTTATGTGTGATGGTAAATAGATTGATTTTGTCTCAATCCATACAACCAGATTTTAAAAATATAATATAAATTTGTATTCAAATGCCTCTCACGCTCTCACCATAGTACGTTTCTCACTAGATCTCTACCCATATATACATATACATACATATAACACACACATCCAATATATATATATATATATATATATATAGTCAGGCTAGAATACACTCGAGTGTATTCGGAGTAGAATACACTCAAGTAGTTTTTCATGATGCAATATTTTTTTTCAAAAATATAATCCATTAATCTTCTTAATCATCTTGTGATTAACTCATATAAAAAATTTGAGCACATTTGGATATTTATAGATCATGTTATAAAAACCACAAAAATTATACATTTCAAATTAGTTTTGTGTGTCGATTTTGTTGCCCTCAGTTGAGTGACTTACACTCATCTAAATGGGCTCAAAATTTATATGTATCCTAATTATAGTATGACAATGAAGATCAATGGTTTACATCTTGCAAAAAATAGTCTTGAGATGTAAACACACTTGAATGTATCCGTGCGATCTGTACACTCGAGTGTATTATATATACTAGTGAACGCACACGTGCACATGCATATGACATATAAAATTTGTTGCAAATGTGCGCGGAGATGATTCGTCCGTGAAAGGTCCCTACGGTAAAAGATATTTGTGTTGGTTGTTTGAAAGAGAGAATCAAGGAACTATTTCTGTGGGATGGAGTGAAAAATATAGAATTAAAGATAATAAAAGTTAATAGGAGAGTGTGAGGATAAATATTTATATGAGAAAAATTCCTTAAAAAAAGGAGAGAAGAGAGTGAATCAAGGAGAGCGCGGCATCAAACTCGCTCTTTTTATAGTACTAGTGAACGCACACGTGCACATGCACGTGCCATATACAATTTGTTGGAAATGTGCGGGGAGAGGAATCGTCCGTAAAAAGATCCCTACGGTAAAAGATATTTGAGTTGGTTGTTTGAAAGGAGAGAATCAAGGAACCGTTTCCGTAAGATGGAGAGAGAAATACAGAATTAAATATAATAAAAGTTAATAGGAGAGTGAGAATAAATATTTGTATGAACAAAATTCCTTGAAAAAAGGAGAGAAGAGAGTGAATCAAGGAGAGCGTAGCATCAAACTCGCTCTTTTTATAGTAGTATAGATATATATATATATATATATATATATATATATATATATATATATATATATATATATATATAGAGAGAGAGAGAGAGAGAGAGAGAGAGTCAGGCTAGAATATACTCGAGTGTATCCAGAGCAGAATACACTCAAATAGTTTTTCATGATGCAATATTTTTTTTGAAAATCTAATCCATTGATCTTCTTAAACATCTCGTGAACAACTCATAAGCAAAATTTGAGAACATTTGGATATGTATAGCTCATGTTATGAAGACCACAAAAATTATATATTTTAAATTAGTTTCGCGCGTCGATTTTGTTGCCCTTGGATGAGTGACTTACACTCATCCAAATGGGATCAAAATTTGTATGTAGCCTAGTTA